>CAHIKZ030001004.1:1610000-1737500 GCA_903632075.3 Acanthosepion pharaonis | reverse complement strand
ATTTCGCTCATAAGTTTCATGTTTCAAAAACAGGTGCCAAAAACTTCAATATAATTATTAAAATTAAATTGAATTAAAGTATCAAGCTCTGTTTCATCCTCACTACTTTTGTATTGAGCACTGTTTTTTAAAAATAAAAACAAAAATACTTCGGATTATTTACCTAACGTGTTCTTTCCTATTTTTCTATATACTTGCACACACACACACACACACACACACACACACACACACACACATATATATATATATATATATATATAGAGAGAGAGAGAGAGAGAGAGAGAGAGAGAGAGAGAGAGAGACAGATCGTTGCTGTGGAATGACATCCGATTGCTTTAAGTCGGGATCGAAAATAACATTTGTTAGAGACTTTACCCTAAGCTATCGGCACACGGCAGAGAAAGGGAATCTTTTAACGTATCATATGCATGGTGTATATATACGCTTGACCAGCAGCCAGAGGGTTCAATTCTAACGAAGAGCTATGCTAATGTTCATCCAATACAAGGCCCAAGAGCCACTCAGTTTAATGTCTGGTGTTGCATGAGCGTGAGAAAGGGCAAGAAGTGAAGTTCTATTCAGGAAAAATAACGGTTGACACTAGACTTGAAAAGGCTAAGATTGTTGTGATTGGGAAAACATCCTGCCAGGAGTCTGTTCCATAAAGCAGCAGTAGTTCTTGGAAAAAAAGCTATCCGAATGGAACTTACTTCTTACTAATGGAATACCAAAAGGAAAAGATAATGGTTAACCTTAGACTTTAAGAGGTCAAGATTGTTGTAATTGGGGAAATATCCTGTCGGGAGACTGTTCCACAAAGTTGTTCTTGGGAAGATGTTCAAGGAGAACGTACTTCTTACTATAGGAATTATAGTAAACAAAAAGAAGAAAGTGATGAGAGGGGGGGTCAGAAAGTGCGGTGCGCCGTTCGCCGGGAGACCAGATATTCTTCCTTCGTCGTCGGTCGGCTCAAGGAAATGGCTTGCGAGACTCCCTTTCTCGGCCGTTATACCGGGCAGTCGTGAAACAGACACCAACTCAGCCACGCCTACGTCGCCTTTCTCTTTGTTCATCAGTCAATTCGTATGTCCAAGTCTATCCGCCGAATGACTCCCAATTTGGCTCGTGCTGCTGGCATCTCGCTTTTTATGCCAGTCCGATACGGCCGAAATTTGCATGTGTGCGAATATCGTCTCGTTTTGGACGAGATCGGCGCCCATAAACTGTGTCTTCGATAGCGGCCATCTTTCTTTGATTCATTACTTTGCAGGCAAGACACGTTCGAACTCGTTTTGAACTTCGAGGTAAGTCATGTCTTTCGTCACAGGAACGCGAACAGAATGGGGATGATTCACCTTTGTGTATGTGGTATGGAGGGCCCAAGTTGTAGAGGTCAGGGTTGGTGGGACTAAAGGACGAATACAAACCATGGAATTAGCGATAGAGCAGCGAGAGGCTCGAAATATTTCGCTTGTGAGAAAAAGGGTTGTAGGGTGAAAGTAATTTCATCACTCACAAGGCCGCGTGAACGCTTTTGAACTCTACCAAGGCAGAGACGTGAGGACTGGGCAGGTCTAGCGCAGATATGGAAGCAATACTCCATTTTTGGTTTGATCCAGCTTTTTGTAAAGACCGTGTGCGCCAGGGAGGAGTCAGATACGTACTGAAGCGTTACAATTAACCGGACATTTCCCTAGCATCTTTAGCAATAGATTCGATGCATGAGGTCTGGGGAGATCTTAGAGACCCAATAGGCATCCAAGGAGTAGAGCCCCCTTGAAAGACCACCCATACATGATGATAGGTGACAGTTCGGGTTCTGTTCGGTGGTGGTTGAGCCTAACTAGTTTGGTTGGATTTTACAAGCCATCCTTTTTCCCATTGAACCATTTAATTTGGGTCATAGGATAGATGAGCTGCCAGGTTCTGGTCTTCCAAATTTTGGGAGGTGCACATGTAAACTGTAATATTATCCGTATAGATACTCACTAATGATCGGTGTATGCCCTTATGAGGAGGCACGGTGGAGTAATGTATAGCTGCTCGGATCGAGCTATCGGAGAGCCGAGTTCGAATTCCAGTCGAATCCATTACATTCACTTACGTGCTAATACCCTTGGGAAAGCTGTGAATCCTCTTCTTCTTCCTCCAGCTATGTGTAAAATAGCAGGACAGACTGGGTTCTATAGAATTGAATGGCAACTGCTCTAGGAGAAGGAAAACTCTGAATTCAAAACCTGCGGAGGGCTGTTTGGGGACCTTGTGGCACGTAGTGCACCAGGTCTCTGTATTCGGCCCTTCAAAAAGTGTGGATGGTCCTGTACGAAACCATCACCACTATAATCAAATCTCATGTGCTATACATGCGGGTTGGGGACCGCTTGTGAATTCCAAATTCCCATGAAACTCCAATATTGGAGCCGGCTCAACCCACCCCGGGTGAATGCCGTTACAAGAAGAAGAGAGAGTATGCCCTTAGGCAGCTCATTAATGTAAATTAAAGACAGTAGGAGCGAAGAGCTATGTGGAATGCCGGCATTAATCTTAAGGGCTTCTGATAACTGGCCGTTAACAACGACCTTCAAGGATTTGATAATTCAGAAAGCCTTTCCAGAGATTCCAGAGTTTATATAGCAGACCCCGATGCCATATGTTGCTTAAGGCATTGGGTATATGGTTTATATTACTATTTGTCTTTCCTATCATGCCATGGCATTTATTCTTTTTCGCACTGCGTAGTTTAATTGTTTTAATTTTAGAGATTTTCTACTGTTTATGGACAACTCGTCTATGCTTATCGACAGCACATTGTTTTTTTTTCTTTATGTCATAGATATCCGACTGAAATTTCTCCCGATAACTTCCTATTCTGTTTTTAGACGTATCAGCGTCTGGCTTTGAGGGTGTTTCTCTGTGATTGTGTTTTTTCGTACATACCATAATAAAATAAGTTTTAATTTTTTTTTTTTTTTTTTTGTCGAATATCTAGATACGTTCAAATGTTTGCGACACAGAGGCGAGTATGTCGGGTCCTGCTGAAGTCGCTAATACGGTGTTTGCGTTCAGAAATAGTTTCAAACGCGACAAACATGCCCGATATAAAACTCTTGCTTCAGCTAGCGAAGGTCGTCGTTATTTAACAGAAATAAGCAGCGCAGGGAATATTGCTCGCATATTTTCTTTTCTTTTTTTTATTCCCGACAAGAAGGCTGGAAGAAGGCCATCGGACGCCTGCTCAGTATCTTTGAAAATATCGCTGGGTTCTCCTGGTTTTAATTTCGACAATAAAAGAATACAGAACTTCTATGTGCCATTCTGTCCTCCGAAACGGCAGCTAATGTTGATCGGTCTCCTCAAAGATGAAGAAGAGACTCGAGGCAACGGAGATGTATTCTTGTAGCAATCTTTATACAGTGTAACCCGGATATAAGAGACCCGGATATAAGAGAGATTTTCTCTGGTCCCAAATTAGAGCCTGTGTTAATGTATATATATATAGACCAAACCCGGATATAAGAGAAACCCGGATATAAGAGACTTCTTCTCCGGTCCCGACAACTCTCTTATATCCGGGTTACACTGTACATATACATGTATACAAAATACTTACTACCTTCTTTAACCACTTATTAGACAGTTTTATGCTCAAGCCTCTACCACTTCGTCCCCAGCCCCTCAACCACCGGCGTCTTTCTCTTTGGGTTGAAGTGTCCACTCGGTCCGAACCGAACTTAGGGGTAACTGGCCGTACGCTCCCTGAGTACCCGTAGATTATTTCGACCGTTCAACTGGTCAAGTCCTGCTTGCTGCCCACGTTGTGTTAGTTTTTAGATCCAGTAAGCGGGGTGTTGTCCATACGTTCACGGTCGACTGGGGATGTGGACACGGCTGTGAGAGTTGGCGCTAGGAAGTTGTTGTAGAGTAGTTTTCACAGTGGAGGCTTGTATTTCACTGAGTCGGTCCTAAATTAGGTTCGACGTACAAAACGTTAGGAACTTGCAATAATAGTTAATGACGCAGCAATCTAGTTGTGGGGCTCATACTTTAATGTCCGACATCGACTGACTCACGCAACTCGCTCTGAGCTCCACTAGCGACTGCTACTACTACTACTACTTATCTGTGGGAGAGTCTATTTACAATAGAATAGGTACGTTCCGGTATAACAGAAGTTTAGAATGTGGCAAAATAAAACAAGAAATAATATCTGCAGAAGCCAGACAACAATGGGAGAGATATTGACGTCTTTTATATAAGAAGATAACATCAGAACAGAGGTTACAGGGAGAATAAAAACATTTAACATAAATGAGAAAAGAAAAAGAAAAAGACAAAATGCATCCATCGAATTCCCAACAGAGAGAGAGAGAGAGAGAGAGTGTGTGTAATAAACGCGTATTGAATCGCCTGGGGTAGTCCTGTGACTAATAGTCCAGTCTCATACAGACTTCTAAGAACAGGGGGCAGTCTTCTCTCTCTCCTCCAAAATTCTCCCGCAAATCTCTTAACTCACTGCGACGATAGTCTCGGGACTCTCTCGACTACAGTCTCTTTCCCCGACTCTGCTTTATTAGCAAAACCTCGAGTTAATATAGAAAAAAAAAGGATCAGCTGATCACAATTGACCCTCGGCCCGGCACGCAGCTACCACGAGTGCCAAAATCTATTTCTTGACATGTAAACCGATTCTCCAATTATTTACCTTATCTGAATCACGAGTTCTCCTCGCTTCACCAAAATTATACTTTGGGATATCTAAACATTGATTCAACCTTTTAATCAAAACAAATACTGTTAAACAAAACCAAGTATCTTGCCCATCCCCTTTGTTTACTAGTGACCCAGGTTTAAAACATCGCCTCCTGACCTGAGATCGTGTTTCTCATCGGTAAACACACATCTTAACCCAAATTGTACTTTGATATATAAACACCGTTTCCATTTCCAGTCAATAAAAGTTATATTTGCGTGTGTGCGTTCATGTGGATGTATACGTGTATATCTCTCTCTGTTAAACGGATGCCTTTGTTATTTCTTGCCAACCTTATTTGTTTGCATTTCCGGGAAGCGTTTTGACAGAGGACGGTAAGTGTGACACTGAGATCCGTAGACATATTGGGATAGCCAAGGAAGCATTCCAAAAGCTGGGCAGAGTATTGCAAGACAGGAGGATTTCTTTGGTAACAAAGAAAAAAAAATACTGAGCTGTTACATGATATTTGTCCTTCTTTAGAGCAGCAAATGTTGGACGATTTCCTCAAAGATGAAGAAACGACTGGAGGCGACAGAGATGTGACTCTACAGAAGGATGCTAAGGATATCATGGACCGAGCGTGTGAGCAACGATGATGTCTTAGAGAGGATGCAAACAAGGAGAAGGCTTATACTTAACATCAGGAAGTGGCAGCGAATGTTAGACGATTTCCTCAAAGATGAAGAAGAGACTTGAAGTGATGGAGATGTGGTTCTACAGAAGGATGCTAAGGATATCATGGACCAAGCGTGTGAGCAACGATGAGGTCTTAGAGAGGATGCAAACAAGGAGGAGGCTTATACTTAACATCAGGAAGAGGCAGCGAATGTTGGACGATTTCCTCAAAGGTGAAGAAGAGACTCGAGGCGACGGAGATGTGGTTCTACAGAAGGATGCTAAGGATATCATGGACCAAGCGTGTGAGCAACGGTGAGGTCTTAGAGAGGATGCAAACAAGAAGGAGGCTTATACTTCACATCAGGAAGAGGCAGCGAATGTTAGACGATTCCCTCAAAGATGAAGAAGAGATTCGAGGCGACGGAGATGTGGTTCTACAGAAGGATGTTAAGAATATCATGGAGCGAGCGTTTGAGCGATTATGAAGTCTTAGAGAGGATGCAAACAAGGAGGAGGCTTATACTTAACATCAGGAAGAGGCAGATGAAATTTCTGGGACACGTAGTGAGAAAGAAGGGCTTGGAGAATCTGATGCTCACGGGTCGAATAGAGGGAAAAAGAGGCAAGGGAAAGCAACGCATGACATACCTGGCGGGTTTAAGCAAATGGATGACAGAACGTGGACTAGGGTAGGTGGCAGAGGAAGGAGACTTATTAAGAACCGCGAGGGATAGGGGGAAGTGGTGAGCCATGATCGCCCAAGTCTTGAAAGGAGACTGCACATAAAAAGAAAAGGATAGAACAGAACATATACGTGGTGTAATGGTTAACAAGTTTATCTCGCTAGAACAATTACAACTGAGTAGTGAGTTCGATTCTCACTAGGTGGCCCACACTTTCGGCCATGTGCCACTTCTAAGCAACGCTTAGAAAATCATCATATAAGGTGTGCGATGGGTAAATTGTCACCATTTAATATTTTTAATTTCGCACATTGAGCTATGGTCAGAAAGGTGTAGAGTGAGTCTTCGTGTCAAACATGTTGTAGTGTGGCCTATATAATTATTTACGAATTTTGATTGATCAGGAATACAGTTTCTTAATGGACATTTAAATTCGTAAATAATATTTGCCCTAATTAATTTTGTTCTAAGAGGTGAATTATTATTTTTAAGTGTAAGATTAAAGGTTTTAAATTTTTTGTAATAATTAATCTAACTTTTTTGCTATTGTCAACTGGTGTTGTGCATTTTTTTACAATGTTCTTACTTCTAAATTCGTCTTGTTTATAATTTTTGTTCATTTGATTTTTATAAAAAATATTAATGATATTGTTTATGTTTCTATTCTCGTTGTTGATATTAGCAACCTTAGAGAGAAAAAGCCTAATATGGAAATTCAACAATTCATTAGGAAATCCATTATTAATAAGCGTTTGTTTTACGTTGTTTAATTCTTTAAAGAAAAGCGTGTGAGAGGCAAAGTACTCGAGTCCCTAATCAATGCGGAATTAGTTAAGCATCTTATTTCGCACTCCCTTTTTTCGGTTAAACAATATCGTTTCCGTTTCATCAGGACTACCGCCGCCATGTTAACGATGACCGTTACACAATTTGTCTATAAAGACTTAGATAATAATCAAGTGGCTGTGGCTCTAGATAGTTCGAAGGCGTTCGCCAGGGTTTGGCATGCTGGCTTTCTACGCAAGCTGAAAGGCCACGGTGTCACAGGACAAAGAGTTGGTTTAATCCAATCGTCCGTAATCAATCAATTAATGACGGTCGTGTTGAATGGGGTTACTTCCAGATCATTTCATCCTAACGCGCTCTATCCTTGAAGCTACGCTGATTCTGATCTTTATCAATGATGTCAACTACGCAGATGAAACAACCATTTACTACTGTCTTAGTAGCAAATCCGACAGACCCGACACAGTAAACCTGGCAACTGCTTTTTAAAGGGGCATCGAGTCAGTGGTTAACTGGGGCAAGAAATGGCTTGTGGAATATTAACGCCTTCAAAACAAAACTGTTTGGTTTGGTTTAGTTTGTTTTGTTTTACGGCATATCAGTCTCAATGGGTTATCTAATGCCGAAAAGATTTTTATTGCTGGTAATATTTTTAAAAAATGTATTGCTGGTAATTTTTTAAAAATATACAGCCGATATTTTTTTTTCCAAAAATGTATTGCTGGTAATAATTTTTCTTCAAAGATTTATTGCTGATAATAATTTTTTACAAAGTATTTCTGGTATTAACACCTATTTTCACACTTTCATAGTGTTTTAACCCCACTTTGAGGGTTAACTATTTACCCGTAGCTGGGACCCTAACAGGTGCTACCGGCCCGGGTAAAGATGAACCTGGGAACATCAGCAATTAAGAGGTGGTTCTACGTGCCTCCAAACCTCCTGATCAGAGGCCTTGTTGTTGGACGTAGTTTATCATCTTACCCAGGACGCGGATGTAGTTTATCGTCATACCCAGAACGCGGATGTAATTTATCGTTTTACCCAGGACGTGGATGTAGTTTATCGTCTTACCCAGGACACGGGTGTAGTTTATCGTTTTACCCAGGATACGGATGTAGTTTATCGTCTTACCCAGGATACGGATGTAGTTTATCGTCGTACCCAGGACGTGGATGTAGTTTATCGTCTTACCCAGGATGCGGATGTAGTTTATCGTCATATCCAAGTCGCGGATGTAGTTTATCGTCTTACCCAGGACGGAACGAAACTGTTTCCATTTAATCACCACAGGGAAACTTTTCTGTCTGACAACAGCATGACAAATGCTAAATTCCAGGAGAACAACACTTTGCGCTTTCTTGGATCCACGTTATCCACTGACGTAATGTGAAGCGACTATATCGAATCAATTGCTGTGTCTATTGCAAGGACAGTTGGTTCACTGTGTTAGGCCAGTAATTCTTTTCTCGCCAGAATCCATCTTGTGCATTTATAAATCTATCAATCGTTCGTGCATTGAATACTGTTGCCATATCTTCTCTGATGATCCTACTATACATCTCAAGATTCTTGATGAAATTCAAAGAAGGGTCTGTAATGTAATGAAGGGGTTACTGAGTGTGAATGAATAATAATAATAATAATAATAAAACAATTATTAAGGAGCGAGAACAATAGAAAGGTAATCAGGGCGACAGTAAATAACGACTGACGTTGCATTTAAGCTTTCGTATATCAAAGTTGGCTGGAAATCAAAAAGCCGGAAGAGACTTCCATAGCGCGGGAAAAGAAACCGTTTGCATAAAACTTACGATTGCCATTAGCAAATTTAACCGTAAATTGATGAGACCTACCTGCCAATCTAGCACTGCGCTTAAATTCATAAAATCTAGGTACCATAGAGGAAAGTAATATTTATTTTGAAAAATATATGTGGCACAAGGCAAAAGGGGGGGCATGAAAAGCTGGCATTTAATCCGTCTTATCTTAAACTTAGCAAGACACAATTACTGACCTAAACAGTACCCCTTACATCAAGACAGCACATTCTTGCAAAACATTCTTATTACAGTCACCATAATACCTCAAAGTCTCTATGAAGTCCTAACTAGTTCCCATATGTACAATTTGTCTGTGGGGTCTGGGAATAAAAATGACAATCTTTAAAACCGAAGTCCCAATAAATATTTACAATGATTACAATTTTACCATAGAAGAAAGTTCTTCAGAACAATTACTATGAATGTGTTTATGGAAAAGGCACAAGGTAGCTACACTGGAGCGGTTGGAAATCGACTGAAGACAAGTTGCCAGGTTAGGGGTGTTCCAAAATTTCTTTCAAAATTGATTCCGATAACATCGACGTTTTATTTGAACGTGTTGCTTTGACTACTCAGGCAATTACATCTGTACAAGCCGATATAGAGGTTATAGTATAGAATGGTTTTCAGGCAGTTTTCCATCAAGGGTGTCGCACGCTGGGATCGACCCGCCTCCAGTTCGATAACATCAGGAAGTCTCCTTCCAAACAAATCGAACATGGTGATCGTTCTAACCACTCGGCCACGGGTCGGGTGAGGGAACGAACCCAGCGGGCGGCTTTTTTGGAAAGTGCATGAAAACCATACCACGGGTTGACCCAAAGCCTTGTGAGTGAAATTGGGTATACGGAGTCCTTGGAGCCGTCGATAGCTGTGCTAGCACGAGGTAACAAGTCATCGTGACCGAGGGTTTGATTGTGCTGGTGTTGTTCTGATTGTTGATCATTCTAGATAACACGCTCTCTCCCAGAAACTGTGACTAAGGCCTGCTCGGTCTAGTTGAAGTATAAATCACAGGTGGGCTCTGTGGGTGTTGAACAAACACAAATGTGCCTGAGCGAGAGTCTTCAATAGGGATTGGCTAGCCGCCCTAGTAGACGGGTATCGTCGAATACGAGTAGCGAGCTCTATACAATTAATTAATAGTGCCGTATTTGGCGGCACTTTTTGTTTTTTTTTACTAAGAATATCTTTTAAAATTCCCACGATAGTCGGCCACTCCTATTAGTTTCGACTTAAACATGAAGGAGCAATGGAACACGTTGATGGCAATGGCCTGATCACGACTTTACACTTACAAGAAGAATAAAAAGACCCAGCATTGCACAAGTCTGTGAATTGATGAAGAAAGCTTGGGATAATATTAGACCAGAAACTGTCGTGAAATCTTTTTAAAAAAAGTCCGGCATTAGCAATGCTCTCAATGGAACAGAAGATTATTTAACGACAATGATAGTAATATTAAAAATGAATATCAGAAGTTTTGATAACGAAGACGACGAATTTTATTTTTTCAAGATGAATAAAATTTTAATGGTAACTGTACTGTTTTTGCTCAATTGTAATAATTTTCTGGATTTTTATTTTGTTTTCTTACCTTTGGATATAATAAAGTTCTTATAGGCTCGTGTTCTCTTTTTTTCCTATTATTTTATTATTATGTACGAATAAATTATATATATATATATATATATATATATATATATATATATATATTAGTAATTAATATATACATATACATATATACATATATATATATATATATATATATATATATATATATATATATTTATTAAAGACATTTTTATGTTTAACGTTGTTAATAGATACAAGTATTTAAGCAAATGCTCTGTTTATGATAAACAGTATTAAATAACATTTACCGGCCTGAATGTCCGAGAAATTTTCATAGAAAATATTCGTTTTTGACAGGATTTTCTATGAAAATTTCTCGGACATTCCGGCCGGTAAATGTTATTTAATACTGTTTATCATAAACAGAGCATTTACTTAAATACTTGTATCTATAAATAACAACGTTAAACATAAAAATGTCTTTAATAAATAAATTGTATATTGTCCATTTATTATATATATATATATATATAAAAATATATATATATACATATACATACATACATACATATAAGTTCCCAAATTGCATAAATTTAAACGTGCTACTATGTCGGCATCCCGGTTCGACCCTTTCACTGTCTCTTCTACTCCAATAGTAGACAGGTATCTTCGAATACGAGTGGCCAGCTATTATATATATATATATATATATATATATATATATATATATATATATATATATATATATATATATATATATATATATATATATATTATTTTAATACCTATAAAAAAAACCCGGATAATACAATTTATTAATAAAAATATATTTGAACAAACCGATATCAGGGAAAAAATTCAGAAAAATCTAAAAGGCTTCCCTGTTAGACGAAAATAATCGATAAGCACCGCAATGCCTAGTCAATAGAAAAAACAACGATAGAGTAAATTAAGTAAAAACGTAATAGTCCTTAATACACTAAGTAAGGCAAAATCTTAGAAACCTAGTGAGCCAGAACTTACCTACCAAGGTTTCACCTAACGGTTTTACAGGGTACTATTGGTTTTACCCTCAAGATCCGTTTAGGTGAAACCTTATAGTATGTAGGTCCTGGCTCACTAGGTTATATATATATATATATATATATCTCCACACTGAAGAGCTGTGATACACCGAAACAGTCTGTCTGTGGATGACTATATATATATATATATATATATATATAGTCGAATTCGACGTATGAGGATCAAGTTGATCAGTTCCCAAGAAACCGACAGCCCGACAACAGCACAAGATATCTGATTATAGTGGTGAAGTTTTCGTGCAGGACCAGTCACACTTTTTGAAGGGCCGAATACAGAGACATGGTGCACTAAGTTCCAGAGGGTCCCCAAACGACCCTCCGCAGGTTTTGAATTCAAGGCTATAGAACTCAGTCTGTCCTGCTATTTACCCATAGCTGGAAGGAGAAGAAGAGGATTCACACCTTTCCCAGGGGTATTAGCACGTAAGTGAATGTAATGGATTCGACTGGAATTCGAACTCGGTTCTGCGATTCCTCAATCGAACCCGCTATCCATTAGTCCACCGTGTCTCCATATATATGCACGTATAGGATTGGTGTACGGAATAAATTTCACTATCCAAAATTCTTAAAAGAGTGTTCAATACAGAGAATAGGAAATTTAATTTATTCGAAAATTATAAGATAAACATGTTATAAAATCACTACAAAAATAGCCATTTTGTGTCAACACTTCAGATGTCTTATCAAGTGATGGCGTTGAATGTAGAATAAAGGGTTTTAAAAAGTTCAAATCAATCAAACATCCCTCGCTAGGGGAAACGCTGTTACATAAGCTAGAATGACCAATCAAAATATAAGTATATGAGAACTCAAAAAACTTGATTATAATAATTCATGCCTTAATATTAGGGTTAGACTAAAATAGAAATCTTTCTAATTAATATTAAATTTTACTATAAAATTGAAAATTACAAATTACCAATTTTAAATTTTAAATTTAATGTGTATTACGTTTAAAATATACCTTTTTTTTTTTTTTTTAAGCGTTCCACCCCAAGCAAGGCGGGAAGCCACTAGGACGAAAGGGGTTACAGAAGATTTGGAGCAAGATCAGATTGGAGTGATAGAGGAAAAGATGAGGAGAAGGATAGTGGATAGATCAAGGCAGCTTTTGAATAGTTGGAGATTATAGCTCTCAGGGAAACTGGAATAGGGGAGGGAGTTCCACAGGCGAGAGATACAACATTTTCTGAAAATTAATCCTGCATAGTAACAAGATAAATATTGACATTTTTAATATGTCCACCGCTTGAAGAATATTCGAAATTTCTGCCTCATAGAAAAAAAAAAAAAAAAAAGGAAGAGCGAATCCATCTTTGGCAATAATGGTTTAAAACGAGTAGAAAAGTGAATCCATCTTAAACAATGATATCGTCTAGAATCTGAAATCTTTGGTAAACTTTTAAATGAAATTTCTATTGCTTCAATGCCCATAGAAAGACAATGGATTTCCACTTGCCTCGGTGTGTCCCTCCTCTAAAAAAACAAAAAAAAACTCACTCTGCCTGGACTAAGTGATGATAAAAATGTCACTTCCATCTGCATAAACAAGATCTTGACACTGTGGAAGGCTCTGAATGCCCTTAAGACATAATGACATTCTACAAGCTCAAATCAGATCCCCAGGTGACAGATGACCAGATTTTATCATTGAGCTTGATAGAATAGCTCTTAATATGGCTGGCGGCCAAGACAATAACGTTATATATATATATATATATATATATATATATATATATATATATATATATATATATATATATATAGCATAATGAGAAGCCTCGTATACTTTCTTAATATGTATATATAGAAAAAACAACTAAAAAGTTGCAAATTAAATTAAGATGAGGACGTCACGTGATATGGAACGCCACTGTGTTCGAAATCACGTGACGTCCGCATCTCGCGACGGACGCTACTTGTAAACAAAACTCTAAAAACAGTTATTTCCGAAGAAAGATCGAGGCCGATCTAAAATATCAAATATAAATAAATACTTTCAAAAAAACATTATTTTTTTTAATTTGCAACTTTTTTGTTGTTTATATATATATATATATATATATATATATATATATATATATATATATAATTATTTATTTATATATATATCTACTTCAGTACTTTTTTAAAAATAATAACTAAATTACTAAGAAATTTAGATTATTTACCTAACCAGTTCCTTCCTATTTTCTATATAATATTATATATATATATATATATATATATATATATATATATATATATATATATTTCCAGACATAGTGTCACCTGAATTACAAAGGTTTGAAACAATACAAATGATATAATGGAATATGCATACACCTGAGTTCCTCCACACTGGAATATGATTGGCTGGTGTCCGTCATAAATACAGACGGACGGGTAGGTACGACAGAGTTTAAGTCTATGACGACGCCCATTGGACTACGCCATTGGCTATCCTATTGGTCTACACCTATTACCTGCGACTACGACGAGTACCAGTCGATTACTGCTGCCGTGTACTATTTGGTTACAGTAACCAAAAACCACTTAGCTACTTCGATCAAATATATCCCTTTCCGGAACATATCAACAAGAATATTGACAATTACTTGTCTCGAAAATAACATAATATATAACGCAAGCATGGTTGCTATACTGTAATATCCCCGAGTTCATTAGTAATGTACAGGGTGCGAGTGCTGCTTGAGGATATATTGTTTTAAGTTCACTACACTCTGAAATCATTTATAATATTATTTTTTTTTATTTCAGATAACCCTGTCAGAGGTTAAATATATTAACCCAAGAAATGAAAAGACTTGCAGTCATTGTTGCTTTAGCTGCAAAACATAGTGATTTAAAAATCAGTAACTTTTTACATGTTGCCAGATCATTTGTTCATAAGTTTCGGTTGGAGCTAGAGGGATGTAATGGCAATGTTTTCGCTGTACAAAAAAGAAAAAAAAAGCATTCACAGCGCTCTGATACCGTGAGAACACCAGAATTTATACGGAATGTCCAAAACATCATCGATGAGAACCCTGGAAGATCAATGAGGTCCCTCGCCAAAGAACTCTAGGTATCAGAGTGGACTATCAGGACAGTGGTACATCAGGACATTCGGTATAAGTCATATGTAAATGAGGAAAGGCCAATTCATATCGGCGAAGACAGAGGGAAACCGTCTCATGCGTTCAAAATGGTTGCTGAACAAAGTGAAAAATCCTCATGCCATGCTTTGGTTTTTCTCTGACGAAAAAAAAAACTTTGACCAAGATCAAAAAGCAAACAGACGGAATGACAGGTGGCTATGTGCATCTCCTTCTGAAGTACCCAGGGTGATGCACACCAAATATCCGGCTACTGTGATGGTTTTAGGGATTGTGAGCAGTGATGGTCATGTCATGCCACATTACATTTCCCACAAGGGTCAATGCTGCTGGATACATTAATGTTCTTAAAACGGATGTTAAGCCCTGGATAAATAAAGTATTCAATGGAAGACTCTACACCTTCTTACAAAGCCATTCTAACCCAGGATTGGTTATCAGAGAATTTTTACGATCATGTGATCCCCCAACATATGGTCCCCTAACTAGCCAGATTTAAATCCTATGGACTATTACGTGTGGAGCGTCGTAAAAGGGAGACTAATTGACATCCTCGTAGTACCATAGCTGCACTGAAGGCCGCCATTGTCAAGGTGATGTCCAAAATGAATAGGGATCACTTAATTGCAGCTTATGGACAGTTTCGAACCCGAATAGAAGCAGTCATTGAAGCCAAGGGTGGTTTCAAAGAATAATTAGATAAAGAAATATCATGAAGGATATTTGTGTCAATTTGAATTAAATATATACATTGTTTGCTAAGATATTGCTGTTTATTTAACATACTAAAAATGTCCTCAAATAGCACTCGAACCCTGTACTTTTGGAGACATTTTTATATTCATTGTCCGATGGTTTTTCACATTTTGTTATGATGACGGGTTCGTCTCGCTTTTTCATAATTTAGTATTCGCGTATTACTCTTGATGATGGCCAGATGGTGTTTGGTCGAAAGGTTGTGTCTATATTAATATCTACATATCAGCCAAGGCGTGAACAATATTTCAAAACAATACAAGACTATTAACAAATTCGGCATCTCAGAAATAACACACTAAATAACACAAGAAGGGTTGATATATTGTGAAATCCCCTCAGTGTCGACTCAGTTTCTCGTCTCAGATGTCGCCTGCGCAACCCTAACCCTGCTGTCTCTTCTTGCTTGTTCTTAAAACCTCGTTGATGGGTTGCTTTTTGCTTATTGAGATTTTCTGGTAATTTTATAACTTTATTGTTGTATGTATATATGTATAGCTGGCCACTCGTATTCGAGGATACCCGTCTACTAGTCGGCTAGCAATTCCTATTGCCGACTGTTGTCTAGGCACATTTACGTTTATTCAACACCCGGTTTCTACTGCAACTATGCTGAGCAGACCTTAGTTACAGTTTCTGGAAAAGATCGTGTTATCTAGCGTGATCAACAATTTGAATAAGGCCATCACAAGCCTCTCGGCCACGATGACTTTTGACATCGTGCTAGCACAGCTATCGACGGCACCCAATGATTCTGTCTATTCAATTTCACTCACAAGACATGGGTCAAACCCGTGGTATGGTTTTCAGACATTGAAGCGACAAAAAAAAATCTAGAAATCCATAATAATTATCAAGTCGCTGATTTTTCCAACAGTACTATGATGACAGTGAATACTAGACAACCCCCCCCACCACACACACACAGATGGAGAGAAAGCTGAGGGTAGCAGAAATCTAGTTCTACAGAAGGATGCTGAGAATACCATGGACAGGGAATGCAAGTAAAACGTTTTAAGAATGATGGAAACAAGAGAGACTCTTAGACTCAGAATCAGACACAGATGAAATTTCTGGGACGCACAGCGAGGGAAGAGGGCTTGAAAAATCTGACACTTACAAGACATTCCGGTAGGAATAAATAGATAAATAAAAACTTTTGGGGTGAAGTGACACTATGTCGGAAGATAGGGAATTCCGGCCACAAGTTCATATAGTTTGGCCACGTTCTAGAGATGTGAGAAGTCGTAAGGCATCCGCCGAGATTCAGGGACAGCAGTCAGAGTGATAATTGTCTATATACGGAAAAGGACAATCTGAACTCTCGCACTTCATGTTCGTTTGTCTGTTCGGAGAGGAGACAATAATAGCAACGAAGATGTCAAAAGTGTCACCCCAGACAGTGCCAGGTGAATGCATGAGCAAATTTCCCGGTATATTGAAAACGAGATTCGCGTTTGCGTTTCTGGCAGTGACTATATTTCACCTGCTGCTCCTTTGTTGAACTTGCATCGGGCCTTTCTCAGTTTAAGTTTTTGGTCAAACGGAATCGAACCAGATGAGACAGAGGCTGATCAGCCGCTGAAAGATAGATCGAGGGACTCGGGTGTATGTTTATTTTGGCGCGCATTCTTTTCTTCGTCTTCAAGCTGTTTGCATTTATTGTCACATTATCCTTACTGCTAGCTTGTACTTGGCGGGAAAGCCTTCATTTTCTTTTCGTATAGATAAATCCGAGCCGCCCACTTCCTTGTTGGTTGGCGGTTCATATCTTCTTGCCCCAGTACAGATAGGTACCCACCATAAGTAAACATTTAACTAAACACTTAACCTATGCCATTTTGAAAATCCTCTGACCAGATCTTTTGGCCTTTATTAAATTTACTCAAAGCTTACTTCTTGTTCATAAATTATACTGTTCCAAATCAGAATATCTGTTTTCTCACAGACGAAACGCCGCAAACTTCTTTCAGCTCTATTGCTATTTCCATTGAAAGTATTCAGACGAACTGCACTCCTTCGGTTTTTTTTTTAAAGTAATGTTCATCCAATACAAAGCCCAAGAGCCACTCAAGGTAGAGGATTTGTGATATGAACATAACAGGAGGAAGTAAAAAGTGAAAATTACGTGGATTTCGCAGATTGACTCTAGGATTCAAGTGTCTTTATTTTTATCTTTTTTTACGAAAGTTCAGCCAGGCTCAAGGGCCACTCAAGGCAGAGAGTTGTGTGATATGAATATAAGGGGAGGAAGTAAAATTTTAAGATTACATGGATATCGCAGATTGACTTTAGACTTCAAAAGTCTTTAATTTTTTTCCTAAAGTTCACCCAATACTAGGCCTAAGAGCAACTGAAGGTAGAGGGTTATTGTGTGGTGTTGTATTAACGTAAGTAAAGGGAAGAAGTGAAGATTTGGGGCGCTATGTAGGAAAGACAACGGCCAACTCTAGGCTTGAAATTGTCAAGATTTAATTAGTGAATAGCATTTAGAAGTGCAGTTTGAAAGTAGAATTTGGAAGGAACTGGAAGCCCAATCCTAAACAGGAAACAAGGGATAAACCTCTACTCCTGTTCAAAAGACCGTAGTAGTGTGAACGGGACGATAGGCTAACTTCAAGCTTTTTTTTAGCCATGGACCAATTTTACTCTTAATGTTTTTGGTTGTTTTGTTTTATGGCATATCAAAACCTCAGTGGGTCATTTAATGCCAACAAAATTTTTGAAATAGATAGTTTGGTAAAAACAAGGTGATTACGTATACATATATATTTTAACTATTTTTCAATTACTCATATTTTTGAGTACAATCATATGTATTGCTGGTAATTTATTTTTCAAAAACGTATTGCTGGTAATATTTTTTCAAAAATTAATTTCTGGTAATAATTTTTTTCAAAGTATTTCTGGTATTAAAACCTATTTTTACACTTTTATAATGCTTTGTACCTCAGTTTCGGGGTTAACTATTTGCCCATAGCTGGGACCCTAACAGGTGCTACCACGCCGGGTGAGGGTGGATCTGGGAACACCAGCAATTAAGAAGTGGTTTCACGCTCCTCAAAACCTCCTGATCAGAGGCGTTGCTGTAGTTTATTGTCTCACCCTGGACGCGGAAGTAGTTTATCGTCATACCCAGGACGCCCCATCTTACCCCTCTGTAGAGGTACAGTCGACGTATTCTACATCCCCAGCCGACACGGCGACTTAATGTCTTTGATGGTTCCTCATAACCATTCGAGGAAAAAAAAAAAAGCTTATTTTATTTTTTACTAATAAATAACTTCAAGAATTGTATTAAAGAAATAGTAAATATATATGCTTTATTTTGAAGTAAAACAAATTTAATGAAAATAATCTTGTATTCAACAACGAAATTCTATGGAGGATTTATGTACACGAGTAACTGTTGTGGTGTCCTCCCTCTAAAGAGTCTATGTTGGACTCTTCCGCCTACTATAAGATTAGTAGGAGAGAAGGCCTTGGGGGAAACAGTCGAATAGATTGAACGCTGGGTTAACCGACACAAACTCACTAGTCGTGTAATACTCTTCTGTTGTACTTACTGTTAATATATGATATATCTGTAACACTTGTTTTGTGAAAAGGGGCTTATTTGGTTGAATAAAAAAGTATTGTGTGGTAATTATATAAAAAAAGACCCCATACGGAGTCAGGCTGAAAAGATAGGTGTTGTGGTGTCCTCCCTCTAAAGAGTCTATGTTGGACTCTTTCGCCTACTATAAGATTAGTAGGAGAGAAGGCCTTGGGGGAAACAGTCGAATAGATTGAACGCTGGGTCAACCGACACAAACTCACTAGTCGTGTAATACTCTTCTGTTGTACTTACTGTTAATATATGATATATCTGTAACACTTGTTTTGTGAAAAGGGGCTTATTTGGTTGAATAAAAAGTATTGTGTGGTAATTATATAAAAAAAGACCCCATACGGAGTCAGGCTGAAAAGATAGGTGTTGTGGTGTCCTCCCTCTAAAGAGTCTATGTTGGACTCTTCCGCCTACTATAAGATTAGTAGGAGAGAAGGCCTTGGGGGGAAACAGTCGAATAGATTGAACGCTGGGTTAACCGACACAAACTCACTATTCGTGTAATACTCTTCTGTTGTACTTACTGTTAATATATGATATATCTGTAACACTTGTTTTTGTGAAAAGGGGCTTATTTGGTTGAATAAAAAGTATTGTGTGGTAATTATATAAAAAAAGACCCCATACGGAGTCAGGCTGAAAAGATAGGTGTTGTGGTGTCCTCCTCTAAAGAGTCTATGTTGGACTCTTTCGCCTACTATAAGATTAGTAGGAGAGAAGGCCTTGGGGAAACAGTCGAATAGATTGAACGCTGGGTCAACCGACACAAACTCACTAGTCGTGTAATACTCTTCTGTTGTACTTACTGTTAATATATGATATATCTGTAACACTTGTTTTGCGAAAAAGGGCTTATTTGGGTTGAATAAAAAGTATTGTGTGGTAATTATATAAAAAAGACCCCATACGGAGTCAGGCTGAAAAGATAGGTGTTGTGGTGTCCTCCTCTAAAGAGTCTATGTTGGACTCTTTCGCCTACTATAAGATTAGTAGGAGAAGGCCTTGGGGGAAACAGTCGAATAGATTGAACGCTGGCTCAACCGACACAAACTCACTAGTCGTGTAATACTCTTCTGTTGTACTTACTGTTAATATATGATATATCTGTAACACTTGTTTTGTGAAAAAGGGCTTATTTGGGTTGAATAAAAAGTATTGTGTGGTAATTATATAAAAAAAGACCCCATACGGAGTCAGGCTGAAAAGATAGGTGTTGTGGTGTCCTCCCTCTAAAGAGTCTATGTTGGACTCTTTCGCCTACTATAAGATTAGTAGGAGAGAAGGCCTTGGGGGAAACAGTCGAATAGATTGAACGCTGGGTCAACCGACACACACTCACTAGCCGTGTAATACTCTACTGTTCTACTTACTGTTTCATATATGATATATCTGTAACACTTCTTTTGTATTATTTCTTTAACCATTTACTTTGGTCACAACAGTAATATAATTCATTTTTTTTGTGTGGATCCCAGTATGTTACACGAACCCCCCAGGGTCCATATGGACTCCGGTTGAGAACCAATGCTTTAGAGTTATAAATTGTAGCGAATCATCTTCATTTCCTTCGTATTCCATTGGTGATACGTTCCACTTGAGCAACTTCTTGCCACACGCTTTCTGGAACCGACTCCCAAGAGGATGATTCTGCGATTACTAGAATCTTAATCTGTTCAAGATAAGGGTTAAGAGTTATCTTTCCCACATATCGCATAAACTGTGCCTCTTACTGTGTTGATCTCTAGCTTGAGTGGTTCTGGAGCCTTGTACAGGTTTGGTTTAGTTTAATTTGTTTTATGGCATATCAACCTCAATGGGTTATTTGATGCCGACAACATTTTTAGGATAGATTCGTATGAATAGAATATGTATTCTTTGGTTTAGATTGGTTTGGTTTATTCTGTTTTACGGTATATCAACCTCAATGGGTTATTTAATGCCGACAACATTTTTAGGATAGATTCGTATGAATAGAATATGTATTCTTTGGTTTAGATTGGTTTGGTTTATTTTGTTTTATGGCATATCAACCTCAATGGGTTATTTAATGCCGACAACATTTTTAGGATAGATTCGTATGAATAGAATATGTATTCTTTAGTTTAGATTGGTCTGGTTTATTTTGTTTTACGGCATATCAACCTCAATGGGTTATTTAATGCCGACAACATTTTTAGGATAGATTCGTATGAATAGAATATGTATTCTTTGGTTTAGATTGGTTTGGTTTATTTTGTTTTTACGGCATATCAACCTCAATGGGTTATTTAATGCCGACAACATTTTAGGATAGATTCGTATGAATAGAATATGTATTCTTTAGTTTAGATTGGTCTGGTTTATTTTGTTTTACGGCATATCAACCTCAATGGGTTATTTAATGCCGACAACATTTTTAGGATAGATTCGTATGAATAGAATATGTATTCTTTGGTTTAGATTGGTTTGGTTTATTTTGTTTTACGGCATATCAACGTCAATGGGTTATTTAATGCCGACAACATTTTTAGGATAGATTCGTATGAATAGAATATGTATTCTTTGGTTTAGATTGGTTTAGTTTATTTTGGTTTACGGCATATCAACCTCAATGGGTTATTTAATCCGACAACATTTTTAGGATAGATTCGTATGAATAGAATATGTATTCTTTAGTTTAGATTGGTCTGGTTTATTTTGTTTTTACGGCATATCAACCTCAATGGGTTATTTAATGCCGACAACATTTTTAGGATAGATTCATATGAATAGAATATGTATTCTTTGGTTTAGATTGGTTTGGTTTATTTTGTTTTACGGCATATCAACGTCAATGGGTTATTTAATGCCGACAACATTTTTAGGATAGATTCGTATGAATAGAATATGTATTCTTTAGTTTAGATTGGTTTGGTTTATTTTGTTTTACGGCATATCAACCTCAATGGGTTATTTAATGCCGACAACATTTTTAGGATAGATTCGTATGAATAGAATATATATTCTTTGGTTTAGATTGGTTTGGTTTATTTTGTTTACGGCATATCAACGTCAATGGGTTATTTAATGCCGACAACATTTTTTTTTATTGCTGGTAATATTTTGTTTTGTCAAAAACCTGTTTCTGGTAATACTTTTCTTTCAAAACTGTATTGCTGGTAATAATTCTTTTCAAAAAGTATTGCTGGTAATAGTTAACTATTTGCCCATAGCTGGGACCCTAACAGGTGCTACCGCCCCGGGTCAGGGTGGACCTTGGAACACCAGCAATTAAGAGGTGGTTCCACGCTCCTCAAAACCTCCTGATCAGAGGCCTTGCTGCTGGGCGTAGTTTATCGTCTTATCCAGGACGCGGATGTAGTTTAACGTCTTACCCAGGACGACCTTGTACAGGGTGAACATCATTGTGAAAAAAAAATGAATAAAAAAAAATAAATAAAAAAAAGTCAGTTTAACTGTTTGAATAATCCAGATCTGATCCTGACGTGCGTAGTTGTTACGAGAAAGTAACTGTTATTCTTACCGGATGTCGTTGTTTATAATACTGTGTTGGTTTAGGCGCGGATTGTGAATATCTAGATATTTTTTTGCAGTTTCTTTCAAGTTTTTTATTCTCAAAATCTATAAGGATAGCTCCCAAGTTGCAAAGAAAACAATCTTGTTTAGCTTATTGAAGCTAAACAGTGTCGATTTTAGATAGGTAATCGCTCAAGATCAACGGGTATGGTAAGAAATGTGTCTTGTACCTGACTAGGCAATGTTTCGTAAATAAATGCGGTATATATTCCGAACACCTTAGTATTTTTACGTCTTTTAGATGATATATGTAAATATGACGAATGTGTTAAAAAACAAAACAAAACGAACAAAAAATAAATAAATAAAAACCGCCGACTTTCCAAACTTCTTTGACTTTCCCCAAAATGAAATAAATGAAACGAAAGAGGAAGACAAAAAGAAGCTAGTGTTATTTACAAGCGAAACCCCCGCCCACAAATACGTCATCGCCAGACCTCCTCCTGCTATACCTCGAATTTCTCATAGCCAGACTTATAGCCTTATAAGCCAGAAATCTTATTCCCTTCATTGATTCAAACTCCGTGATGCGCGGCCGTGTGGCGCCACCTATGTCAGATCAGGAAAGGTTTTTCGCCGACCAGTCACTACGTCGTCCGCCATCTTGTCGGCGTTTCGAGACTGTCGTAGTTCTTTCACGATTGCTTCCAACGCCAACTCCTTTTTCACTATCTCAATTCTTTATTTTTATTTTATTCGGGTATTCTATTCTCTGCGGTGTTTGTTGTGTTGTTTTTCTCTCTATTCGTGAGTTCAGTCTTTTTCCTTTCCTTTTTTTTTTGTCTTACCTATACAGAACAGTCTTCCTCTCTTGATTTTCCTGTTATTCTCTTTTATCTTTTCTTTCATTCTTAATCTATTTGGATTTCTTTTTTTGTCTTTTCTTCTCTCTCTCTCTCTCTCCTTCATCTCTCTCTCTCTCTTCGTATGTGTTAACATTATGTTAATCAAATGTTTTTATTAAAATTTAAATTACATAACGGTCAGTCTACAATCAGCACCTGAAGATTCCGTTGTGCATGAAATTACTGATGAAAGATATATATATATATATATATATATATGTATGTGTGTGTGTGAATTTTCTTTCTATCTATCTACATCTTTCTATATATCAATTCTGTTGACACATATCTATGCACATCTCTCTCTATGATTCTGTTGACATCTATCTAAATCTATCGATCTGTCGATCGATCTATTCACATCTCTCTATATATCAATTCTGTTAACATCTATCTATCTATCTATCTATCTATCTATCTATCTATTTACATCTTTCTCTATATCAATTCTGTTGACATCTTTCTATGCACATCTCTCTCTATATTAATTCTGTTGATATCTATCTAAATCTATCTATCTATCTATCTATCGATCGATCGATCTATTCACATCTCTCTATATATTAATTCTGTTGACATCTATCTATCTATCTATCTATCTATCTATCTATCTATTCACATCTTTATCTATATTAATTCTCTTTACATCTATCAATGCACATCTGTCTATATATATTATTTCTGCTGACATCTATCTATCTATCTATCTATTTACATCTTTCTCTATATCAATTCTGTTGAAATCTATCTATGCACATCTCTATATATTAATTCTGTTGACATCTATCTATCTATCTGTCTATCTATCTATTCACATCTCTTTCTATATTAATTCTCTTTACACCTATCAATGCACATCTGTCTATATATATTATTTCTGCTGACATCTATCTATCTATCTATCTATCTATCTATCTATCTATCTATCTATCTATCTATCTAAGCATTTCACCTCTCTCTATACCGCTATCTCTGTCTGTTTTATTTCTATCTATCTATCTATCTATCTATCTATCTATCTATCTATCTATCTATCTATCTAAGCATTTCACCTCTCTATACCAGTATCTCTGTCTGTTTTTTATTTCTATCTATCTATCTATCTATCTATCTATCTATCTATCTATCTATCTATCTATCTATCAACGTTTGGCATACAATATTAACGAAATATTCAATTGGTGCCGACAATAGAACTTCCACTCTCGCCCACCCCTCAACGCTTTGTGCGAGTGTGCTTCTGAATTAATTGTCGGCACATATGACTGAGCAATCGATGGCAATTTATGAAGATGCCCACGACGAAAATTCTGACGGCCAGCTCGTAACAGAAGGTAGAAGATAAGTGTGATTAAGGCGACTTTCCTTTAAGGTTGACTTTAAGGCGAAATGCGAAACTGCAATCGAACCCTTTCCTCTTTCATTTCCCCTCCTGTCTTCCTTTTCTCTTATTTGAAAAGACGCTGGGCATCACCAAGTGATCCTCATTGCCACGAGAAATGCAGAGACACCAAATGGTCGAAACCGCTTGACAATCAAGATGGTGACATTAATACAAAGAGATTAATATATCATTACGGCTTTGGTGTTAACACAAATCCCATTCGTGTTGTCTAGTGTTTAGGACAATGACAGGACAGAAAGAGAAAATGTCTGTTTGGTTCGTGCATTTAACAACCCTTCAATCGTTAGACGGTGTTTTGGAGACGATTTCACTTGGTTGCGATTGCATTTTGTCCTTCTCGAAAAGCAATAAATACAAATGTTTATTTACTTTAGGAAGTTCAACATGTTGTTGAGTTCTGTGATTTCGAAGAGGTCTTTTATTTCTTGTATCTGATAATTTTTTTGTTCGAGTTTGGTTAAGGCCATTACAGTAAAAAAAAAAATGAGACGCTTCATGAATTTGCGAGTCATCCTTTCGCAGGGGACGTGATAATCTTCTGTGTATCGTTCTAATTTTAGTTTATTTACTTTCTTTCATTGTCATTTATTATTCTCGTTTTACCACTTCTGATCATTCTTTCTTTCTTTCTTTCTTTCTTTCTTTCTTGTTAGTTTTGTCCTTGTTTTTCTTTCAACCCACGTCTTTATCCTTTACACTTTTATTTCTTTCTTTCTTTCTTTCTTTCTTTCTTTCTTTCTTTCTAATTTACTACTTTTCTATCAGAGTGTACATTTTTGCCTTTCTTTCTAAATCCGTTATTTTTTCACAGTCATTTTTGCCTTTTGTTTGCTAGCTTTTTTTTTTTTTAATTTTTTTAAAAAATTCGCTATTTCTCTTTCAGAAATGACACATTCTTTCTCTCTTTCTCACAATCTACTCGTTGGATCATTCATAGCATAAAGAAAAGCTTGGAATATTTCTCCTTTGTTTATGTTGACTTAGACAAATGGTAATACCCCTTTTCACAAATAGCCGAAACAGTGTAACAATGACAACAATTATGAAGATAAATGTTGGAATAAATGAATCCATAATAATGATAATTCTTCATCTCAAAAAGAGTCGAAACATTGTGACTATAACAACCAAGATGAGGACAACAGTTTCAACGAATCAGTGTATAATAATGGTAATTCTTCATCTCAGAACTTCAGACAAAATCTTCCCGAACGCTCGTCCCTGTTGCATTTTGGATGTTCCAGACATTCATATTAGATACAAGGCAAATTAATTCTTCATCCCAAAAATTGTTGAGAATAGTGCACCCATTCTTTCTATGATTTTTGTTGCTAGAATATCATTTCAGCCGACTCATTCTACAACCTTCTTCAAATATCCAAGTCATAAGTAAAGAGAGAAAAGTTTCTTCTTTAAATAATCCTGGATAACGGAAAAGAACTAGTGGCTAATATTCCGACCGGCTCGGCACATTCTCAGCAACGCACGCCACAGTGACAATGCCATTCAAAGCAACCGGCCAATCGCAGTTGATTCCATATTTATACGCTTGAATACGCCGAGCCAAGAAAAGCCAGGCATTAATTTTTACTGATGGATAGCGCATGATAGTTTCCCTGTCATCTATCTGGACTTAATTCCGTAGATGGTAATGTCTGATGCGCCAGACGTATTATGGTTTATTATAATAGAGTTTCTATTTGTTACTTAGTTACTGATTTATTCTTCAATGTTTGATTAAAAGGGATGACGAGGCTTTCCCATATTTGTATTAGATACTAGAAGTAGAGCCCGGCGTTGCCCGGGGATGTAACAGTAAGAGATAGATCAAGTATCGACCATCATAAAGACTGAAAAATAAAATTAACAAAGATTATTGTTTAAGGTTGACGGACACGCATGTCTTAATTAGTCTTTTTTTTTTTTTTTTTTAAGGAATTGGTCAAACCCAAACTGAAACAAAAACATTGTTTTCAATCGTTATGAGTCTCCCGATTGAATAGAATTTTATTATAAACAATTGTCTTGTAAATGGAATTTTTAAAGCATTCTGAATGTAAAAGTAAAGAAAAAAGTGTGCAAGACAATAAGAAACACTACCTGCCAAAAAAAAAAGTGAAGTTTTGTTGAAATCGGTTGAAAAATTTAGGAAATCCGATCCCATATATAAACGGACACACACACACACACACACACACACACACACACACACACACAACTTGGGTTTTATAATAAGTATAATTCGATACGAGTTCTCCCCCTTTCATTTTCGCGACAAAGATGCCTCTTAATCGTGTTTTCAAATTGATTTCGTGCAAAAACAATTGTGTTTTTCCAATTTTTGGCGCTGTCAGAACCACTGCAAGGTAATTTTACGTAGTCCTGTGAAGTTTTGTTGAATTCGGTTGAAAAATGTAGGAAATCCGACCCAATATATAAACGTACAGACACACACACACACACACCTACCTGGGTTTTATAATAAGTATGACTATCATAAATATTATCATAAATATAATCTTTATTATTCTGTTCTCTTATCAAATATTGAGCCTTATACTAGAGAGGTTAATATGTGCCATTCTCTCTCTAGATAGATTGTGATCCACCATACCAGATGTTTTTCTTCCTCTTTAGCCATAAGTTGAGTCTTAAATCATTTTTCTAAAGCTATCAAAAGTTAACCTCATAATAAAATTTGTGATTTCATAATAATAAACTACTTTTAAATGTAATATTTTATATATTTTTAAACTAACTGGAAATCTTATTGTTATATGTTCCTTTTAGAAATAAATTAAAAATTAGACAGTATCTATGTATAGGTTCTTTCTATGTATGCACAAAAAATGATGAAAATTTTTGTTACATTTCACAGAGCCAAGTGTTGAAACTGACACCTTCTTAGGTGAGTTCTTACATGTATGACATTATTGTAAAAGTATAAAAATCCTGAGTATCTCTATCTATAACAGGCAGGATGTGTGTGTGTGTAACGAATGCACGGCTGCAATTTTCGACGGATTTACACCAAAATTTACATGCACATGCTCCAAGTTAGCGAGAATGCCAAGACCGACTTTGCATTTCCCAACTCACATCGATAGTGGAAATAATCGATTTTTTCATGCCTTTACGGCAGTTTTCATGTAGTTTGCGGCCATTTTCTATTGGCCAGCGTGAGAGTCAACAGCTGACTGACACGAATTTTAACTAGCATGCAAAAAAAATCGATAGCTGCATTCGTCACAAGTGGGAAAAATTTAAATCTGCATGGCACTTTACTCCAATTGGTTCATTCACTTGCTTAAACTCAACATTGATTCTGATTCCGCAGAACTGGGTTGGGTGTGAAAAAGTATTTGTTGTTAATATTCTTTTTTCATTTGGTTTTTCCAGTTTGGAGTCCTTTTTTAAAGCTGATCGTTTTGTGTTCATTTTGTTTAGTTCTTTTTTCGTAACAGATTTAATGTTTAGTATAGAGCTTAGAAAAAATTTGCAGCATGAGATAGGCAAGAAGTAAGGCATGTAGCAACATCAGCACGGCAAAGGGCACTCCTTTAAAGGCAAGGAAGGGCAAAAATATTTTAAGTCAAGTGATAGCGATTGCTGTATGAGTCGTACGATTTTTGAATCAAGCACGGGCAACGCCGAGTCATGCTGCTAGTTGGAGATAAAACAGGCTGCACTAAAGGTCGTCGTCATCGTCAGTACTCGGTCGAATCCGAGCATAGGGATCGTCATTCTATCTCCCTATTCCCTATCTCCTATCCAGCTGATGAAACCCAGCCTTTTCCTTGTTGTATGGATCAGTTATAACAAATTTAGTATAGGCAATAATGGAAATTGGACATAGAACAGGCTGCACTAAAGGTTGTCGTCAGCACTCGGTCGAATCCGGGCATAAGGATCGTCATTCTCTCTCGCTATTTCCTTTCGCCTACCCACCTGGTGGCGGAGGAGGTCCAGCCTACCCCCGAAGAGTCGTGAGCAGGAGTCACAGAGGAGGGTGTTACTAGAGGTAGGTAATGATGGAAAGCAAACACCATGTCGTGAAATAAGAACGTAAACCTTCTCCCCCATTTTAAATGTATTTGTATATTCAGGGCTTCACCTGCTTGTCCGGGTAGGTGATACAGGGGACAATTTCTGTTAGGTCAGTTCTCCCTCACCCACTAAATCTACGTCCATCTCTTCACGACGTGATGCCTTGGTAGTACGAACAGAGGCCACGGAACCGTGCGACGGATACAATCCCAAGCTTAAATATTGTTGTGGCCTGTTTAGGGGCCAGAGAGAAAGACACGGAAGAAGAAGAAGCTAGGTTGAGCAAGTGTATTGAAATAACAGATATATATATACAAAGCAAGTGTGTTAGTAATAAGCAGATAGAGGTGTACGTCCGAACGGTAGGTTAACACTGCGTCTCCGCTACCCTACGATTCTCCCCTAGGAAGTCTCGCAGCTAGTATTTATGAGAGGAGAAAGAGTTCATACTACTGTAGGAGGGTTTACCACAACAAATATAGACCAGCATCCGGATATAGCCTATTTCCGGTTTTCTGGCCACTTGATCTCTAAAAAATCTCATTATTTCTCATAGTCCTCGTGTAGGAGAGTTTACCACAACACACCCCTCCTAAAATCTTAACTCCACAGGAATATGACGAAATAATTTTTTTTTAGATTGACATGTACCTGTAAACAAGAAAGTTTACCCCCTTTTTTAGTTGTTTTCCTCCGCATGACTAGTTTTAATTTATCGAGAAAACAAACGTTTCCTTTTTACCTCTGGGTAGGGGATTTAAAACTTTGGAAAAACAAGTCAGCCCAGTTCAAGGTAGAACAAGTGTGCGAACTTTTGTTTGTGGTCTCAATATCTTTGACGTTTAGGATTAACCATCATCAAATCAGTTGCTTTTCTTTTCCTTTTAGAACGGCGCCTTTCTGGAGCCGCTAGAGGGCTCTGAATATCAAAGGTGTCGTAAATGACGTCCATCACCGTCTCCTCAGGGAGCCCGTTATCATTCTCGATCGTTAGGCGCTTCTTGGGCTGATTGATATGCCTTTTATGAATAAATTTCGGACTCTTAATCATATATATCATGTTACCAACTCTTTTCTCTATCGTACCCATCTCCCAAAAAAGATTTGCTATCTTTATAAGTTTTGAAATGATGTATCGTTTTGTAGGTACGATGTTAGCTCTTTCCGGCTTCCTCTGTTTCGGTAGTAGTTTGTCAAAAACAGATCGTATCCGACGTGCAAACATCAGCTCGGCTAGAGAATGCGAAGCTGGTGTTTTTTCATTTGGCGTAATCCTGTAGACTTGAAGGAACTGTTGAAAGGCCTTTTTCAGTCGGTGTAGCCCTAACTTTTTTTCAGAGCTCTCTTCAAGGTATCCACAAACCTTTCAGCCTGTCCGTTAGACCTAGGATGATACGGAGCGGTAGTGATGTGATTGACCTGATACGTGTTACAGAAGTTACTAAATTCTGCTGACGTGAACTGACTTCCATTATCGGACACTAAAGTGTCCACTACCCAGAATCTAGCAAATAATTCATGAAGAAATTTTATCGTGTTTTCAGTAGTTAGTCTCTTACATCTATGTACTTCGGGCCACTTTGAGAAACTGTCTACTACAATGAGGTAGTAGTAGTATCCTTCTATAGGGCCCCGCGAAGTCAACGTGGATCCTAGACCACGGTAGGGTCGTTTTTGGCCAGGGATTGAATTTAACAGTAGGTACCTTTGTTGCCAAGGCATAGCCATTACATGATTTGACAGCGTTTTATATGTCTTTGTCCATGTGTTGCCAGTAGACATAGCTACGCATTAAGCTTTACATTCTAGTACTCCATGGATAGCCAGCGTGAAAATCCCTCAAAATATTATTCTGGAGTGTTGACGGAATTACGACACGTTCCCTGTAAAGTAACCCCTTGTCGCATATCGAGAAAAGGTTTGTAGTTCGCTGGTCCTTTTAAAAAAAAATCGCTTTAGTATACTTGATAAACTCATCGTAGAGAGCCTCTTGTCTAATTTGTTCAAGCGTCACCGGAAGTTCCCTTACTGTATTACAAAGGGTCGTTTTTAATTCTCCTTCAGATTGAAGGGAGGCGAACACTGTATCTACCAGTGGTTCTTTGTACTTGGGAATTAGTCTTGATAACTCATCTGCATGGCCGAATTTTTTTGATGACACGTACTCTATTTTAAAATTGTAATTAAGCAATTAAGCTTCTTTGTAGTCTGTTTGCTGTGTGCGTAGGCAGACCTTTCTTTGAGCCAAAAATAGCGAGTAATGGCTTGTGGTCTGTCTGAAGAGTAAAATGTCGATCGTTAATATAGCGGTGGAACTTCGTGACTGCGAATATAATTCCAAGCGCCTCTTTCTCAATCTGTGAATAATTTTTTTTCCGCAGGAAGCAAAGCTCTCGACGCGTGAGCTATCGGTTTTACTGTTCCATCAGTCATTTTATGAAGAATGCATGCCCTTACGCCATACGAACTAGCGTCGCTGGCAACAATGATTTCCAAATCCGGGTCGTAGTTTGTAAGAAATAAGTCTGACGTCAGTGTTTTCTTTATTTTTTCAAATGCGTCGTGGCATTCTGAATATTTATTGTATTTTTAAAATACAAATTGTGGCACGTCGCCGATGAAGGGGAGGGGTAAAGGCTGGTCCAAACTAACTATCCTATACCTAGCTAATCAGATTCATGACCCATTCATACATTACAATTTACCCATTCACCACAAGAACTCGTCCATCACCAAACAATCCTTCAACCACCATAATACCACATCCACTCAAGGGGGACCTATAAAAACGCGCCCCAATCCATAAAAATTTGATGATGAATAAATAATATACATAAAATTCTAATAATGATAGAATGAGTGGGGAAGGGAGATGAACCCAATAATAAATAAAAATAAACACAAAATACAAACTAAACATAATTGCCTTGTGGCATTCTGCTGTCCAAATCTTGTCCTTCTTTAATAGTTCATTAAGGGGGGGGCGCAGATCATGCATATTTGGTATAAATGCCTGGTAATAATTTGCTAGTCCAAGGAAGCTCTGCAACGAAACAATGCTATTGGGTGCCGGCATGTCTTTAATCACGGCAGCCCGTTCAGGATTTGGTCCCCTGCCATCCTTGTCGATTATATGTCCTAGGTGTTTGATTTTTTTCCATGAAAATAAATCACATTTGGTTTCTTTAAGTTTAAAACCGTAATCTTGATTCTTGATGAAAACTGTGGACGTGATCCTTATGTTCGACTACGCTTTGACTAAATAAGCTAATGAAAATTCAAGACCGCTTAGCATAGTGTCCATGACTTGTTGAAAAAAATGCTGGCGCGACTTTGACCCTGAATGGTAAACGTTCGAATTTATATAATTAGCGATGCGTAATTTATACACAATAGCTTCGAAGTCACCTCTTCAATCGGAATTTGCAAGTAAGCGTCGCTAAGGTCAATTTTCGAAAAAAAATCCCCACCCGCAATTTAGCTTCGCAAAAATGTCTTCTGAGCAAGGAAGAGGATAATGATAGTCCTTCAGAACAGCATTTAATTCTGTCGAAAAATCAGCGCAAACGCGTATGTCTTTCGATTTCTTTTTTACATAAACTGTTGGTGCTTCCCATACGCTGTACTCTACCTTAGACAGGACACCAGTTTTTACTAATCTGTCAAGTTCCTAGTTAATTTGTTCCAACGAGGCAAAAGGCACATTTCGCTTCTTTTTGAACACTGGTTGGACGTTGTCTTGTAGTTCAATCTTTGCCATCATCTTGGTACACCTGCCTAAACCACTAGAAAAAATTCCTGGATAGGTTTCCTTCAATTGTTTTTTTCCGTTTTTCAGCTTCGGCATTCCAATTTTCAATTTTTTGGGGGAGTATCAATTTATAGGTAAGTCTCAAAGCTGGAATTGTGTCATCCAATCAGTGCCAAATAGTTTGTTAGTATTTTTCAGGACGAACAGTTTTAAGAGTCTCCCGTTGAACATTATATTTGTAATCAATTCTTCCTCGAATTTAATTTTTTCTCCTCTTACTGATCTTGCAATCTTGCTAGATTTTATCATGGTTGGCTTACCCAATCTTTTCCATGTTTGCAAGTTTATTATAGTTAAGTCAGAACCCGAACTTAGTTGAAATTCCACACTTTTGTTTAACATTTTTAAGTGCACGAATTTCCTGATATTAGCACTGTCTCATTCGTCTGACCTTGTATTTTTTATACAGCTATTGGTTTTATTTTTAGATCGGCAATGCAAACTTTTGTGTCCGACTCGGTTACAAATGTTTCTCTTGATTTTCCTTTTGAAATTCGATCTGTCTCTCTTGATTTTCCCTTTGAAATTCGATCTGTCTCACTTGATTTTCCCTTTGAAATTCGATCTGTCTCTCTTGATTTTCCTTTTGAAATTCGATCTGTCTCTCTTGATTTTCCCTTTGAAATTCGATCTGTCTCTCTTGATTTTCCCTTTGAAATTCGATCTGTCTCTCTTGATTTTCCTTTTGAAATTCGATCTGTCTCTCATGATTTTCCTTTTGAAATTCGATCTGACTCTCTTGATTTTCCCTTTGAAATTCGATCTGACTCTCTTGATTTTCCCTTTGAAATTCGATCTGTCTCTCTCGATTTTCCTTTTGTAATTCGAACTGTCTCTCTCGATTTTCCTTTTGGTATTACAGCAATACATTTTCCATTTTTCCTGTTGAGAGAGCAGTGTGTATTTGCCACTTCTCTTCCATTCTTTCTTGTAACTGTAATTGTTGTTCATTCTGGTATTTTATAAGCTCTGATAAAATACTTTTGAAATCCTCCATGATAAGTATGTCTATAACGAAAAACTCGATTTTCCGTATTTTGAAAGAGTTCCTTTTAAATCACGGTGGTCCTCGCAAATCCTCGCAAACCCTCGTTGCAAAGTTCTTGTGGCCTTTTCAGGGGCCAGAAAGAAAGACACGGAAGACGAAGGTAGATTGAACATGTATACTGAAATAACAGATATAATAATATAACAAGCAAGAGTGTTAGTAATAAGCAGATAAAGGTGTACGTCCGAACGGTAGGTTACGTATTTATTTTGTAAAAAAATACAAAAATGTGGCACAAGGAGAAGTGGGGAAAGGCTGGTCATTCACTAGCTATCTTATTCCTAGTTAACCACAATCATGGCCCATTCATTCATTTCAATTACACATTCACCACAAGAACTCATCTTTCAACTTTCAATCCTGCACACACCACAATACCACATCTACATAAGGGTCCCACAAAACACCCCATCCGAACAGTAGGTTAACACTGCGTCTACACTCCCCAACCGACTCTTGAAGTTAGTATGTATGAGAGGAGGAAGAGTTCATTCTACTGTAGGACGGTTTACCACAACAAATATAGACCAGTATCCGGATATAGCCTATTTCCGGTTTTCTGGACACTTGATCTCTAAAAATCCCATTATTTCTCATAGTCCTTGGGTTAATGTGGATGCCGCTTAGAAGACAGAACTTCTAATGGAAACAACACCCGCTTGTCTATCAAACAGAAACACTTGCGATTGAGATACCTTGAGATTTTGTTTAGCGACATATCAACATCTCTGTGGGTTATTTAACGCCGAAATCTAAATATTTTGAACAAAATTTTATGGCTTCAATTAAATATATTTTCAACGCAATTGCATCAATTTAACTACAAATAATTTGCATTGTTTGTAATTTTTATATATAAAAATGTACTGGTGGTATATCTACTATAAAAATGTACTGGTGGTATATCTACTATAAAAATGCATATTCATACTTTCATAGAATTTTGTTTTTGTTCGGGGTTTCACTATTTTCCCATAGCTAGGACCCTAACTGGTGCTACTGCCCCAGAACATTGTGGCCTTGAAAACAACAGCAAATTAAGAGTTGGTTCCACGCTTCTCAAGACCTCTAATCTCCCGATAAGAGGCCTTGCTACAGGATGTACTTTATTGTCTTAAATTTAGCCAAGGAAAGGAAAGCATGCCATACCGAAATCGACATTAGTCTGACTGAGACAATGAGCAGAGAAGGCAAATTTGTTTTTAATTATGTCGATTTTCTCAATCTTCAGATACACTCATAGTCAAGATATAGTCTCTCTTCTCTAGATATATTCACAGTAAAGATAAACTCTCCATTGTCCAGATGTATTCACAGCAAAGATAAACTCTCCATTCTCCAGATATATTCACGGCGAAAATATACTCCCCATTCTCCAGATATATTCACACTCAAGATATACTCTCCATTCTCCAGATATATTCACAGCAAGATATACACTCCATTCTCCAGACATATTCACAGCGAAGATATATTCTCAATTCTCCAGATATATTCACACCCAAGATATATTCTCCATTCTCCAGATATATTCACACTCAAGACATACTCTCCATTCTCCAGATATATTCACTCAAGACATACTCTCCATTCTCCAGATATATTCACACACAAGATATAATCTCCATTCTCCAGATATATTCACAGCAAGATTTACTCTCCATTCTCCAGATATATTCACACTCAAGACATTCTCTCCATTCTCCAGATATATTCACAGCGAAGATATATTCACACTCAAGATATATTCTCCAGATATATTCACACTCAAGATATAATCTCCATTCTCCAGATACATTCAGAGCAAGATTTACTCTCCATTCTCCAGATATATTCACACTAAAGATATATTTTACTGTCATATTCTCTGGATTTGTTAATTGAGGCTCATTCGAGAGATAGTAACGTGCTGTATTCTGTCTCCAGATAGACTATGATCTCCGTATTATTATTTCTAATACCCTTTAGGAAAGCCTTTCTCATGTACCTAATCAATGTTAAATTTAAGGTGATAGCTTTTTTCAAGTGGTGAAGTGGGTCTAAAAATATTAGCTGCTCATAGTCAAAGGAGGCTGATCAACAACTACAATACTATCATTTAATTTCCATAACGAATAAATAAAATTTACGAAAAAAAAAAAAAAAACATATGGAAAAAAAGGAATAATTAAAATTTTCATGAAAAAATGACTATTTATTTGTAATTACAAAGTATATGTACTGTACATATTGCTGGCAATAGATGCCAAATATAAATACACAATGTTTTTTTTTGTGTGTGTAACAATTGAGGGGCAGTGTGCAAAAATTTGACATGAGATGCACAGAAGTCATGACCCCATTCCCGTCCACACGCAAAAAGCGACAGCGCTGACAAACTACAAAGTAACCTCTTTCTTTCCCTCTCACTGCGAAGTACTATCAAAGTGAAAAGAAGTGATGGAAAGTAGCCACGAAAAGAAATAGATACACAACCGCAAAGAAAGAGAAAAAAGAAAGCAAGAGAGAGGGGAGGAATGGAAAGGGCTAGAGAGAGGAGATAAATCTATGTCAGACAAAACTTGGTTGAGATGTATATTTTATTTCAGCTTGGAGTGAACTATTCATAAAGTTACTATTCTTCGAGGTTTCCTGGATTACATGATCGACTATCACTAGAGATAATGTTCTAATTTCTCAGCAAATTTGACTCTCAAGAACACCCAAGGCGTGGCACAAAAGCGCGCGTACGGAAGCGTGCGTCCGTGCATGCGTATATTTAGTTAGAGCAATCTTTTGGCTTCCCGAGATGATTGTTTGAATCTGACAATAATTGCTTCTGCCTCCTATTCCTCTAACAATTCATTTTTAATGGATAACAAACTGCTCTCTTTTAGCCATCACAGAGAACCCTCCTTGCCTCACATTAGTATATCTGAAGCTCAACTACACGAGAGCACATCTCTGCGACTGCTTGGTCTCACACTATCCACTAACCTCATATGGAATAAATACATTGAATCAATAGCTTCATCTACTGCAAGGAAAGTTGGCTCTCTGTGACGTGCCAGAAAGTTTTTTCTCGCCCGAGTCCATCCTTTAAATCTATAAATCAAACATTCGCCCTTGCATGGAATACTGCTGCCATATATGGTCTGGAGCCCCCGATGTTCGTCTTAAGATCCTCGACAAAATGCATCTGGCATCTTGTTTACAGTCGCTATCTCACAGACGTTTCCCTCTGTCTTTTCTACAAATACTTTCACGGTAACTGCTCCGACAAGCTACTTTCGCTGGTTCCCAGACTGCATGAATTTAAACGTGCTACTAGGTTGGCATCTCAGTCCCAACCTTTCACTGTCGAAACGGTTATATATAGCCGTCTCTTCTACCCCAATAGTTTCATGTCACGCACTTCCCGTCTGTTGAACACCCTTCCTATTACTTGTTTCCTTGATAGTTACAATCTCCAACTATTCAAATGCAATGTCAGTCAACATCTCTAGATGCCTTGATCTAGTCCCCGTCCTTCATCCTTTCCTCTTTCGTGCCTCTTTACTCTTACCCCCACTTTCCGTAACCCCTTGAGTGCTAAGTAAGAGGAAGGGAATTCCATAGACGGGAGGAGCGAGACATGAAGCTATTGGAGTAGAAGAGACGGCTACATTTAACTGTCCTTGTGCCACATCCGAGCTATGATTGGAAAATCACTATGTGCGCAGCAACCTATATTATTAACATGTTTCGTTAAATATGACAAAGAAGGAATGTTCTTTTTAATTTTATTTTTCCAACATTCCCTTTGGTGAGAGTAAGGGAATGCAAACATTGTCCATAGTGTCCTTTGTCCCAAATACTTTCAGTCACTACTATATGCATATATATATATATATATATATATATATATATATATATATATATATATATATATATATATATATATATATATATCATTCATTCAGTTGTATGGATTATGCGTTTGTAAGCTTGGGTTTCACGCTTTTGCGATCATCAAAACCCAGGGTTACAAACTCATATCCATACAACTGAATATAACTCTATCACTTCCAGTAAGTACCGCGCATATATAATATATATAGAAATTATATATATATATATATATATATATATATATATATATATATATATATATATATATATATATATATATATATATATATATATATATATAGATATGGTGCTCAAAAAATGGCAATGGTAAAATGACAAAAGTGGATAAACAGGAAAAATGGCAATTCGACAACAGAAAATTATGACCGTTCAGGAAGAATGGGTCTAAGCTCCCATCCCTCAAGTTCAAAATAGGGCTAAGTCCCCCGCTAAATATTTTAAAATAAATATTTTTAAATAGATATTTACTCTAGTGGGGGGGGGTAGCTAGGCTCCTTCTCTTCTTGTTTAAATAGGGGCTAAGTTCCCACTTCTAGTATTAAAAACATTTTTTAAAAATTTTCGATGTCGTTTTTTCAGAAGTTTTAGGGGGGGGGCGCTCGAATTTACTGCTTATAAACTTCAATCTTCCATGAATCTCGTACATTCATAACTGCTCTGGCGTATCAAATGTAAACAAACGACCTTGTCTACCGAACGCTTCTTACCGATCGGTAAGGCACGTCAGCGTAAATGACGGTTCCGTATAGGATGCAGGTTCGAATCCTGTCAAAGAACGAATATTTTCTATGAAAATTTCTCGGACATTCAGGCCGGTAAATGTTATTTAATACTGTTTATTATAAACAGAGCATTTACTTAAATACTTGTATCTATAAAAAGAACGTTAAACATAAAAATGTCTTTAATAAATAAATCGTCGGACTTTGTCCATTTCTTAATATTAATATATATATATATATATATATATATATATATATATATATATATATATATATATATATATATATATATATATATATATATTAGGACGATTAATCGGAATCGGAAAAAAAATCGCAAAGGCGTAGGTTAGAATCCCATTCAAATAAAACGTTTTTTTTTTAATTGGAATGTTCTTTCTTACAAATAATCAAATAAAACTTTTTTTTATAATAGGAATGTTTTCTTTGAAAATATTTTTAAATAGTTCATTTATTATTTTTTATAATTGGAATGTTTTCTTTTTGTGTGAAAATACTTTTAAAATAGTTTATATTAAAAACATTTTTAAATACTTTATTCTATTTTTTAAATAGTCTAATAGTTTATTTTATAAATAGAAATGTAACAAAATTTAAATATATTAAACGTCATAGTCATAATGTATCCAATATATTGTTTTTTTTTATTCGACTGCATTACTGATTTCCATGTGTTCAAACCAGAGAAATTAAAAAAAAAAACAACTCTACGTGTACAAAACTGACGAGGAACTGTTTTCCGATAAACACCGCTTAATGTCGGTTTCTGATTTCAATACCAGAAGCCATCATCAAGTGCAGCTATAATTGTTTTTTACCAAGTTTTTCAGTGTGTTCAGACGTAATCGCCTAAAAAGTAAAATCTCATGGGAGGGGGGAGCTTTAGCTGAATATTCTTTTTAATTTGACAAACTTCTCATGTTTTTCCATTATGTATTGTATCCAAGATTTCAATAAACTCATTGTGAGATATTCATCTATATTTTTTTTCCTTTTGCCATTTTTTCTTAATTATCAATTTTTGCCATTTTTACCGTTGCCATTTTTAACTATTTATCCACTTTTGCCATTTTTACCGCTGCCATTTTTAACTATTTATCCACTTTTGCCATTTTTACCGCTGCCATTTTTACCTAAATTCAAAGACGTCATTATTGTACTTTTTAGAACCCTTTCGGCCAACGTTTTTCCAAAAGGTAATTGTTGGCGATATACAAACACAATCAAGTTACATTATTAATAATAACGAATGAGAAGGGAAAGATGGAATGCGAAAAAAACAAACAAACTTGTAAATGTTAATATTATTAATGTATCTTGATTGTGTTTGTATAACGCCAACAATTATTTTTTGAAAAAACATTAGCTGAAAGGTCCCTAAAGTTATAATGATGACGTCTCTCTCTCTCTCTCTCTCTCTATATATATATATATATATATATATATAGATATATATACAGGTAAAATGAGAAGGAATAGAGTACAATTCCAACGTTAGTAATATTCAATTTAAAAGCGGGCTCAATACAAAGTAGAGCAATATTATAAAATTTACAATCGCCTGATAAGATGCATTTGATACGCTGCAATTGTGCAAAGATTTTGACATGTTTTCGATGTAATATCATAATATATATATATATATATATATATATATATATATATATATATATATATATATATATATATACAGGTGTCCATAAAGTTTGTGCACTTTAAAAAATTTATAACTTTATTTGCATTTGCGATAGAAATAATTAGTAAAAAGTTTAGAAAGAAGTAAATCTATATTTTTTTTTAAGGTTTTATTGAAATTTTATTTAAGTTTCCACATGTCCTCCATCATTAGCAATACAAAGGGTAATACGATTTTGCAGTTCACGGAAAACATTTGCCAACTGATTTACAGTAATGCCTGAAATCACATTCGTTATTTTAGCTTTCAAATCTTCTAATGAACTAGGTTTGGTTGCATACACAATTGTTTTCACATGTCCCCATAAAAAAATCTAATGGAGCCAAATCTGGCGAACGTGGAGGCCAATAAACACTGTATTATAACGTATTTTACAGATTATTTCTATCGCAAATACAAATAAAGTTATAATTGTTTTAAAGTGCACACGAACTTTATGGACACCTATATATATATATATATATATATATATATATATATATATATATATATATATATGCCGGGTGTAACAGAGTCCTTGTATATTAGATCCCGTGGGCCTTCCCTCTGTAAACTGGGTCTGAATGTTATTGGACTCTGGCTTTCTTGAGTTTCATTTTTTTCCCTTTCGTTATCTTTAATATTAATTAAATTTAAACGCTTATTTTTTATAGCCCAGAAAATAAACTTGATAAGGCTGGGACGAAACGGTTGCTCTTTTTTAGCTTTTTAAAATGCCATATAAATGTTGCTTATTTCTAGCTATCATTAAATTTTATACCATAAAAGACTTAATTCATATATATATATATATTACGGTCAAATCACGCTGAAACACCGGTTCTCGTACAATCACCGAAGTTAATCATCGTAGAGCCAGGTCAGTACTTAGATGGGGGACCGCTTGGGAACACCTGGTACTGTAAGCCCCCAAAGTCTAACCCTTACCTCACAGTCGGTGGGGGGGGTGTAAACGGTAGTGTCAGAGCTATGCCGCCCGGAACTTCGTTCCTGGTAGGGCCACCCAAGGCGGACAGGTCTGACACACACGCCGGCTAACAAGGGCTCTGGTGAAAATCCAAGGAGCGTCTGCATCGGTAACCGGCGGCTTCTGGTCGTTCCTGTCTCTGCGTCTGTGGGAATCCCGCGGCAAGCAAGAACGTTATCCGAGTAGGCCTGGGTACCCTACTTCTGTAATTTATCCCAAGAATCTTCTTCTCATAACAGGAAGAAGCCGGCTCAATCCGCCCAGGGTGAATGCCGCATCAGTACAGTAGTATATATATATATATATATACATGACAGTGTGCTTGTGCTTATAACTCTAACTGTTTCACTTCTACGTTCTACTATGTGTTTTCAAAACATTACACATTTATGTACATTATTTACCTTATTCGGACTATTGTCCTCATCTTTGTCGCCATATTTATTACAACGTTTCGGCCGCTGTACGCACGGCCTTCTTCAGGTGGTTGGCATGTCGAACTTAAGTTCGACATGCCAACCACCTGCAGAAACTCGAGCGTACAACAGCCGAAACGTTGTGATAAAATATGGCGACAAAGAAAGGAATTGTCTTCATCTTTGTCGCCATATTTATTACGTTTCGGCCGTTGTCCGAATAATGTAAATAATGTACATAATACCTTACTTATCTCAGAAATATAGACAGACATTACACATTTATAGAAGCTTGTCCTCAAGAGGCGCTGAAGGATCGAAACCTGTCAGCCATTTTTGTTATGTACTTGGTTTGAGTTTTTGCTTTTTTTCTTACTTTTCACTTCATCCATTTATGGTGACATTATTTCATTCCTCTTCTCTCCTTGATTGTTGGTTACTTATAAGTTTGTCTTTGTATGCGTGTTACACATATGTAGAGAGAGTGAGTGAGTGAGTGAGTGAGGGAGAGAGAGAGAGAGAGAGAGAGAGAGAGAGAAAGAGAGAAGAAGAGATGGAGATGTGCGTGTATCTTCCTAACACCAGACATTTATTTCTCTCTTTGTATTATTCTGTTTATTCATATATTATAGTTTATTGCCTTCTTTCTCACTCTTTGCTTCTTTCTCTCTCTCTATCCTTCTCCCCAACGCATTTAATTACGTTCAAATCTTGCCCGATTAATTATTCTACCAATCTTCCATTTCGTTTCGCTTTTTTTTATACTTGTTTTTCTTTCTTTTTGTCGTTCATTTCACCGCCTTCTTTAATATTTTCCTTCTTTCTTTCTTTCAATGTTCAACTTCGTCTCCCATTTTAATATTTCTTTCTTTTTTCTTTCTTTTTTCTTTCTTTCTTTCTTTTTTTCTTTCTTTCTTTCTTTCTTTCTTTCTTTCTTTCTTTTCGTCTCACGCTTTAATATGTTTTTCATTTTTTTTTCTTTCTTTGAATCTTTAATTTCGTCCCCCTGTTTACTTTTTCTTTCTCCTTTCTTTCTTTCTTTCTTTCTTTCTTTCTTTCTTTCTTTCTTTTCGTCTCCGTCTTTAATATTTTTTCCTTCTTTTCTTTCGTTTCCCGTCTTTAATATTTCTTTTTTCTTTTTCCTTTTCTTTCATTTCCTTCCTTTTTAATATTTTCCTTCATTGTTTCTTTATTTTTCTTTCTTTCTTTCTTTTTCTTTCTTTCTTTCTTTCTTTTCTTTCTTTTCTTTCTTTTTCGTCTCCGTCTTTAATATTTTTTTCCTTCTTTTCTTTCGTTTCCCGTCTTTAATATTTCTTTTTTCTTTTTCTTTTTCTTTCATTTCGCTTCGCTTTTTAATATTTTCCTTCATTGTTTCTTTATTTTTCTTTCTTTCTTTCTTTCTTTCTTTCTTTCTTTCTTTCTTTCTTTCTTTTCGTCTCCGTCTTTAATATTTTTTCCTTCTTTTCTTTCGTTTCCCGTCTTTAACATTTCTTTTTTCTTTTTCTTTTTCTTTCATTTCGCTTCGCTTTTTAATATTTTTCCTTCATTGTTTATTTATTTGTCTTTCTTTCTTTCTTTCTTTCTTTCTTTTTCTTTCTTTCTTTTATACATCCCTGACTTTCACTTTCTTTCTTTCTTTCTTTCTTTCTTTCTTTCTTTCTTTCTTTCTTTCTTTCTTTCTTTTCGTCTCCGTCTTTAATATTTTTTCCTCCTTTCATTTCATTTCCCCTCATTAATATTTCTGTTTTCTTTTTCTTTTTCTTTCATTTCGCTTCGCTTTTTAATATTTTCCTTCATTGTTTCTTTATTTTTCTTTCTTTCTTTCTTTCTTTCTTTCTTTCTTTCTAACCATTTTATCACATTTTCCTTTTTCCATCTCTTACATACACGTCTTCAGGTCTATCGTCAGTCAAATTCAACCTTCCTGACTTTCCCGCCTTTACGTTTTATTTGCTGTTGTTGTTTTCGCTTTTCATAATGCTTTCTTTTCTTCTTTCTCTCAATCATCTCGCGTCTTCTCGTCTGGTTCCGTTATCTTAGATCTCAGAGATGTTTTCTATGGCAAAATGGCACCGTCTAAACTTTTGTTGTCTTTTCGGCCGAAAAGGCGCCATTGCTGACGGCGTGCTACAAGCTGTTGTTATTTATTTTATTTTACTTTTTAAATATTTTCTCCTTATTAGTCTATTGTATTATTTGAAATATTTCTGTTGTAATCTTTATTGCAATTCAGCTCAAGTGGGGCAATAGGTGGAGGTATTTTTATGTACGTATGTATGCATGTATGGTCACGTTCACAGGATATGAAACTTATTAGAATGATATATATATATATATATATATATTTATATATATGTTTATATATATATATATATATATATATATATATATATATATATATATATATATACTAAGGATAAATTTCTTCTTAGATACATTTCTTCTTAGCCGTTTGATGCAGCTCTGAGGAGTTTCATGCGCGTAGCAATCGTCAGGTATAAATTAAAATCTGATCCTTTAAATACGTCAATATTTATAACCTATTTGTAAAATAGTGGAGCCGTCCATTTACTTATAAATAAATGAATTGCTAAAAGATCTATTGATTAAGATATATATATATATATATATATATATATATATATATATATATATATATATATATATTGTCAATTAACTGATTTAAAATATGGTTCCATCGCCACACAGGAATTACCATGTTTCAAAAACAGAAACTAACAACTTCAAATGCAATTATATAATTAAATTAAAAGCACTAGTTCTGTTTCATTTTTAAGCGAATTTTGGAATAACTTATATTGAAATTTACTGAGTTTTAAAAGCACATACATTCATAATATTTGTTTCCGAGGATACAGAGAAATTCAATCATTTAGACAGGGGCGGTAGCGTGTTCATTTTTATTGACAACTATCATGTCAACTATGAGTTACTTATACGAGTTAAATTTATATATATATATATATATATATATATATATATATATATGAAAGTCCGACAATTATTTTTAAGACATTTTTATGTTTTATACATTCTTTTTTATAGATACAAATATTTAAGCAAATGCTCTGTTTTATAACGAACACTATTAAACAACATTTACCAGCCAGAATAGAAAATCTTCGTCCTCCGACAGGAATCGAACTTGTATCCTATACGGAACCGTCATATAGGCTGACGTGCCTTAACCGTTTCAGCCACAGTGGAGCGCTCGCTTAGCAATGTGGAATTTACTGTATTTAAACTTCAATCTTCGATGAATCTCTCACGTACATTCATATCTGCTCATGGCGTATCAAATGTAAACAAATGACGTCACACATTATGAAATGGACAAAGTCCGACAATTATTTTAAGACATTTTTATGTTTTATGCATTCTTTTTATAGATACAAATATTTAAATAAATGCAATGTTTTATAATAATAATTTCTCGGACATTCAGGCCGGTAAATGTTGTTTAATACTGTTTATTATAAAACAAATCATTTACTTAAATATTTGTATCTATAAAAAGAATGTATAAAACAAAAAAATGTCTTTTATATATATATATATATATATATATATATATATATATATTGTGGTACACAATAAAATAAAAAATTGCCTCATAAGAGAAACAGACCTATTTCAACCAACGAAAAATTCACCAGGAACTTACTTAAAATAAATAGACCAAACTTGTCTATATTATTTACTGAAGCATGCATCAATAACAAGAACATGGCGGACTCAAGTTGAGTCCAACCGAAGATGTAAAGAATACAAACAAGACCGATATATATATATATATATATATATATATATATATCAACAAATATATGTATTAAACAATAAAATTACAATGGACATAGACATTAACAATTGTGTTTGTGTGTGAACGTAAAGAGTTTGGTATATTGGTGAAAGTTCGTACGTATGTGTATGTGTGTTTCATGGCGTTTTCTCACAAGAGGGCAAAACGCGAATCTCTGCGGGAGATCACATTTTTAAATGTGTCCGCTGAAATGCAAAGTGACAAAGAGAACGAGGCAAGAAGTCGCCCATTATTTATAGTGTAGGGAGAGCGCCCCCTAATGAACAATTAGGGAATTAAGCAGGAACTAACTCCGACATATATATATATATATATATATATATATATATATATATATATATATATATATATAAAAAAGTTAATGGTCAGAGTGGAATTAGAAGTAGGAACAATAATATTAAAAAAAGGTCTATATACAGATATGAAAAGAGAAAAATTTAACATGTATAGCTTTTAAATATATAAAATCCAGAGTAAGTCTTCATCCAAACAAGTTTGATTAAGAAGAACAGACAAGGTCTGTCTGTTTAATTTTTGAATTGCATTTCTCCAATTTTCGGATCAAGTGTTGAATATTTTATTACTTAAACATTATTTTAAGTGGTTGTTCATTTTTGAGTAAATGCCCTGTTGATTTATTAATTTTGTTAGTTTTTATTTATTATTTGATTTCTCGAATATTCTGGCCGTAGACGATAATAAATAAATCTACTGTTTAATAAATGAACAGAGCATCTACTCAAATATGGGCATCCACTAAAATAACGTTCAAGTAATAAAATACACCAGATAATAAATGAAAAATCCATTTCTTATTATATATATATATATATATATATATATATATATATATATATATATATATATATATATCGTGGTCGCTCATTGCTCACTTGGAATTTAACTTATATATATATATATATATATATATATATATATATATATATATATATAGAGAGAGAGAGAGAGAGACAGAGAGAGATATTAAAACGATTTTTTATCTGACAATATTTCTTATTATATAAAACTATATTTTTATTGACTACAATAGTCAATAAAAATATAGTTTTATATAATAAGAAATATTGTCTAATTTTCTTTCATCTTCATTTCAATTGCTTTATTTCCACTAGTAGTATTAGTAGTAATATTATCTGGAATTTTATTATTATTATTATTATTAGATGAAGCCTTGTCAATTCTTATTCATTTTTCACTAGTATTTCTTTCATCTTCATTTCAATTGCTTTATTTCCACTAGTAGTATTAGTAGTAATATTATCTTGAATTTTATTATTATTATTATTAGATGAAGCCTTGTCAATTCTTATTCATTTTTCACTAGTATTTCTTTCATCTTCATTTCAATTGCTTTATTTCCACTAGTAGTATTAGTAGTAATATTATCTGGAATTTTATTATTATTATTATTAGATGAAGCCTTGTCAATTCTTATTCATTTTTTACTTGTATTTCTTTCATCTTCATGTCATATAATAAGTCTGATAAACTGCGGAAAGGAATATAAAGGAGAGACAGGCCTCCCCCTCAAGGTAAGGCTTCAAGAACACCAGAAATCTGTAACACGAGGGGAAGTAGAAAAATCAGGCGTGGCTGACCACATATGGAGAGAGAAGGGAGATCACGCCCCCCTGTGGGATCATGTTGAGATCATAGACAGGGAACACCATTGGAAAATTCGTAAACTTAAGGAATCAGCACATATGCTAGGCCACAAAAATCTCCTGAGCCGACCAAGCATAGAAATAAATACAATATGGGAACCAGTAACAAAGAGTGCCAGAGAAAAGCAATGATAACAAAGTTGCAATATGAACTCTGGTAAAGACATGCAATGATAACAGCAAAATTGCAATATGAGCACTGGTAAAAAATGATGCTGAAAATATTAGGTTTATAATACTCAGAAGTTCATACCCAGATGGGACACATGGTACAGTGGATAAAGGCGTTGGTTAGATCCAGTGACAAACCCAAAGAAGGTGAGTTCAATTCCTGGTTAAGGCAGTGGGAAAATTAGCAGGAGATAACTGATAACTGACATCCATCAAACATGGCACGTGGAGCTAGAACAGTCTACCCCAGTGATCGAAATAAAGGGTTCAGTTCGAAATTCCGAAACGTTGTGACAAATATGGCGACAAAGATGAGGACAATAGTTCGACTAATGTAAATACTGTAAGTCTGATCAGTTTCACAAAGTGAAATTAGCAGGTAAAAATTATCTACAATTTATTGTTAACTCGGGCAAGAAATGGCTTGTTAATTTTAACGTTTTCAAAACGAAACCTTTCTCAATTAATCACCTGAGAACCGCTTCCTACCTCCCATCACCATGCAATCAATCCGTCTCATATAAAGAACTCAGGCAGCGTAGTTGAAAAACAACGGGAAATGAACATGATCGACAAACGCATCACCAGTTTCGATATAAAATCCCTCTACAACAACGTCCCAATTGAAAAATCCCTAAATCTCATAAAAATCAGCTCTCTCTCTCTCTCTCAACGGCTGAAATAATAGAAATCTGCCAACTCATCACCAATCAATGTTACTTCACATTTAATAATAATTGTTAGGAACAAACATTTGGATTACCAATGGGATCGCCTCTAAGTACAATGATAGCATGTATCTTAGAATTTCTCGAATCCGGCCCTTTCCAAAATATTTTACCCAAACGATCAACATACTTCCGTTATATTGATGATGCTCTACTTATTTATCCTCGTGAGACTGATTTGCCTGACTTAGTAGATCAACTAAAAAAAAGTCGAACAGACAATAGAATTCGCATAAAATTCCTTACCCTTCTTAGATATCAAACTACACCGCATTAAGAACAGTTTAAAACTCAGTCTCCACCGGAAATTAACCAACAAAAACGACCTAATAAATTTCTTTTCTCAACAAAACAAAATCTGGCATAATCATCGGATTCTACCTAAGAGCACTAAGAATATGCAGCTCGGAGTATTTACAAGAAGAGAAGACATACATTGAAAACACTTTCAGACTTCTTCAGTACCCTAATTATTTTATATTCAATGCGAAACAAAAGGTTCATAAAATATTAAAAAAACATCCCCTCCCCAAAAAACGGCTCCTCCTGAAAAACCCAATGAATCAAAAATATATCCTGCCTGCTAATTCTATTACATCTACATTTGAAAAGAATCTATCTAAATGCAACATAAAATTTGTTACTACTACATCCAAAACAATAAAAGACTTGGTCAATACTAAACAAAACAATACGCTAAACCCTGAAGGAGGTGTTTTCTCCATCGTTTGTAATAATTGCCACAAAAATAAATAGAAAACTCTAGGATTCTAAATGAAATATTATATGAATACAAAAGGGACATTTTACAAAATAATGCATCAAATGCGTTGATTGTCCACCGTAACGAGAATGTTCACAACTTTGACATAAAAATGTTACTCTGATCAAAGGAGAAAATAATTCACTAGGACGTAAATGTCTAGAGAGTCACTTAATCTCAAGGTCATCTACAGTAAATTTGCGCCCTGCGCTCTTACAACATTTCACCATTCCTAGCAGATCTACTAATATCACAGTGTGGAATGCCGACTTGCAAAAGTGATAGAAAGAAAAAGAGTCTAAATGAAATCGGCTAGATAAAAAAATATTCTAAAATTCTCAGCATCTTTCCGTCGTGCGCGTGTGTAGTTCTACCAACATAACAAATTTAGTCCGATGAACTCCCGAAAGCCGAAACGTGTCACAAGTAAAATTTTCCCACTTCATCATGCAATTCCCCCAATATTCTTCTTAATATATAAAAATATATATGGTTATCTAATATATATTTTTTTAAATTCCCCTGCACACAGGTATGTATACAGATTTGTGCTGTGGCATCTGTGGACTGCACCTCGATTCTCCAAATAAGTTAACTGAAAGCTCATTCTTTGAAATAATCTATCTGGAAGTCAAACCCGGGATTGTTTACATTTTATTTTTATTTTTTAAGGAGTAGATAGACTCCCCTATCACCCAATCTATACTCCACCCACTTCTTTTGAAGAGGAGTAGAGACTCATCCCATGTTTCCTATTTTGGAATGGGTCCCCGGTTCCTTTTCTTTTCTCTGGCCTTAATAGTAGTGCTGTCATGAATCTTTTGGGATATGCCTGGACGGTATCTACGTCTCTTCATACTGAGGGTACCGGGTTGGCAGTTTTTTGGTTGCTGTTCCCGATTGACAGTTAGGAGACCGAACACTTACATAGCATCTTGGGAGGCTGCTCTGATCAACAGTTGTATAATATCGGAGTTCTTGCAGTGCCATGAAAAATTATTTAGATCCTCCAAAATACTATGCACTTATATATATATATATATATATATATATATATATATATATATATATATATGATATAATCGCAAAAGCGTGAACCCCGGGGTTACAAACTACTTCCATGCAACTCCAGCATCTAGGTTGAATGCTTTGCTCGGAAATTCTCTTCCAACTCAACAGTTGACTCATTTAGCATACCCACACCTGATTTTCCTCGTAGAACTGAGGATCTACTGAGCGATATGCGCATTACCCCGTTATTGGTCCCAGTGGCAGAGAGAAAACAATTATTACTGCTGGTCCCAGTGGCAGAGAGAAAACAAAGTAACTAGACACAATCTAGCGCATCTCATCCTATTTCCGAGGATTATACTTATCCAAGTATCCATAACCCCACAGGACGAGACCCACGAGCAACGACTTCCTTCGCCGAGCCGCTCGATCCAGAGCATGAGAAGGTGGGTCTAGCACTGGTTTATATAACTGAATAGTGGGTCTAATGGTATGATGCTTGCGGTGTATCGTAACAGTCCGGGTTCGATTCTCAGTAGAGGATGCTCATTGCTGAAGAGTCCCCCAAATAGAACAGAAACAACCTTCTAGTGCTTTTCTGCATTGTGTTGAGGTTTCTAGGTGTAGACAAGATGAAAAATTATTTAGATCCTCCAAATTACTATCCAGTTATATATATATATATATATATATATATATATAAGTAAATGGAAGCATTATTTCTTATTACTATAAATGGTATCTTTAATTGTGAGTGAATTATCAAAAACACCAGTAGAAAAACAGTAAAATGGTGAGACCTAATTGCCAATCTAGTCTTAAGTCTAAATTCATGCAGTCAAGTCATGAAGGTGGAAAGCTCATCAGAACAATTCCCATGGAAATACTTGTAGAAAAGTGTTGTAACTGAGTTATCAAGACCAACAGTAGAAAAATGGAATTGCTTTAACAACAAGTTTATTACCTTTTGGTACAGGGAAATGTAGAGTAGAAACTAGGGGAGAGAATGTTTAACTGTGAATGACTAACTGTTTTCAGCTTAGGCTACTGCTGCTACTCCTCTTTATGTAGGAGTATTTTTATATCTTTTGTCCGACTGCCGAGGCCAAACTTGTAGGGAAACATTCTCCATCATAACTGAAATAAAAAATGGGGTTACTGCAGTTGAGGATGCTTGAATAAGAAAATGTGGTGCCAAAATCTGAAGGGGCCTTGGAATAATAAAAGATGTCTTCCAAACCTTAAGAAAATATTCAGAAACAGAAATAATTTTGTTAGCTCACCATTCTTTTATTTGTTTTTGTTATATAATAGCAATCCTTCTACACGGTAGTGAATGCTGGACAATCTCCTCACAGATGAAGATGAACAGGAAACAACAGACATGTGGTTCTACAGAAGGATACTGAGAATTTTATGGACAAAGCCCTGAAGAAACTATGTCTTAACCTTTAGTACTCTGTAAATGACTAAGTGTTATACCAGAACATTACCTATTCTATTGTAATACACTCTCCCACACATAATAAGTAGTAGTAGTAGTAGCGATCGCCAGTTGAGCTCAGTGGAGTTAAGTGAGTCAGTCGATGTCGGACATTGAAGTATTAACCATCGCAACTAGATTGCTGCGCCATTAACTCTTATTTCAAGTTCCTAACGTTTTGTACGTCGGACCCTTTTAGGACCGACTTAGCGAAATACAAGCCTCCACTGTAAAAACAACCCTACAACACTAAGCAAAGAATTTTGTCCTGCCACAGCAGACAACTCAGAACATGTTTGAATTTTATAGTGGTTTTGTCATATCCTGCAATAGTAACTTGTAACTGAGTTATAAAAAACAATAGTAGAAAACCAGAATTGGTTTAACAACAAGTTTATTACCTTTTGGTACAGGGAAAGATAATGTAGAATAGAAACTAGGGAAGAAAATGCTTAACCATAAATAACTAACTGCTTTCAGCTTAGACTACTGCTACTACTGCTACTCCTCTTGATGTAGGAGTATTTTTATATATTTCGTCCGACTGCCGAGGCCAAACTTGTAACTATATATTCTCCTTCACAACAGTTTTCAAAAAGTGCATTTTGAGCAGTGCATATAACAATTAAATGACTTGTAAATAAAAGGCAAAGGGTTGTTGTATAAAGGTAAAGGAAGTAAGAAGTTTATATTAGCATTTTATTTGAGCATATGTAGGATAGTGTTGTAACTGAGTTATCAAAAACAACAGTAGAAAACCAGAATTGGTTTAACAAGTTTATTACCTTTTGGTACAGGGAAAGATAATGTAGTATAGAAACTAGGGAAGAGAAAGGCTACTGATATTTACCAAAGTCTCCACACAAATTAGGATGTGGCACAAGGCCGGTTTTTGTGTGGAGCGATTCCGAGCTCGTAATCTTGGGCAAAAATTTCCCGTAGACACCGCGTATACGGAGTGGTTTTGTCTACCTCTCCAGTCGAGACTCTGCCCGAAGGCATAGCCTCGTCTGTGTTCCTCTCTGCTTGAAAGCAGATAGTTCGACAAGCCTGTCATGAGCCTTGCAGCGATCTGCTTGCCTCTGCAAAAGCTACTGACATTTACCAAAGCCTCTCCACAGCGCAGGATGTAGCACATGGCCGATTAATATGTGGTAGGACTGAAAAGAAATCCAGGGGAACTGTTGTAACTGAGTTAGCAAAAACATCAGTAGAAAACCGGAGATGGTTTAACAAATTTATTATCTTTTGGTATAGGGGAAACATAATGTAGAATAGAAACTAGAGGAGAGAATGTTTAGCCGTGAATGACTGTTTTCAGCTTAGGTTATTGCTGTTACTGTTACTCCTCTTGATGTAGGATTATGTCTTTCGTTCGACGGGCGAGTCCAAACTTGTAAGGAAAATATTCTCCCTCATAACACTTTATTGTTTGACTTGCTACACCTGTTTATTATTTCCTCAAACAGTGAAATTAATAACAACCGGTCTAGATCAAAGATCGAATCTGTATTGCTTTTCCCATTAGAGATACCGCTGCTATCAATGAAACGAGACGCCCCCAATTTGGCTACGCGAGATCAAGTTGTTAGAATAATGTTTATTTTATCTTTTTAATTTTGCGCTTGTCACATGGTGTGTTTTGTGACCGCCAAATCTTTAAAGTCTTCGTAATTTGGCAACTTGTTTCTTTTGTACCAACCAACTACTCTCCTGACTCTGTCACGGTGTGTAGCATGCTATGTGGCGCAGTTGTAGTTCAGTTGTCGTGGGTGTCAGACATTGTTTTGTTATTTTCGTGGAGTTCTGACTAACGAAAGTAAGTTTTCCTAATTTATATATTAACTAGCTGAATTATCAGCTCCTTGCTGCATGTCACACATTTTTTGTAAGAAAATGATGATTGATTTTAAATCATTGTTATAATTTGTGGAGAAAAACGATGCATTTCAATATTACTCAATGTTCTTGTCGATGTGACCTCCATCTTATGGCTTTTTCCTTCTATATTTTGGATAGGAGTCATTCCCTTATTTAAATTTAAATTTAATTTATATCAAAGTGAAAAAAATTCAGTGGGGGTTTTGTGCAAAAACAGCTTGATCTGACGCCTTTGATATGTATTTGATGCAATATTTAATTGAAGGAATTGATAAGCAGTTTTCAACATCGATATGACAGCTGAATTGTCGCAACGAATATCCATTAATTGGTGATTTCTTGTTCAACATATTGTCTCATTTTGATCTTGCTGATATGGCAGCCGTCTTCTATCTTTTTCCTTTATATTTTGGATAGGGGGGAATTCTCTTGCTCAAATTTAAATTTAATTTAAATCAAAGGAGAAAAAAGTCCCACGGTGCCCCCTTTGATCAAAATAATCTCATCGATGTGACCTCCATCTTCTGGTTTTCTCTTTCTATATTCTGGATAAGAGTCATTCCCTTGTTCAAATTTAATTTTAATTTAAATCAAAGGGAAAAAATTCAATGGGGGTGATTTGTGCCCCCGGGGGACCACGAGTACTGTTTGTAATCTAGTTTCAGAATATATATGTTTATGGGGTCTATCACCAAAATCCTAGAAGGAGTTCGATAACAAAGAAACAGATAGACAGAGACTACAACTTGGTGAGATTGAATAGGATCAGGGAAGAGTAGTATTAAAAAAGTGCTCATTAAACGTGTGAAAAAGACAAAAACATGTAGAGCTTTTTAACTTTAACAATTGATAAAAATCGCCTGGGGATATCGTAAAGTTGAAACCAAGGTAGCGGAATTACCTAATCTCCTAATTTTTTAAGTATTTATATATATATATATATATATATATACTAGCAGCATGGCCCGGCGTTGGCCGTGCTTGATTCAAAAATCGTACGATTCATACAGCAATCGCTATCACTTGACTTAAAATATTTTTGCCCTTCCTTGCCTTTAAAGGAGTGCCCTTTGCCGTGCTGATGTTGCTACATGCCTTACTTCTTGCCTATCTCACACTGCGAATTTTTTCTAAGCTCTATTCTAAACATTAAATCTGTTACGAAAAAAGAACTAAACAAAATGAACACAAAACAATCAGCTTTAAAAAGGACTCGTAACTGGAAAAACCAAATGAAAAAAGAATGTTAACAACAAATACTTTTTCACACCCAACCCAGTTCTGCGGAATCAGAATCAACGTTGAGTTTAAGCAAGCGAATGAGCCAATTGGAGTAAAGTGCCATGAAGATTTAAATTTTTCCCACTTGTGACGAATGCAGCAATCAATTTTTTTTGCATGCTAGCATGCTAGTTAACATTTGTGTCAGTCAGCTGTTGGATCTCATGCTGGCCAATAGAATCTTCCTGTCTATTCGTGGAAGCCAGCTATACGCTCTCACTCTGGCCAGTACAAAATGGCCGCATACTACATGAAAACTGCCGTAGAAGCATGAAAAAATCGATTATTTCCACTATCGATGGGAGTTGGGAAATGCAAGGTCGGTCTTGGTCTTGCCGCTAACTTGGAACATGTGCATGTAAATTTTGGTGCACATCCGTCGAAAATTGCGGTCGTGCATTCATTATACACACACACACACACACACACACACACACACACACACACACACACACACACACACACACACACATCCCGCCTTTTATGTATATATATATATATATGACGCATTTCTCTTCAGTTAGGAATTGAGCGCTCTTGGCTACTGGCGTGTATATACATTACGTATATAATTTGTTAAAAATTCCCTTTCCCTCTGTGACGATAGACTAGGGGTAGAAACTCTGACACCAAATCGGTCGAGTTTCGTTCCTGGCTTGAAGCAATCGGATGCCTCGCCACACTGATGAGCTGTGATACAGCGAAACAGACTAGTATGTGGATGACTATATATATATATATATATATATATATAGTCATCCACATACTATATATATATATATATATATATATATACTCTTTCAGTCCTGTAATTATGAGTTTAGCTAATGTAATATCTTTCTATTCATGGAAATTGTTATACTAGAATATACCTATTCTATTGTAAATAGACTCTCCCAGATATAGTAAGTAGTAGTAGTAGCAGTCGCCAGAGGTCCCAGAGTGAGTTGGTGAGTCAGTGGATGTCGGACATTAAAGTATCAACCACCACAACTAGATTGCTGCGTCATTAACTATTATTTCAAGTTCCTAACGTTTTGTACGTCGAGCCTCTTTTAGGACCGACTTAGTGAAATACAAGCCTCCACTGTGAAAACTACTCTACAACAGAAATATAATGTGACATTTTTGTCGAATAAAACATTTCTCTATTATTCTATTCGTGTATTTTACCGACAATTTACAAGATATGTTTAAGCAGCAAATTTATTATAATTTTAATTTCAATGAATAAATATATCTTCAAGATTTTATTTAATGTCACGGAGATTGCCTGTTATAATATGATATTTTTTCAGCAGTATGGCAATATTTTATATAATTGTAACACTATAATCATTTTTTTTTTACTGGGGTGTGTAAACACCCCAGCAGCCGAGGTAACGAGAGAAGGGTTATGGAACCTGTACCCCTCGTTGGGAGTTCGATGGATCTATATCAACTAGCTTCATTTTTGTGCTCGAAAGTAAAAAAAAAAAAATGTGATTCTGAAATGTGTTTTTTTTTTTTTTATCCAAAATTATTTTTACGTTAAGTTTGCCTTATTTTTTTACTTTACGTGGGTAAACGTGTTTCCGCAAATCAAACACATTCCCCCCACCCCTAAAATGACCTATATCTTAATCAAATATATAAATATGCGTGTCTGTGCACGCGTGGAATGTTTTGAATCTACTGCTTTTAAACTTGTCTTACCTAAGGCACTACTTACACCAGATACATACATGACGTTTTATTATATATATCTCCCCCCCAAAAAAAAACAAAACAAAAAATAAAATCTAATATCAAACCCACTTTCAAATTTACATGCAAAGAAGAAAACATCACCAACCTACCCTCTCTCGATATACTATTTATGTGAAACAATAACAAATTAGGTTTTAGGATATACTGAAATAATAAAAATGACATTTTTTTTTTAACCATTTCGCCCCAAGTAAGGCTATAAAAGTCACGAAGACGCAAGTGCTTACTGTGAGGGAAAGAGATAGTGGGGACAATAAAAGGATCCAAAGGGACAGATGACGACGACTGACGTGTAGAATTTTAGTTCTACATCATTTCAAATAGCTGAAAATAACTCGTCCAATTTTACACAAAATTGGAGCCTTGATATTTCTCTGACTCCTGATTGGTCAGTTAATGCTAATATCATGTTTTCAACTACGTCCGAATTGTATTGACCTAGTTTCTGACCTGAACAAAAATACAATCCCGCCAAAAATCTGTCTATGTGTTTCGAGCCTATCACGTGACATACAACGTTATAAATACCAAGCGACATGTCCAACGCTTTCTCTATTTCCTCTGTTTTTCTCAGAACCACAACTCTGTAGTTCAGTGAGGAGTTTTACGTCTGTCCCTGTTGGGAAAACGCTATGACATGCGCACACACGCGTGCATACACGTACGTACGAACATTGAACATCTCTTAACTCATCAACTGCAAGCAAGAGAAATTTATTTACTTCAAAAACCTTCTGGGATATAAGTTACGATTCAACATATTCTCTGCTTTCCAGAATTCTCTCACTCATATTCAACTCTCTTCGGTGAACATTTTAATCGGCAAGTTAATTTAACTTTTCGATATTCAAGTGAAGACTACATTTTCTCTCAATCAACAAGTTTATTTGAACTCATCTTACGCCGAATTTCAGCCTACAAAACCTTATCGAATAACACTCTTTCCATTAAAACTTTTAATTATTTCATGAACTGAAATCTTTTTTGTGAGTCCAGGTAAAAAAAAATATCTTCCTTAAAGTCTTAACTAATTCAAATAGTTAAAGGTGAATAACTCCTGCTATTAATTATATATTATTTTATATAGTAAGAGTTTCTGTCTATAGTTCTGAGATGAAGTATTATGTACACTATTTACGTTGTTTGGACTATCGTCCTTATCTTTGTTACCATATTTATCACAACGTTTCGGCCGTTGTACGCTCCGGCCTTCTTCAGGTGGTTGGGATGTCGAATTGAACCATTTATTTCGCTCGCTGGGGTAGACTGTTCTAGTTCCACGTGTCATGTCTAATGGGTGTCAGTTATCAGTTATCAGTTATCACGTGTTAATTCCCTTCTCCAAGTTCTCCACTGCCTGAACTAGGTATTGAACTCACACTCTTTGGGTCCTGTCACTGTATCTAACTAACGTCTTTATCCACTGTGTCATGTGTCCTTGAGGCGTTAGTTCGATCCAGTGACAGGATCCAGTGTGAAGTTCAACGGCTGAAACTGAAAGGAATTCAATACAACTTGGAGATAGTCAACAATGTGTACATACACTCATCTCAGAAATATAGAAGATACTGAAGGATCGGATAAATGGCGACAAAGATGAGGACAATAGTCCGAATAATGTAAATAGTGTACATAATACCTCATCTCAGAATATAGAGAGATACTGAAGGATCGGATAAATCCAACGCAGATGAGGACGATAGTCCAACAATGTAAATAATGTACATAATACCTCATCTCAGAAATATAGACAGATACTGAAGGATCGGATAAATATGGCGACAAAGATGAGGACAATAAATAATGTAAAATAGTGTACATAATACTCATCTCAGAAATATAGACAGACACTGAAGGATCGGATAAATATGGCGACAAAGATGAGGACAATAGTCCGAATAATGTAAATAGTGTACATAATACCTCATCTCAGAAATATAAAGAGATACTGAAGGATCGGATAAATATGGCGACAAAGATGAGGACAATAGTCCGAATAATGTAAATAGTGTACATAATACCTCATCTCAGAAATATAAAGAGATACTGAAGGATCGGATAAATATGGCGACAAAGATGAGGACAATAGTCCGAATAATGTAAATAGTGTACATAATACCTCATCTCAGAAATATAAAAGATACTGAAGGATCGGATAAATATGGCGACAAAGATGAGGACAATAGTCCGAATAATGTAAATAGTGTACATAATACCTCATCTCAGAAATATAACAGACACTGAAGGATCGGATAAATATGGCGACAAAGATGAGGACAATAGTCCGAATAATGTAAATAGTGTACATAATACCTCATCTCTGAAATATAGACAGACACTGAAGGATCGGATAAATATGGCGACAAAGATGAGGACAATAGTCCGAATAATGTAAATAGTGTACATAATACCTCATCTCAGAAATATAAAGAGATACTGAAGGATCGGATAAATATGGCGACAAAGATGAGGACAATAGTCGAATAATGTAAATAGTGTACATAATACCTCATCTCAGAAATATAAAGAGATACTGAAGGATCGGATAAATATGGCGACAAAGATGAGGACAATAGTCGAATAATGTAAATAGTGTACATAATACCTCATCTCAGAAATATAAAGAGATACTGAAGGATCGGATAAATATGGCGACAAAGATGAGGACAATAGTCAGAATAATGTAAATAGTGTACATAATACCTCATCTCTGAAATATAGACAGATACTGAAGGATCGGATAAATATGGCGACAAAGATGAGGACAATAGTCCGAATAATGTAAATAGTGTACATAATATCTCATCTCAGAAATATAGACAGACACTGAAGGATCGGATAAATATGGCGACAAAGATGAGGACAATAGTCCGAATAATGTAAATTGTGTACATAATACCTCATCTCAGAAATATAGACAAATACTGAAGGATCGGATAAATATGGCGACAAAGATGAGGACAATACTCCGAATAATGTAAATAGTGTACATAATACCTCATCTCAGAAATATAGACAGAAACTCTTACTATGTAAAAATCACACACTTGATTGCTTTTATGTCATACAGTAACTTGAAGATTGTTATTATAAAAGCAGTTTTTGTGTTGTTTTCCTTGTTTGCTTTTCGATTGCTGACACATTTTAATGTAAAAAAATCTACGGATTGAATTGAGGCCATTCAATACCGCTACAGACTTTGTTATTACCGTAAATTGCGGCGTCCAATGCTTACAATTACTGTACACAACTTACTGTACTTCCAGCAGGTTGCCACAAATATATCCTTTTTAATATTTGGCATATTAACACAGAAATTAATATAAAATAATAAAATAGTAACACAAATTCAGTATCCTATTAATGCTACACCAGATATTGAGTCCAATATTTGATACATCTTTCCAAAGCTACGAGTCGGTTTACAACCTTTACCATTGAGTTGTAAATAAATGAGAAAGCACACCTAACAATTACTGTACACCACTTAGTGCACCTCCAGTGGCTGCACAAATACATCCCACTAAAAATTGCGTTTGCTGAACATATCTGGCATATTAACATAGAAATCAATATAAAATGATAAAATAGTAATACAGTTTGGTACAGATTATCGTATTCTGTAGCCTAATTACATTTACTGGTAGGCCTAAATTTTGGGCTACCGTGTAGCCTACCTTATGTTTGTGGGTCGACCTCTATGAGGGACAGAAGATGGCGATTGACGTTGCAATAGGCGTAAATTGCGGCGTGTTTTTAAGCCTAAAAAAACATCTTTCCAAGACTAGGAGTCGACATAAATGGCGGATTTAAAATGCAGACATTTACCACCGATGTGTAAACAAGTGGGACAGCATTCCTAATTATTGTAAACTACTAACCGTACCTTCAGCAGGCTACCACAAATATATCCCACTAAAACTTCTGTTTGGTGAGCATACTTGGCATATTAACACAGAAATCAATATAAAATAGTGTAACAGGTCCACGATTATGTAGCTCGCTACATGAGGTTTTGTTGGCATCACTGGTTGTTTATTTACTTCACTGATGCAAATGGCGGATAACTGAGACTGTGTTTTACAATAACATATAATACGTAGCAATACTATAAAAAAACTACCTGGTGTGATGTGTAATCTAGGGTATTAATATTTTATAGGAGTTGATATTGAATATAATGTGCTTATCAGTCGACCTGACGATATAATAAAGATACAATATACGATGCATAGCTGTAGTTGTAGCTTGTTTGCCATACAACGCATTTAGAAAGATATGGTTAATGTCTTAATATACAGGTAAGTGGCGTGACCTTATGCAATTTTGGCACAGGTTATCGTATACTGTAGCCTACCTTCATTTACCGGCAGGCCTTAGTTTTGGGTCGCTGGTAGCCTACCGTACATTTGGTGTGTGAACTATACGTTAAGTAGAGGCCTAACTTAGAATTTTGAGCTAAAAATCTTGAGAAGGAAATTAACAGGAGATAACTGATAACTGACATCCATTAGACATTGCACATGGAACAGTCTACCCCAGCGAGCGAAATAAAGGCTTCAATTCAACATTCCAACCACCTGAAGAAGGCCGGAGCGTACAACGACCGAAACGTTGTGATAAGTATGGCAACAAAGATGAGGATGATAGTCCGAGCAATGTAAATATATAGACAATACCTCATCTCAGAAATATAGACAGATAAACATATGATACGTAGCAATATTATAAAAAACTACCTGGTGTGATGTGTAATCTAGGGTATTAATACTTTATAGGAGCTGATATTGACTTTGATGTGCTTATCAGTAGACCTGATGATACAATGAAGATACAATATGCGATGCATACCGGCATGTGTTGTGGGTTGTTTACCATACAACGCATATAGAAAGATATGATGTTTAATATCTTAATATACAGGTTTCTACTGAAGAGGTGCCCAGCCCTGGGGAACAGCTGCCCGAGGCCGCGCCCTCCCATTGCACAAGAGGGAGGGATCGGTGCTCGCACCGAGGCCTGCGCAACCGACAGTTGCGGTGGCTGAGGGGGAATTTTTGACCCTGCCCAGGTGCACGCGCTCGGGTCCCCACATTAATCCGACCTTGTGTCACATCTCATTCTCATGGGGGAATGAGTAAACACCGTCTTAATATACAGGTAAGTGGTGTGATCTTACGTAATTTTGGCACAGGTTATCGTATACTGTAGTCTACCTTCAGTTACCGGTAGGCCTTATTCTTGGGCCGCTGGTAACCGATAGTACATCTGTGGGACGACCTATACGGTAGGTAGAGGCTTAGAGCTAAAAACCTTGAGATCGACTTATACACAAGGTTGCCTTGTACGCAGCAATTTACGGTAAACTTTTGAAGATCGTAAACTTACGGCCATATCACGTTGAAACATTGGTTCCCATACAATAACCGAAGTTAAGCAAGGTCGAGCCTGGTCAATACCGTGATGGGCGATCGCTTGGGAATGCCAGGTGCTGTAAGCTTGGATGTGCAGGTGGTGTAATGGTTAATGGCTCGGATTTCTTAAGCGGAGAGCCGAGTTTCAATTCCAGTCGAGTTCGTTATATCCATTTACGCGCAAATACCCTTGGGGAAAGTATGACGCCCCCTCCCCCTACAATTAGTAGAACTTGTATCAGTGAATTATTATTATCTCCAAAATATTCTTACAATCTAAAAAAACAAAACATTCTGGCTTTAAATAGCATGCATAAGGTTGATAAACCGTAAATAGGCAAATCAATCAATCAACTAAGACAATCCAAGACTTTGTCAGCAAAAAGCAGAAAATCAACAATGCATCAAGATCTGAGCTATATGATAGACATAAATGCCATAAGAATGACATAGGTGAAACACCGAGAAATCTAAAAAGCTGCATTGATGAACACAGAAGAAACCTCCTTGGGATAACACCTATGGGATAACATCTCTTTAGTAACATATAGAAATAAAACAGGGCATAACTTTGTTATAAAAATGATACCTTAGTGAGAAAAAATATGGAACCAACCCATTACACAGAAAATACCTATAGGGAATATTATTTATTGAATGATTGAATTGTACATTACGGTTTATCTACCGTTTTCATAATTATTTAAAGCCAAAAATATTTTTAGATTGTAAGAATTTTGAAGGAGAAGCTAGTGATTTACTGAAGCATGTACTACTATTCAACCCATAGTTTTGGGAAGGAGAAGATATTTATTCACACCTTTCTTAAGTTATATTTAGACAAGTGAATATAACGAAGCCGACTGGATTTAGAACTCGGCTCTCCGATCTCCAATTCCCAGTCGTTATGTATTACACCACCCGCACATCCTAGCTTACAGCAGCTAGTATTGCCACCCATTCAGATACTGACAAGACTCGACGTTGCTTAACTTTGGTAGGGAGAATGTTAATAAATAACTAATACAAAATAACTCATCCTTATTTACGCGATTTATATATAGACGACTATCCTTATTTTTGTTGTAGTCATCACGACGTTTCAGGCGTCGTTGAAGGCCGAAGGCTGCAACGGCCGAAACGTTTTGATAACAACAAGAAAAATGGGGACAATAGTCCTGATATAAATCGTGTAAATAATCATAACTACTCATTCCAGGAATCCAGACAGGAAATAAATCCTTACCAGACGCGATCTTATCACCTTATATTCGTAAAAACTGTATGTATTTATGAAGACAATATCCAGACATTGCCAGCGGATGTAACCCTTTACTTTACTGACATGTAAAGAAATAAAAGTAAAATAAATACACATAATACGTCTAAATTATTTATTCAAACCTGCTTGAATGAAAATATGCTACCTATATATATATATATATGAAAATTTCTCTGATTTAACGAGTAGAGAAGACAATATTTATGAATAAAAATGACAATAGGAAAACTGGTAATTGCTTTGCGTTTCGTCCAATGTGGACTTTATCAAAGCAAAATATTTTGCTTTGATAAATTCCATTGATTGTCATTTTTATTGTCATTTTTCTATATATATATATATATATATATATATAATTAATGTCGAGAAACTTGTTACTTAACTGAGTGGTGTTATTTCAGTCATGCCGACTTCGAAGTTTCGTGAGAGCATTGTAGTAATACCTTCACTCTTCGGGGCGATTGGCTTCTGTCTTTGGTACATAAAAACTCTTACAATTTAATACTACACACACACACACATATATATATATCTATCTTAGAATAATAGAAAACACACACACACACACATATATATATAGTAGAACAATTCATATAAAAAATTGGCGGATTATATAAATATATATATATGTGTGTGTGTGTGTGTATGTGTGCGTGTGTATTCTTTTTTTTCTTGTTGATCCCGTGTTACTTCAGAACATTGTTGATAATGGCTCTCCACAATTTCCTGTCCTTTGTGTCTCTTAGTAAATTTTGTCTTTTTTTACCTCTCCTCTGTTCTGCCATCTTTTTTTTTTTATATAAGACAAGCCTCTTAGTTTATGCACTGTTTTCCTTTAACTTCAATATGCCTTAAGTGTGTCAAAATTCCCAAACCTTCTTTCCTCATTATGTACAATTTTTTATGTGCATAATTATAATTATTATTATTATTTTAATTCTTACGTCTAAGATTTCACTGGAATTGTACAGAAAATGAATTTGTGCCTTTTGCCTCATCCTAAAATTCCTTTTATCCCCCGTTTCGTTTAATTTACTAACTTTCTGGTTGTCTTCATTCTTAAAATTTTTCATTTTTGATGGCTCCACTGGGACTCTTCAATAAAATACGGAACAAAAATAAAAATCCCCCAAACAGAGTTGTCGTTCTGTCGAAGAGATAAAGACATTGAGTAAATGACAAGTGTACTTAAAAATAAAATAAAGTTAAATTGAATAATAATATTAAAAAAAAGAAAAAAAACTTTAGCAATCCGACAGACACAAAGACACAACGGAAAGCAGGAGAAATGGCGTAAACATATCGTAAAAAAAAAAAAAAAAAATTGAAAGTAAATAAATAATAACGAGGAATGAAGTTAAAAGAAACAAACAAAAAATTCTGGAATAAATCGACAAAGCCTTAGGATGGCTGACGCCCAAGTTGTAACGATAGAATAGAAAATAGATCGTTGACTGGTGAAATCAAGCCACGATGGCGGTCGCCGCTAGAGGAGGAACACTTCACGTTGAAACATTGGAGTCAGCGATGTGTGTTGCTTACTCGTGGTGCCAAGTAGGGAATATAATACTATGAGAACGGTGAGTATAACGAAAGGAGAAAATAAGACGTCGTTATTGGATTCTGTGCGAGTGTTCGTAGAAAATATGCACCTCTTTGTTGATTTGTACGTGTATTCAGTGTTTTGTGTATATACGTGTGTGTGTGTATGTCTGTGTGTGTGTGCGCGTGCACGCGCATGCGCTCACCTTTTCTGTGTACTCTTTCTCTGGCCGACAGATTTTATTGGTTTATTAATTTTTCTGCGTGAAAAATATTTCTGTCTTCTAGTGAGCGCCATCTTTTTCTACTTTCTTTTTCACGACTACTTTTCGTGAGAAAAAACCGTCTTTCTTTCTTTCTTACATTTTCTTTCTTTCTTTCTTTCTTTCTTTCTTTCTTTCTTTCTTTCTTTCTTTCTTTCTTTTTCTTTCCATTTTCTTTCTTTCATTCATTATTCTTTCTTCTTTTAATTTTACTTCTTTTTTCTTTCTTTCTTTATTATACAGCGTAACCCGGATATAAAAGAGTTGTCGGGACCGGATAAAAAGTCTCTGATATCCGGGTTTCTCTTATATCCGGGTTTCTCTTATATCCGGGTTTGGTCTATTTTGTTTACATTAACACAGGCTCTAATTTGGGACCAGAGAAAATCTCTCTTATATCCGGGTTTCTCTTATATCCGGGTCTCTTATATCCGGGTTACACTGTAGTTTGCTTTATCCTTTCACTTTCTGTCGTTCTGCCTTTCTTTTTTCCATTTCCTTTCTTTTCCTTTTTATTTTTTCTATCTTTCTTTCTTTCTTTCTTTCTTTCTTTTATTTGCTTTTTCTTTCTTCCTTATTTCGTTTTTCTCGTTTACATTATCCTTTTCTTTCTTTCTATTTTCTCTTTTCTTTTGCAGTTTTCTTTCTTTCTTTCTTTGTAATTAAATTTCGTATCTTTCTCTTCATTGTCATTTTCTACCCGTTCTTTCTCACCTCCTCTTACTCCTTTATCTTCTTCACCGTATCATTCTTTCCTCTCGTTCTCTCACTTTCTAGATAAATTCTTTCATCTTTCTATTCAATGTTAATTCTTTTCATTCCTTCTATTCATCTCTTTCTAGCTTTTCTTTAATTGTTCTTTATTTTCTCGGTTTTCTATTTTTTCTTTTAATTTCTCTCTTTTCTTGTAGCTTTCTTTCTTTTCCTTCGCCACATCCTTTTATGTCTTTCTAACTTTTCTTTAATTATCTTTTATTTTCTCTGTTTTTCTATTTCTCATTTATCGTCTGTCTTTTCTTGTAGCTTTCTTTCTTTCTTTGTTCCCTTCTTTGTTTCCTTGTTTGTTTGTTTGTTTGTTTCTTTCTTTCTTTCTTTCTTTCTTTCGTTTTTCTAGTTTGCCTTATCCTTTAACTTTCTTTCATTCTGCGTTTCTCTCTCCTCTTTTTACATTTTTCCTTTTTAATTTGTCTTTAATTCTTCTTTCTTTCTTTCTTTCTTTCTTTCTTTCTTTCTTTCTTTCTTTCTTTCTTTCTTTTCGTTTTCCTTCTTTCTTTCTTTCCTTCTTTCTTTCTTTCTTTCTTTCTTTCCTTCTTTCTTTCTTTCTTTCTTTCTTTCATTCCTTCTTTCTTTCTTTCTGTTATTTCGTTTTCCTTTATTAATTATTTCGTTTTTCTCATTTACATTATCCTTATCGTTATTTCTTTCTTATTTCTATTTTCTCTTTTCCTTTTGCAGTTTTCTTTATTTTCCTTCGCCCTTTCCCTTCACTTCTTTCTTTTCTTTTACTGTTTATTTTCTCTGTTTTCTATTTTTCGTTTATCGTCTTTTATTTCCTTGTAGCTTTCTTTCTTTCTTTCTTTCTTTCTTTTTTTCTTTCTTTCTTTCTTTCTTTTTCTCCGCCCCTTCCATATGATTCTTTCTAACGTTCCTTTAATTATCTTTTCTTTTCTCTTTTTTTAATTTCTCGCATATCGTCTTTCTTTCCTTGTAGCTTTCTTTCTTTCTTTCTTTCCTATTGTTTCTTTCTAACTTTCCTTTAATTATCTTTTCTTTTCTCTTTTTTTAATTTCTCGCATATCGTCTTTCTTTCCTTGTAGCTTTCTTTCTTTCTTTCTTTCCTTTTGTTTCTTTCTAACTTTCCTTTAATTATCTTTTATTTTCTCTTTTTTCTATTTTTCGTTTATCGTCTTTCCTTTTTTTGTAGCTTTCTTTCTTTCTTTCTTTCTTTCTTTCTTTCTTTCTTTCTTTTTCTCCGACCCTTCCTTTTGTTTCTTTCTAACTTTCCTTTAATTATCTTTTCTTTTCTCTTTTTTTAATTTCTCGCATATCGTCTTTCTTTCCTTGTAGCTTTCTTTCTTTCTTTCTTTCCTATTGTTTCTTTCTAACTTTCCTTTAATTATCTTTTTCTTTTCTCTTTTTAATTTCTCGCATATCGTCTTTCTTTCCTTGTAGCTTTCTTTCTTTCTTTCTTTCCTTTTGTTTCTTTCTAACTTTCCTTTTATTATTATTTTTATTTTCTCTTTTCTATTTTTCGTTTATCGTCTTTCCTTTCTTTCTTTCTTTCTTTCTTTCTTTCTTTCTTTCTTTCTTTCTTTTTCTCCGACCCTTCCTTTTGTTTCTTTCTAACTTTCCTTTAATTATCTTTTCTTTTCTTTTTTAATTTCTCGCATATCGTCTTTCTTTCCTTGTAGCTTTCTTTCTTTCTTTCTTTCTTTCCTATTGTTTCTTTCTAACTTTCCTTTAATTATCTTTTCTTTTCTCTTTTTTTAATTTCTCGCATATCGTCTTTTCTTTCCTTGTAGCTTTCTTTCTTTCTTTCTTTCCTTTTTGTTTCTTTTTCTAACTTTTCTTTAATTATCTTTTTATTTTCTCTTTTTTTTCTATTTTTCGTTTATCGTCTTTCCTTTTTTTGTAGCTTTCTTTCTTTCTTTCTTTCTTTCTTTCTTTCTTTCTTTCTTTTTCTCCGACCCTTCCTTTTGTTTCTTTCTAACTTTCCTTTAATTATCTTTTCTTTTCTCTTTTTTTAATTTCTCGCATATCGTCTTTCTTTCCTTGTAGCTTTCTTTCTTTCTTTCTTTCCTATTGTTTCTTTCTAACTTTCCTTTAATTATCTTTTCTTTTCTCTTTTTTTAATTTCTCGCATATCGTCTTTCTTTCCTTGTAGCTTTCTTTCTTTCTTTCTTTCCTATTGTTTCTTTCTAACTTTCCTTTAATTATCTTTTATTTTCTCTTTTTCTATTTTCGTTTATCGTCTTTCCTTTCTTTCTTTCTTTCTTTCTTTCTTTCTTTCTTTCTTTCTTTCTTCTTTCTTTCTTTCTTTCCTATTGTTTCTTTCTTTCTTTCTTTCTTTTTCTCCGACCCTTCCATTTGTTTCTTTCTAACTTTCCTTTAATTATCTTTTATTTTCTCTTTTTTCTATTTTTCGTTTATCGTCTTTCCTTTCTTTCTTTCTTTCTTTTTTTTTTCTTTCTTTCTTTCTTTCTTTCTTTCTTTTTCTCCGCCCCTTCCTTTTGTTTCTTTCTAACTTTCCTTTAATTATCTTTTCTATTCTCTTTTTTTAATTTCACGCATATCGTCTTTCTTTCCTTGTAGCTTTCTTTCTTTCTTTCTTTCCTATTGCTTCTTTCTAACTTTCCTTTAATTATCTTTTATTTTCTCTTTTTTCTATTTTTCGTTTATCGTTTTTCCTTTTTTTGTAGCTTTCTTTCTTTCTTTCTTTCTTTCTTTCTTTCTTTTTCTCCGACCCTTCCATTTGTTTCTTTCTAACTTTTCTTTAATTATCTTTTCTTTTCTCTTTTTTCTATTTTCGTTTATCGTCTTTCCTTTTTTTGTAGCTTTCTTTCTTTCTTTCTTTGTTTCTTTCTTTCTTTCTTTTTCTCCGACCCTTCCATTTGTTTCTTTCTAACTTTCCTTTAATTATCTTTTCTTTTCTCTTTTTTCTATTTTCGTTTATCGTCTTTCCTTTCTTTCTTTCTTTCTTTCTTTCTTTCTTTCTTTCTTTCTTTCTTTCTTTCTTTCTTATTGTTTCTTTCTTTCTTTCTTTCTTTCTTTTTCTCCGACCCTTCCATTTGTTTCTTTCTAACTTTCCTTTAATTATCTTTTATTTTCTCTTTTTTCTATTTTTCGTTTATCGTCTTTCCTTTCTTTCTTTCTTTCTTTCTTTCTTTCTTTCTTTCTTTCTTTCTTTCTCTCCGCCCCTTCCTTTTATTTCTTTCTAACTTTCCTTTAATTATCTTTTCTTTTCTCTTTTTTTAATTTCTCGCATATCGTCTTTCTTTCCTTGTAGCTTTCGTTCTTTCTTTCTTTCCTATTGTTTCTTTCTAACTTTCCTTTAATTATCTTTTATTTTCTCTTTCTTCTATTTTCGTTTATCGTCTTTCCTTTCTTTCTTTCTTTCTTTCTTTCTTTCTTTCTTTCTTTCTTTCTTTCTTATGGTTTCTTTCTTTCTTTCTTTCTTTCTTTTTCTCCGACCCTTCCATTTGTTTCTTGCTAACTTTCCTTTAATTATCTTTTATTTTCTCTTTTTTTTATTTTTCGTTTATCGTCTTTCCTTTCTTTCTTCCTTTCTTTCTTTCTTTCTTTCTTTCTTTCTTTCTTTCTTTTTCTCCGACCCTTCCATTTGTTTCTTTCTAACTTTCCTTTAATTATCTTTTCTTTTCTCTTTTTTTAATTTCTCGCATATCGTCTTTCTTGCCTTGTAGCTTTCTTTCTTTCTTTCTTTCCTATTGTTTCTTTCTAACTTTCTTTAATTATCTTTTATTTTCTCTTTTTTTAATTTCTCGCATATCGTATTTCTTTCCTTGTAGCTTTCTTTCTTTCTTTCTTTCTTTCTTTCTTTCTTTTCTTTCTTTCTTTTTCTCCGATCCTTCCATTTGTTTCTTTCTAACTTTCCTTTAATTATCTTTTCTTTTCTCTTTTTTTAATTTCTCGCATATCGTCTTTCTTTCCTTGTAGCTTTCTTTCTTTCTTTCTTTCTTTCCTATTGTTTCTTTCTAACTTTCCTTTAATAATCCTTTATTTTCTCATTTTTCTTTTTCTCGTTTTTCGTCTTTCATTTTTTTGTAGCTTTCTTTCTTTCTTTCTTTCTTTTTCTCCGCCCCTTCCTTTTGTTTCTTTGTAACTTTCCTTTAATTATCTTTTCTTTTCTCTTTTTTTAATTTCTCGCATATCGTCTTTCTTTCCTTGTAGCTTTTTTTCTTTCTTTCTTTCCTATTGTTTCTTTCTAACTTTCCTTTAATTATCCTTTATTTTCTCATTTTTCTATTTTTCGTTTATCGTCTTTCCTTTTTTTGTAGCTTTCTTTCTTTCTTTCTTTCTTTCTTTCTTTCTTTCTTTCTTTTTCTCCGACCCTTCCATTCTTTTCTTTCTAACTTGCCTTTAATTATCTTTTCTTTACTCTTTTTTTAATTTCTCGCATATCGTCTTTCTTTCCTTGTAGCTTTCTTTCTTTCTTTCTTTCTTTCTTTCTTTCTTTCTTTTTCTCCGACCCTTCCTTTTGTTTCTTTGTAACTTTCCTTTAATTATCTTTTCTTTTCTCTTTTTTTAATTTCTCGCATATCGTCTTTCTTTCCTTGTAGCTTTCTTTCTTTCTTTCTTTCCTATTGTTTCTTTCTAACTTTCCTTTAATTATCCTTTATTTTCTCATTTTTCTATTTTTCGTTTATCGTCTTTCCTTTTTTTGTAGCTTTCTTTCTTTCTTTCTTTCTTTCTTTCTTTTTCTCCGCCCCTTCCTTTCTTTTCTTTCTAACTTGCCTTTAATTATCTTTTCTTTACTCTTTTTTTAATTTCTCGCATATCGTCTTTCTTTCCTTGTAGCTTTCTTTCTTTCTTTCTTTCTTTCTTTCTTTCTTTCTTTTTCTCCGACCCTTCCTTTTGTTTCTTTCTAACTTTCCTTTAATTATCTTTTCTTTTCTCTTTTTTTATTTCTCGTTTATCGTCTTTCTTTCCTTGTAGTTTTCTTTCTTTCTTTCTTTCTTTCTTTCTTTCTTTCTTTCTTTCTTTCTTTCTTTCTTTTTCTCCGCCCCTTCCATTTGTTTCTTTCTAACTTTCCTTTAATTATATTTTCTTTTCTCTTTTTTTTATTTCTCGTTTATCGTCTTTCTTTCCTTGTAGTTTTCTTTCTTTCTTTCTTTCTTTCTTTCTTTCTTTCTTTCTTTCTTTCTTTCTTTTCTCCGCCCCTTCCGTTTGTTTGTTTCTAACTTTCCTTTAATTATCTTTTTTTTTCTCTTTTTTTTATTTCTCGTTTATCGTCTTTCTTTCCTTGTAGTTTTCTTTCTTTCTTTCTTTCTTTCTTTCTTTCTTTCTTTTTCTCCGACCCTTCCTTTTGTTTCTTTTTAACTTTCCTTTAATTATCTTTTATTTTCTCTTTTTTCTATTTTTCGTTTATCTTCTTTCCTTTTTTTGTAGCTTTCTTTCTTTCTTTCTTTCTTTCTTTCTTTCTTTCTTTCTTTCTTTCTTTTTCTCCGACCCATCCTTTTGTTTCTTTCTAACTTTCCTTTAATTATCTTTTCTTTTCTCTTTTTTTAATTTCTCGTTTATCGTTTTTCTTTCCTTGTAGCTTTCTTTCTTTCTTTCTTTCTTTCTTTCTTTCTTTCTTTCTTTCTTTTCCTCTGTCAGACAGCTCAATTTCTTTAACCGTCACTTTAATCCATCAGCCAATCTGTTCTGTAGGACATATACCAACACGAACAGAAAGATCCGGAAGTTTGCAATGATCGAAGAATTCTGATGACAATGCCAATGATGGCATGAGTCCATGAAGAACCAATGTAAAATAATAATAGTTCCTCAATTCCAGAATTCGAACAAAATCGAAAATGAAGAAAATTGATCAAAGACAATCCTTAACATTTCAACCATGATAAAATGTATCTTGCTTGTGGGGAACTATTTAAAAAATTTTCAATGGACCTTACAAAATCCCTGCAATATGGCTTCAGAAATGTGTCCCTGAACTGGCTCCTGTTCTCTCTAAACTTTACGATAAATGACTGACTGCTTTCCTGCCTGTTGTAAATTCTCTTCGGTAGTTCCAGTCTTTAAGAACTCAGGGGAACCGTATGAGCTTTCTAACTATCGGCCTTCTATCTCTTTTTGGTAAAGTTCTAGAGACTCTAATCAACTGTGAATTGGTTAGGCATCTCACACCGCAGGGTCTTCTTTCAGATAAACAATATGGCTTTCGCATCTCTAGATCAACTGCTGATGTATTAACGATTATTGCTGAAAGAGTCCATGAAGCTTTAGATAAGAACGGCGAAGCTCGGGCAGTTGCTTTACATATCTCGAAGGCAGTTGACCGGATTTGATACGCTGGTCTTCCTCTCAAGTTGAAAGGTTATGAAATTTCTGGACGAATTTTTGAACTGATTCAATCTTTATTTTCAAATCGCGAAATGAAAGCTGTCTTGAACGGCGACTTTTCTAGATCTCTTTCAATTAATGCAAATGTCCCCCACGGCTCCATACTTGCATCTCCATTGTTCTTAATTAATCAACAACCATTCTGACGTCATCAGTTCTCAACTAGGTATCTATGCTGGTGATAAAACTCTTGATAATAAGTCTGGTTGGTTTGATAAGGTCAAATAGGTGGATGATCGCAAAAAAATTATCTCGAATGTTGTTAACTGGGGCAAGGAATGGCTTGCTAATTTTAACGCCTACAAAACGAAACTGTTCTCTCTTAATCGTCTGAGAGACACTTTTCCGCCTTCCATCAGCATGGCTGATGCTAACCTCCAGAAGAGCAACTCGTTGCGTCTTTTCGGGCTAACGTTTTCCACTTTGCTTGTTGAAATCCTCTTCCGTTGTTTCATTCTTTAAGAACTCATGCTGATCCTTCTAACACTATTTGGTAAAGTACTAGATGCTTTAATCAATCTTTACCTCTCAGGGTCTTCTTTCAGATAAACAATATGACTTTCGCGTCTCTAGATCAACTGCTGATGTATTAACAATTATTCTTGAAAGTGTCTATCAATCTTTCACATAAGAATTAATGAAGCTCGGGCTGTTGCTTTGAACATCTCGAAGGCATTTGATAAGGTTTGTCATACCGGTTTTCTCCACAAGTTTCTGGACAAATTTTTGAACTGATTAAATCTTTCGTATCAAATCGCGAAATGAAAGTTGTTTTGAACGGCAACTCTTCTGGATATTTTTCCATCAATGCAGGTGTCCTCGACCCCCCTCAGGGCCTCTAGCCTTGGACTGACGTCGTTCAATATTTTCATAAATGATCTTCCTGATATCATCAGTTCTAAACTCGGTATCTACTCGGATCATTTATTCCTGTCTTAATTGTAAATACGATCGGTTAGATAAGCTCAAATTGGCAGCAGATCTCAAAAGTGATCTAAAATCTGTTGTTAACTGGGCAAGTAATGGCTTGATAATTTTTAACGCCCCCAAAAGAAAACTGCCATCTGTTAGTGATCTGAGAGTCCAATTTCTAACGCTAACCTCCAGGAGCATGATTCGTTGCGCTTTGTCGGGCTAATGTTATCTGCTGACATGAAGATGAAAGATTATATGGAATCCATTACTAGCTCTACTGCTAGGAAAATTGGTTCTCTGTGTTGTGCTAGACAATTTTTCTTTACAGAATCCATCTTACATATTTATAAGTCTACCATTCGTCCATGCTTTGAATATTGCTGTCACATATGGTCTTGTGCCGCTGCTATATATTTAGAGATTCTTGATAAAAGCCAAAGAAGAATCAGCAATATTATTGTTCCTGATCTGGCATTTGGGCTTCAGTCATTTTCCCATCGCCGTAATGTAATTTCACTCTGCCTTTTCTATAAATACATCCACGGTAGTTGTTCTGATAATCTTTCCTCTGTGGTAACTAGACTTTATGAATTTCAGCGCAGTACTAGATTGGCGGCAAGGTCTCATTATTTAGCAATAGAAATGGCTAGATGTAACCTGACTTGCTGACAGTTTATTTTCTCGCACTTCTCGACCGTGAAACTCATTCAGTTATCAATCATTATCTACTGTCTGCTTGGTTTTTCTTCTTTTATTGTTCTTGTTCCATAATAATGTTTCCCTTTTTCTTATCCTTTCACTTTACTTGTGTCTTAGTTGCTTTATTGTTCTGCGTGGGTTGTTTGGTTGGTTGTTTTGTTTTATGGCATATCAAAACCTCAATGGGTCATTTAATGCCAACAAAATTTTTGAAATAGATTCATAGCGATAGTTTGGTAAAAAAAAGGGTGTGTATGTATACATATATATTTGAACCATTTTTCAATTACTCATATTTTTGAAGAGGATAAATGAAAAATCCCAGGTTGTAAGTTCACATTTTAGCAAAAAACGATAACTGCACTTTCATCTATATTGTTTTATCTCATAACAAGTGCTTTAAGTATTGCTGATAATAATTTTTTCTTAAAAATTATTGCTGGTAATAATTTTTCCTTCAAAAATTATGGCTGGTAATAATTTTTTTTATTACAAAGTATTTCTGGTATTAAAACCTATTTTTACACAAGTATGGGTGTTAATTATTTGCCCATAGCTGGGACCCTAACAGGTGCTATCAACCTGGGTCATGGTGCACCTGGCAACACCAGTAATTAAGAGGTGGTTCCATGCTTCTCAAAACCTCCTGATCAGAGGCCTTGCTGCTGGATGTAGTTTATCGTCTTACCCAGGACGGGGATGTAGTTTATCACCATAATTAAGACGCAGATGTAGTTTAACGTCTTACCCAGGACGCGGATGTAGTTTATCGTCTTACCCAGGACGCGGATGTAGCTTATCGTCTTACCCAGGACACGGATGTGGTTTATCGTTATACCCAGGACGGGGATGTTGTTTATCACCATACCCAGGACGCGGATGTAGTTTATCGTCTTACTCAGGACGCGGATGTAGTTTATCGTCTTACCCAGGACACGGATGTGGTTTATCGTTATACACAGGACGGGGATGTTGTTTATCACCATATCTAGGACGCGGATGTCGTTTATCGTCTTACACAGGACACGGATGTAGTTTATCGTCTTACCCAGGACGCGGATGTAGCTTATCGTCTTACCCAGGACGGGGATGTTGTTTATCACCATACCTAGGATGCGGAAGTAGTTTATCGTCTTACCCAGGATGCGGATGTAGTGTATCGTCTTACCCAGGACGCGGATGTAGCTTATCGTTATACCCAGGACGGGGATGTTGTTTATCACCATACCCAGGACGCGGATGTAGTTTATCGTCTTACTCAGGACGCGGATGTAGTTTATCGTCTTACCCAGGACGCGGATGTAGCTTATCGTCATACCCAGACGCGGATGTAGTTTATCGTCTTACCCGGGACGCGGATGTAGTTTAGCGTCTTACCCAGGACATGTCCTGCTTGGGGTGAAATGATTAAAAAACAATCTAAACAATGTAAATAGTGTAAATAAATATTTTCATGGTAATTTTTCCGATGAGCTTTCTCCTATGGTACCTAGACTTTATGAATTTAAGTTCAGTACTGCATTGGCGACAAGGTCTCATCATTTTACAGTTGAATTGGTTATATATAACCGTAAGTTCTATGTTACAAGTTTCTTCTATCACAGTTCTTGCTTTCCATCCAACTTTGATCTTCAAAAATTTAAATGCAATGTCAATCTTTATGTAATGTCTTCTTGATTCCTCTTCTTTTATTGTTCTTGTTTTTTAATAATATTTTTTTTCTTTTTCTTATTCTTTTACACTCAGTAACCCTATATGTCTTAGTGGCTTTACGATTTAAAAATAAGACACACACACACACACACACACACACACACACACACACACACACACACACACACAGAGAGAGAGAGAGAGAGAGAGAGATTATTGCGAGGTTTTTTAAATAAGATAGAGACAGCTGAAGAAAAGCAGAGGAAGAATAGGAAGGGAAAAAAACAAATGAAAATTTAAAGAATGGAAGAAAGACACGATTAGAAACAAAGAAAGAAAGAAAGAAAGAAAAAAGAGACGGAAAGGGAAAAGAAAAGAGAAAGAATAGAAAGAAGAGAAAAAGAGAAAGAAAAATGATGAAAAGATGAAAAAGGAGAGAAAGGAGAAAATAAAGAGTAAAAATGAGGGAAGAACGACAGAAAAGAAAGAAAGAAAGAAAGAAAGGAAGGAAGAAAGAAAGAAAGAAAGAAAGAAAGAAAGAAAGGAAGAAAGAAAGAAAGGAAGAAAGAAAAGGTAAGCTACAATTAAAAGAGAGGCGATAAACGAGAAATAGGAAAACAAACAACAATAAAAAACAACAATTTATAAAAATAAACAACAATTAAAAAAAGCTAGAAAGTGATAAAAAGAAAGGCGAAGGAAAAGAAAGAATGGAAGAATGAAATAAAGAAAAAAAAAAAGAAACGGAAAGGAAAAGAAAAGAGAAAGAAGAGAATGAAGAGAAAAAGAGAAAGAAAAATGATGAAAAGATGAAAAGGACAGAAATGAGAGATTGACGAGTAAAAATGCGGGAAGAACGCCAAGAAAAGAAAAGAAAGAAAGGAAGGAAGGAAGGAAGAAAGAAAGAAAGAAAGAAAGAAAGAAAGAAAGAAAGAAAGGAAGGAAGGAAGGAAGGAAGGAAGGAAGATAGCTACAGGAAAAGAAAGACGATAAACGAGAAATAGAAAAACAGAAAATAAACAACTATTGAAGGAAAGCTTGAAAGAGATGAAGAGAAGGGTCGAAGAAAGAAAGAAAGAAAGAAAGAAAGAAAACTCAATAAAAGAAATCATGTACAGAAGAAAGAAAGAAAGAAAGAAAGAAAGAAAGAAAGAAAGAAACTACAAGAAAAGAGAGACGATAAACGAAAAATAGGGAAAAAGAGAAAATAAGCAACAATTAAAGAAAGCTAGAAAGAGATAAAGGGGAGGTGTGAAGGAAAAGAAAGAAAGAAAGAAAGAAAGAAAGAAAGAAAGAAAGAAAAGGAAAGGTACAAGAAAAGTGGGAAGTTAAAAGAGAAATAGAAAAACAGAAAATAAACAACAATTTAAGAAAAACTACAAAGAGATGAAGGGAAAAGGCTAAAGAAAAGAAAGAAAGAAAGAAAGAAAGAAAGAAAGAAAACTGGCAATAGAATAAAGAAACAAACAACGAAAATAAAAGAAAGCCGAAGAAAGAAAGAAAATAGAAAGAAGAAAGAAAGAATGAACAAAAACGGGCAAAGAAAGAAATAAAAAGCAAAGAAAGAAAGAAAGAAAGAAAGAAAGGAAAATTAATAAAAAGATGGGGTAAATGACAGAAACGAAAGACTGAAGAGTAAAAATGCGGAAAGAACGTTAAGAAAAAACAAAAGAAAGAAAGAAAGAAAGAAAGAAAGAAAGAAAGAATAATGAAAAGATGTGGGAAATGACAGAAAGGAAAGAATGAAGAGTAAAAATACGGAAAGAACAGTAAGAAAAAAATAAAAGAAGGAAAGAAAGAAAGTAGGAGCGAAAGAAAGGAAGAAAGAAAGAAGGAAAGAAAGAAAGTAGGAGCGAAAGAAAGGAAGAAAGAAAGAAGGAAAGAAAGAAAGTAGGAGCGAAAGAAGGAAAGAAAGAAAGTAGGAACGAAAGAAAGTAAGAAAGAAAGAAGAAAAGAAAGAAAGAAAGAAAGAAAGAAGGAACGAAAGAAAGTAAGAAAGAAAGAAGGAAAGAAAGAAAGTAAGAAAGAAAGAAGGAAAGAAAGAAAGAAAAAAAGAAAGAAAGAGTGAAAGAGAAGTGAAAATGTAAAAAGAATCCAAAAAAGAAGTACAAATGAAAGACCTTTTTTCCTTTTGCCAAAAAAACTTTATCGCCCATCGTCTCTGGGCCTCACCCTTGAGATTGGTGAACTGCTATGTAATTCTAATGTTTTTATTCTTCCTATTTTTATTTCTTTGTCTTTTATTTTCGCTTTCATTCGCGTCTGAAATCCTCAGCTTTTACGAGTAAGTAAATGTACTGGGCGACACACAATTGACATTTTTTTCATTTTTCCCGGTACTCACTAATTGAGAAACACGATATTTTTCCGATTGACTCCATGTAAGTCTTCACAAATGAGTTCCATAGAAGCAAGATTGAATATTTATTATTTATTTGTTTTCTTTTAATTTCAATCGCGAATGACGCTTACAAAAACAAATGAATAAATAAAAAGAAAAAAGGAAAAAAAACAAACAATATTTCGTGCATCAATATAAAATTCTTCAAATATTTAAGCGAGATATTTTTGCTTTGTGGGTATTGAGGATTTTTGTCGACAAAACAAATGTATTTTTGTCTGAATTTCTGGGATGAGGAGTTATCATTATTTAAATTACATATTCGGACTATTGACGAAACCCGGTTTGGTTTGGTTTGGTTTGGTTTAGTTTGGTTTGGTTTGGTTTGGTTTGGTTTAGTTTGGTTTGGTTTAGTTTGGTTTGGTTTGGTTTGTTTTGTTTTACGTCATATCAACTTCAATGGATTATTTAATGCCGACCAAATTTTTATTGCTGGTAATATTTTTTCAAAATATATTGCTGGTAATATATATATATATATATATATATATATATATATATATATATATACATATATATATATATATATTTTCCAAAAATGTATTGCTGGTAATATTTTTTTCAAAATGTATTTCTTGTAATATATATATATATATATATATATATATATATATATATATATACAGTGTAACCCGGATATAAGAGACCTGATATAAGAGAAACTCGGATATAAGAGAGATTTTCTCTGGTCCCAAATTAGAGCCTGTGTTACCTAAACAAAATAGACCAATCCCGGATATAAGAGAAACCCGGATATAAGAGAAACCCGGATATAAGAGACTTCTTCTCTGGTCCCGACAACACCCTTTATATCCGGGTGACACTGTATATATATTCAAAATGTATTTCTGGCAATATTTTTTTTTCCAAAATGTACTGCTGTTATTGCTGGTATTAATTTTTAAAACGGGGTCAGGTAGCTGTTTCCTCGTCTGAGGATCCCTCTCTGCTTGGAGTCAAAGAGTTCGACCAGCACAGCTGAAAAATATTCCAGTTAGACGGTATGTAGCAACTGCCCCACGTAGTCACGTGTGGCACAAGGCCGAATTTAATGTGGGGCTCAAGAGCCCGTAGCCTCGGCCAAAAAATCCCCGTAGACTCCGCATAAACGGCATCGGGTCTGTCTTCCTCCCCGAACGAGACTGTCCGAAGGTATAGCCTCGTCCGGGTTCCTCTCTGCCCGAAGGCAATGTGTTCGACAGTACAGCCGAAAAAGATTCCAGCTAGAGTATCTATCAACTATCTCACGCAGTCAGATGTGGCACCAGGCCGAATTTAATGTGGTGTTCCCGAGCCTGTAAGCTGGGCCAAAAAAAAATCCCTGTAGACCCCGCATAAACGGGATCGAGTCGGTCTACTTTCCCGACCGAGACTCTGTGCCCTTCAACATAGTCTCGCCCGGGTTCCTCTCTGCCCGAAGGCAGAGAGTTCGACCAGCACAGCTGAAATCTCTTTCAGCTAGACGGTATCTAGCAACTGCCCCACGCAGTTACATGTGGTACAAGGTCGTAGGCTCGGCAAAAAAATCCCTGTACACCCCGCATAAACGCTATCAGACCTGGATATTGAATTCATAGCTGCCAGGTACCAAAGATGTCTTTTAACCAACGTTGAAATGTGCTGGGCTTATGGTTTTTAAGCATTACTCCTTGAGCCGCCAATTATGTTAAAATTGTATGGGTAAACGGAACAGAATATCTGCAACTGTATTAATGTTACATGTTTACTCTTTGTTAGCACAATGTTTCTCAACTTTTTTCAGCAACGGCACACCTAGGAGCAAAAGAAAATATCACGGCAGACTTAGCCAAATTTTTAAAGGGTTTAATGTTAAGAAAATAAAACTATAAATCAAAAATAAAAAAAAAACCCAAAAAATCACACACACACACAGACACATAACTATGAACTTAGTCTATTTCAACGTTTCTATTCAACTATTTGTGCAGCTTATTTAGTGTGAAACCTGGGCCTGTTGTTTTAACGCGATTTCTTCAATGTTTGGTCGAAAGTGCGATAAGCAGGCCCTCATTGCTTCTTCAGTTAAGCGTAGTCTTTCTCACTTCTTATTTTTGATGTTATTTAGGGTTGAGAAGCCAAATTCACATACGTCCTGGGTATGATGATAAACTACATCCAAGAGTAAGGCCTCTGATCAGCAGGTTTTGAGGAAGGTGGAACCATCTTTTAATTGCTGGTGTTCCCAGGTCCACCCTGACCCGGGGTGCTAGCTTCTGTTAGGATCCCAGCTATGGGCAAATAGTTAACCCCCAAACTGAAGTCAAAGTACTATGAAAATGTAAATATAGGTTTTAATAACAGCAATACATTTTTGCAAAAATATTACCAGCAATGAATTTTTGAGGAAAAAAATTTCCACCGATACATTGTTGAAGGAAAAAATATTACCAGCAATGAATTTTTGAAGGAAAAATATTACCAGGAATACATTTTTGAAAAAAATATATTAGAAGCAATTCATTTTTGGCAATAAACATTAGTAGCAATACATTTTTGGAAAAAAATATTACTAGCAATAAAAAAATTTATCGGGCATTAAATAACCCATTGAGGTGTTGATATGCCGTAAAACAAAACAAACCAAACCTGATCTACAAATTGATTTCTTACAAAGAATACATATTTTATTCATACGAACCTATCCTAAAAATCTTGTCGGCATTAAATAACCCACTGAGGTGTTGATATGCCGTAAAACAAAATAAACCAAACCTGATTTACAAACTGTTTTCTTACAAAGAATACATATTTTATTCATACAAACCTATACTAAAAATCTCGTCGGCATTAAACAACCTATTGAGGTTGATATACCGTAAAACAAAATAAACCAAACCTAATTCACATAAATAAGAAGTAGAAAATTGTAATAAAACTAATAAAGCCTTTTTAGCTAATGTGGGTTAAAAAGTCTAACACTTATTTATTTCTTGAAATGCTAACGTTGTACCATTACTACTTACACACACACACACGCACACACACACACACACACACACACACACACACACACACATATATATATATATATATATTATAAATTAACTGATTTAAAATATGGTTTCTTCGCTACACAGTAATACCCATGTTTCAAAAACCGAAGCTAAAACTTCAAATTTAATTATATAATTAAATTAAAAGCATTAGTTCCGTTTTATCTTCAAGCGAATTTTGGAATAACTTATTTTTAAATTTATTGAGTTTTAAATCCAATCATTTAGACACGGGCGATAGTGTGTTCATTTTTATTAACTATTGTTGGATCAATTATGATTGGATCTCTCTGTATCCTTGGAAACAAGAAATTATGAATTATATGTGCGTTTAAAACCCAGTAAATTTAAAAATAAGTTATTCCAAAATTCGCTTGAAGATGAAACAGAAGTAATGCTTTTAATTTAATTATATAATTAAATTTGAAGCTTTTAGCTTCGGTTTTTGAAACATGGTTATTACTGTGTAGCGAAGAAACCATATTTTAAATCAGTTAATTTATAATATTTATACTCTGTAAATTTACGTTGAGCACTGTTTTGTATAAAAATAAAAAAATAGCAATAAGAACACCGGATTATATATCTTACTGTTCTTTCTTTTTTTATTATAATATATATATATATATATATATATATATATATATATATATATATATATATATACCGTGACAATATTTCGCGGCAAGCTTAAGAGGATCGTGCGGTACGCTTAAGAGGACCGCGCGGCACTGTAGTGAGCTGCGACACTGCAGTTGACAATCCCATCAGCGGAAATAAGTTTGTGGCGGGAAAAAGCCGAGCGGTAATCAAGGAACCAGAAGAGACGCGGGAAAGACTGACTTATCTCTTTCGAAGGGCATTTCTGCGAAAGTGCGTGTTAGAAACTCTCTCTGAATTTGAACTCGGATCTCCGACACCATTTTCGGCCCTGTATTGCGTCGCGCGTGGTGAGAATGCTGGCCCAATTAATAAGATATCTTAAATTCCTGAGCAGCGCTTACAGCGACATCATGTTGAAACATCGGTGTCCATACGATCTCTGAAGTTAAGCAACGTCGAGTTTGGTCAGTACCTACACTGGTGATTGCTTGGGGATGCTATGTGCTGTAATCTTGGATGTGCAGGTGGTGTAATCGATAATGCCTCGGAATTGTTATTCGTTACGTGAAAATATCCTTGGAAAAAGGTATGGATTCATATTTTCTCCCCTAGCTATAGGTTAATTAGTAAGAAACGTTTTACTAAACCATTATTATCTCAAAAAATTCTTACAATCTTATAAATATTTTCTGGCTTTAAATAACCTGCAAAGGGTTGATAAACCGTAGAAAACGAATCAATCAATCGATCAAATGCTGATTAGCTACGCAAACATGTCTTTTGGATTTATTTACATTCTTTAGAATATTAATGTATAGAAACTACCGTTATCATAAAGTGAGGGATCGGTAGATATATTGATTGTAATATAGAATTGCTACCCCACTTTATATCCACATTATAATTTCTTGTTTGTTTATCAAGTTCTGATTAGATATGAATTCTCCACTTCTCCCCCCAGCTATGGGTTAATTAGTAAGACTAAACCATTATTATCTCAAAAGATTCTTGCAATCTATAAATATTTTCTGACTTTAAATAACCTGCAAAGGGGTGATAAGCCGTTAAAAACGAATCAATCAAATCAAATCCTGAATAGACGAGAATATACTACCAAATAGCATTGATTAAATTTAACTTAGTCTGACACAGGGCCTGAAACATCGGGAACTCAGTTCAGATATAAATGGCTACAACTGTGATAATCGGCGAAATATTTCTGACAACCATTGTTTCACTTGGAGTCGATAAGTCTCTCTCTCTTTCTCTCTTTCTCTCTTTCTCTCTCTCTCTCTCTCTCTCTCTCTCTATATATATATATATATATATATATATATATATAAAAGTGAACATGGAAATCAACACTTAGATGCGACAGTCTGTTTCATGCTAGATGCAATCGTCAGGCCACGAGTGCTGCTATTTTTCTCATTATCTCTGATATTGAGCACTTTATCCCATAAATATAGCACATCTTAAGACTATATTTCTTCGTATATATATATATATATATATATATATATATATATATATATATATATATATATATAATATATCAATAATGGAAAAAGATTAACAGTGAGTAGACATGAAAAACCCATTTTCCTGAAATATTGTTTTAATAGAAAGATTTTATAAAGTTCAGCCGACAGCAGAGCACTGGCTGCTCGTACAACAGATGCCGAATGTTTCCTTGTAAGGAAACGGCTGATATTACGATTACTGATGACTAGAAATCAGACCGGAAACGGATTAAGTCAATGCTGAACAAGTAATCTTATATTAATGGTCAGAATGTTGACCGAACGCTTTGTATGTTTGTTTAACGGCACATCAACTCTTAATGGGTCATGTCATGTCGAAAGTTAATTTTTTTGTGGGGGGGGAGCTTTGAAGTAATAAAAATATATATTATTCTGCTTTCACAGTTGAATACATGGTAGATGATGCTCAGCTTTTGTGCATATACATGTTTGTGTGAACAATTACCTGAAACAGTGATATGTTTTATGCTGTAGTTTTGTGGAAGTTATACTTGAGAATACAGCTTGATTTATTTAAATTGTAGGTCATTATATGGATTAATGTCGTGTAAGAGTCATTTCATGTTCATTGATTAGAGTTTATATATTAACAGAAACAGTGATACAAACATATACAAACGAGAGTGTTACAGCAAGAATGTTCGGTCCGACTGTCAGAGCTAACTGCTGGAAACTTCTCTCTCTAAAAAGGCAGTACCTGCTCCTATTTATAGCTGCGAGAGTCCATGCGTAAATTACCATAACAACTAAATATATTTTAAACGTGACTGTATGCCGTCAAGTACAGATTAAATGTTTTGTTAGTCATTCTGTAAAATTGTATTTTTTATGCTTATATAGTGTTTTGTTTTTGTTTTCATTATTTGCCTATAGATGGGACCCGAACGGGTGCTACCACTTCGGCTCAGGGTAGACCTGGGAACAACAGCAATTAAGAGGTTGTTCCACGCTCCTCAAAAACTCCAGTCTCCCGATCAGAGGCCCTGCTGCCGGATGCAGTTTATCGTCATACCCAGGACATTGAACGAACTAGCAATATAAATCTAGGAAGATCAAGCATAAAACAGACTGTCATCACTCGGGTTAGATCTCAGTATCTATTCTAATATTTATATTCACACACGCACATAAACACACATTCACATACATATATATATATATATATATATATATATATATATATATATATATATATACTTTATATATATATATATATATATATATATATATATTAATATTAGTGGTCAATTTTTTTCTCTCTGTCATCTGGATTTTAAGTTTAGATCATATCGTTTTTTATTGTGCATAGTGTCACCACAAATGTATACACACGTTTCCGGTGTCTGTTTTTTTAATATTAATTTAGGTCAGCGAATTATGCATCGAAAAATAATTTCATATTTATTTGTATCTCACTCATTTAAACCGTTATTTATCTCCTCACTTTAAAACTTCTCTCTGTTAAATTTTAACCCCCACCTTCACCTTTAGGACTTCCTGTTCTTCTTTCTTCTGTTACACCCTCTCTCTAATCTTTCATACATTTCCCTCTCACACTTGTTTCCCACTCCCGCACAGACGCTCTCACAAAAATTTTGCTTATTATACCCGGAGTTATATTTTCCGATTTCTTTTTAAATTTGTAGATCTGATGAATTGATCGTGATTACGATTCCAATGTAATAAATTATAACCATGGAATATTAGAGTTTGAGCCTTTTTTATTATATATATATATATATATATATATATATATATATATATATATATATATAGAGAGAGAGAGAGAGAGAGAGAGAGAAAATTCATTTATTTTAATCAGATATCTTTTTTTTTGCTTCAAATGTTATTATAGTGCATATTTGAGTTTAATGTTTGCCATATTTATACAATATTAGCGATAGATGTCTAGTTGGTTGATTTTTTTAGCGGCATATCGATATCTCTATGGGTTATTTAAATCTACATATTTTGAAAACAATTTTATGGCTTCAACGAAGAATATTTTGACCGCAATTGCATGCCTTCAACTACAGATAAAATGTATTGTTGGCCATTTTACTATAAATATGTATTTTATACTTTCATAGTGTTTTGTTTTTGTTTGGGGCTTCACTGTTTACCCATAGCTGGGACCCTAACAGGTGCTACCACCGCTAGTCGGGGTGGACCTGGAAACAACAACAATTAAAAGATGGTTCTATGCTCATCAAAATCTCCATAGAGCGTTTGTAGATACAAACAGTGTGGACATAAGAATCAACACTGCATGGTGACCGTCATTTTCACAGTAATACCTATCATCAGAGTTATTCTGTGTGTGAATTCCATGTATAGGTCTATTGGATTTTGGAGAAGGAACTAACATTCTGTGTTTTTTAATGCTAATGTTTTAGGTTATTTAAAGCCCTGACGTTAAATTTGTTTATTTTAATTTTTTATTTATTGTTTCTTTTTTTTTTAATTTTATTTTATTTTATTTGTTTGTTTTTCTTTATCCTTTTCTTCGGTTCTAAATTTTTGTATTTGGAATAACGTTTATTGCTGCTACGTCATTTTAAGTCATGACATGCTTGTAGGTAGCGTAGTAGCGATTTGATTTCGCGTCAGCATTTGAACAGTTTAGTGTCTACAGAAAATGAATTATAGAGAAACGAAGAGGAATCCGCGATATGTGTTCGAACCCCGACCAAGTCTGTTGCGTTCTCTTCGCACTAATGTCACTAGGGAAAAGCACGAATCCATCTTTTCGCAATTCTTTCCCTGGGTAGACTGTGCATGTTTGCCATGGCTAGCAGCCAGTCTAGAAGAAGGATGACTCAAATTTTGAAAGTTTGGAGAAATCAACAAGAAACGACCTCACTATTGTTCCCGAAACACAAGTAGCTAGTAACACATATTTATGAACGGGAAGCCGTGGAGGGTCACGATCATATAGGATATATGATAAGAGGTGTAGGCTACTGTACTTTAAGCGAGCTTTCGAACAAATAAGCTTTGATTAATCCTCTTATTTTATTTGTTTACCTAAAAAAATGAATAGCTAAAGTGTCGAAAATGTAGCAAGCACTCAAAAAAAAAAAAAAACAAACAAAAAAAAACAAAACAAAAACTAAAAAAAACAAAAAACAAACAAACAAAAAACAAACAATCGTACAGACCACAATTACCTTTTGTATAACATGACAGCTAGCAAAGTCACCGTGATTCAAACAACGTCAAAACACAAAGTAACGCTGTCGTCCGCCATTTTCTGACCAATCGTCTGCCTAAATATACGACTTCCATGGCTCGCATTGTCTTGACTCGATATGTCAAAACGAGGCTGACTTTCATCAATTTACTTTTTCTTCTTCTTTGGTACTACTATTAATTGTTCTCCTTTTTGTTCACTTCCTTCGTTTCAGTTAATCTTCAAAGTTATTTTCTGTTTTCTTCATCGTCTGTTTCATCATCGTTTTTCTCCCCCTTCACTGCCTTTACACTTACATTTACAGTTCTTCTTCTTCTTCTTCTTCTTCTTCTTCTTCTTCTTCTTCTTCTTCTTCTTCTTTCCAGTTTACCTTGAAAGTTCTTTTTCTTTACAGTTCCTCCTGAAAGCACTTCCTTTTTTCTTCTTCTTTTCTTCTCTACAGTTCTTATTGAAATTTCTTCTTTACAGTTCCTCTTTAGAGTTCTATTTCTTTATTGTTCCTCTGAAAAGTCCTTCTTTTTCGTCTTCTATTGAAAGTTCCTATTTTTCTCTGCAGTTCCTTCCGAAAGTTCTGTTTATCTTGAAAGTTCTTCTTCTTCTTCTTCTTCTTCTTCTTCTTCTTCTTCTTCTTCTTCCCCTCCTATTCGTGTTCTACCTCTTCGTCTCCTCGTCTCCTTCTCCTCTTCTTCTATTCCTCCTCCTACTCCACTATTTCTCTTTCTTCTTCTCCTTTTTCTCCTCCATTTCTTCTTCTGTATTTCTTCTTCTTTACTTCTTCTCTATTTCTAATTCTTCCTCCTCATCATCGTCTTCTACCTCCTCGCCTTCTTCTTCTTCTTCTTGTTTTTTCTTTTTCTTCTCCATCTTCTCTACAGTTCCTCTTGAAATTTTTTTCTTCTTCTTCGTTGTTTTCTACTCCCTGAACTAAACCTTGATTTCCATCATCTTTTTTTTCTCGTTCATTGACTCTTTCTCCTCTGTTTCGATATTTTCCTCCTTCACTTCACTTTTCTTCTTTCCTCTTCCTTTACAGTTTTTCTTTACTTTTTCGTTCACTTTTTTCTTTTTTCTTTTCTTTATCACATTCCTTCCTTTTTTCCTTTTATTTTATTTTATTTTAGTTTCTTTTTTCTGGCTACTTTCTTATCCTTAACCCGTGCCTGTCGTCTTTCTACTACGCAACAATGGCACCGGCCTGTATCCATCTTCGCTTTGATTTTAGAGATAGTCACTGCTTTCGAGTAGGCAAGTAAGGGTGAGGTTACTGACGGAAGCATCAATAACAATTCTTTCCCCATCCGCCTCCCTTTTTTTTTTATCGGCACAAACAATTCATGAGTAATCCAAAACAATGCTTCGGACTGTAACGAAGAAAAAAAATCTCAGATTAAATTTAAAACGTAAAAAAAAGAAACTGAACCGTCCAGAAAACACCAACAAGTGGTTTTTAGTCGAATGTCTATCTATGAAACAATAAAAAAAAAGAAGGGTCCCCCAAAATAAAATAGACAAATGTGCCGGATAACAGCCAAACTATTATTATCGATAAAAAGACCGTACAAATGTTAATAGCGTTTGGGCATGCGCGATCCTGTCATAACCCTACCGCCTGTCTCTGAATTGATCAATAAATCTACTGATGGCGAAATATAGACACACGTCTTTCGCAAGAGACAGACAGGCTGGACTAAAGATAAGCGACTAAAAAGTAGGCGAATTAGTAGACAAAAGAAATGCCGCTTAGTATTCAAAGAAGCATCTTAATGGTGGGCGTGCAGCCATTAGTATCTTCCAACTCAATAAAATGCCTATTGTATTAAGAATTTACAGAGTTTAGTTTTTTCAATGCTAAAGTTCATCCAGAACGATGGGCTCGAGAGTCACTCAAGAGCGAAAGAGAGTTACTGACAAACACGTTTCATTGAATGTGACGGAGAAAATCTTTTAATTTTTTAAAAAATTAATGTTGTGGCTTGTTAGAGGTCAGAAAGAAAGACACGGAAAGAAGAAAGTAGGTTGGACAAGTGTAGGGTCCTCCATTAGGTCACGTAAAAAAGCAGCATACCATGATGAAAAAAGGCTCATAAATCAACAAAAACAAAGTTTTGTCTCAATATGTTATTAACTGAAAGCTAAAGCATTAAATTTATTACATATTCTGGTGGCTTTCAGATAGAAATTATATAGATTGGAATGTCAAGTCAAATATATGCTCGATTTTTGTTTAATTTTCTTAAAAGCGGCCATTTTCTTAAATTTTAAGAAATTTGTAAACAAACAAAATTTTGATTTTAAACTTCTTCCTAAAATAAATTTATATATTTTTGACACGTTATTTGAGTAAAATTAGAAAATTGAAAGTTAAGTTAATCTGATATGAAACAAACAGTACTGACTTATATAACATAAAAATTTGTATCCAAACATTTCTTAACGATGTGTCTGAATTTATCAAAGAAATCGATTGTGACGAGGTGATGACAGATTACTATGGATGATCAAAATTAATAATTTTTGCAAAGTAAGCGAACGCGGTTTTTCGTTTTTAACTAGTACTTTTAAAATATTAACATTTTTATTCATCAGTTATGTAATATCTATTTTTTATTTCATACTTTCTTAATTAGATAATAGTTTAAAGTTTTTTATTAATAAGATAATTGTTTAAAATTTATTAAGGATTATGTCATGTATACATTTCCATACGTAGAAATTATGAACGTTTTTTTCAATAAATTTTTTAAAAAAATATTCGAGGTCAAACGACTGTTATGTGCTTTTCAAATTTCGATTCGTAAATTTACTTTTTCATTAACGTTATCATTGCATTACGTGCTTAAAAGCAATAAAGAATTTTAAACGATTTTGAAGTTAATGAAAAAATTTTAAAAATGGGAAAAAAAATTTAAAAATGGGAAAAAAAATTGTAAAAAATACATTATTCATTGAAAATTTTTTATTTCTTCACAAAATAATGTCCTTATAACGTATTTACAAAAACAGGTGAAAGCTTTTCTAATTAATTAATGTCATACTTTTTTACATTTTTTTTTATAATTCAAAGCAGATTTTTTATGAAAGGAGGAACTGTTTTACAAAAAAAAAAAAAAAAAAAAAACTGGTGATTTACTTTCTACAAAGAGTCCTGTTTATAACTAATAAAACAAATCCCCCGCGTAAAGATTTAATTTCTAGAAATTTCATGAAAATATGTAAGTGGGTTGAAACATGTTAAAAAAAAATCTCTTTTTAACAAGATTTTCTAAAAAAAAAAAATTTCAAAAATAATTTCATTAATTTCTGAATAAGTCCTGAAAGTTTCATTAAAATCCGACAATTATTTGATTTTTGCAAGAATTTCCTAATTAACGTGTGTTTTCCTTGGGAAAAGCGCAAAATAAAACAAACCTTTTTTTTATCTTATCGCGCTGTCGTAAAAAAAAAAAAAAATTTAACCAAAATTTTCTACGTGTTAGAAAGGAGTAAAAAATTTCAAAAAATAATCAAAAAATACTTTGGTATTTCCTCTTCATAACAACATAAACATATTGAGACAAACCCCCCACCAAAAAAAACCTTGTTTTCGTTGATTTACGGACCTTTTTTCATCGTGATATGCTGCTTTTTTTAGGTGACCTAATGGAGGATCCTAAACAAGTGTATTGAAATAACAGAACATATATACAAAATAAGAGTGTTATTAGTCAGCAGATAGAAGTGTCCGTCCAAACTGTCAGGTTACACTGCGTCTCGACTGCCTATATTTAACGGCCCCACGCAGGATGTATGTAGCACAAGTCTGAGTTTACCGTGGGTTCTCCGAGCCCGTAATCTCGGTCTAAAATATCCCCACAGAACCGGCATTAGCGGGTTTGGGTCTGTCTATCTCCCTGGACGAAACTTTGCCCTTCGGCATAGCTTCGTCCGGGTTTCTATCTGCCAAAGCAGAGATTTCGACAGAAGTCGCAAACAGTCAGAAGACTGTGTCCCAACTGCCGATATTTAACAGTCCCCCCCACGAGGAATGTATGTGGCACAAGGCCGAGTTTAACGTGTGTTTCTCAGAGCCCGTAGGCTCGGCAAAAAATATTCCTTTATAACCCGCATAAGTGGGTTCGGGATCTGTCTACCTCCCCGGGCGAAACTTTGCCCTTCGGCAAAGCCTCGTCCGGGTTCCTCTCTGCCAAAGCGGAGAGTTCGACAAAAGTCGCACACAGTCAGAGACTGCGGGTCGACTGCCAATATTTAACAGTCCACCCACGAGGAATGTATGTGGCACAGGGCTGAGCTTAATGTGGGTTTCTCCGAGCCCGTAGGCTCGGCCAAAAATATTCCCTTAGAAGAGATCTGTCTACCTCCTCGGACCAAACTTTGCCCTTCAGTCACAGACGGCGTGTCGAATGCCTTCTTAGGAAGTCTCGCAGGTTAATATTTATGAAGGAGGACGGGTTTATTTTAATGTATATAGGTCACCATAAGAATTAAGTTTTACCTTACAGTTTTTTTTTTATGAATGCGTTGTCTTATGTACTTTCAGATAATTCTTTAACCATTTTCAAGAGGTTCTTTTGCATTATGTTTTTGTGTTTGAATTCTATCCTGCGTTGTATAGGAATAGTGTTAATTCCATATTGAAAACGGTTAAAGAATTAGCCGAAAACACTTGAGACAACAGTCACTACAGTCAGTTTTTACACACTCTTGGTCCTCATAAAGAAGAACTGTAAGGCCACGAGAAAAACTGAAAAAAAACTTAGAAAAGTACACTTGTCAGTCGCACAGTCAATGATATATATACATACATATATATATATATATATGTATATATATTTATGTCAGTAATAAGCGCTACAGACACTGAAGCAGAAACACGTACCTAAATATTTACACTTTAGCGAGGCATATACAAAAACCGGTATTTATTCGAGTGCGTAATTCTATAATTTATCTTGTCTATACAATTATGCAACCACGTCTATAAATGCATCATTATTTATCCTCGTATATACGCACGCATTACTGTTTGAATAGAAATAAATATGCTACCGCCATTTTGTTTTTGGATGATGTTCCGTCAACTATTTGGCAAAATTGCATGCCGGGATTATTTTTTTTCTTTCTTTTTCTTGAGTTTTAATGTTCCTGCTAATTTCTAATTTGTGGACGAGGCTGGCTTCGTTTGCTTGAAAAAGACAAAAACGTATAATGAACGAGGAGACAGTGTGTCGGCTGCAAAATTTCCACTGAGAACTGGTCGACATAACCTTGCAACACGGTTTTCGAATTCGAGCATTTCTCCTTAGGATAAAAAAAAGAAGAAAAATTCGCTTTTAGCGCATCCTTATTTTAACGCATTGTTTGAACCAGTATCTCCATCTCAGGTTATTATTAGCCTTATGCAGTCGACAGGTTCTCTGACCTTCCCCGGGTTTAATGATTGCGCGAAATAGTCATCTTAATTGGAACTGTTCAGATTTGGGCCTCAAGGTCTCGTGGCCGCAGAAGAAAGAACTTATAGCGTTTCTGTTCTTCACACCGAAGAATGCATCAGGCGTAAAACGTACGACTAGAAATAAAGATTGTATTGACTCAGTTGTGACTCGATGGGTTTGTGAAGAACGTGGCTTGTCACGGACTGAATTACAAATTCACTTCAGGAGTCATATAGAGGAGCATAAGAAATATAAATGCTATCGTAATCAGAAGGACTTGATTTGTCCCCTATGTATTAGGCTATATAAGAACAAGACTACACTCACTGGATATGATGGAATGCATAATATCAATTATGAAAACATGGAGCAAACAAATATCCAAAATAAATTTGTTAGCAGTAGGACAGAGGTGTTAAGAGACTTTCATTACGTAGGCCGGCAGCAGCAGGTCATAGTTAAGATGCAGTATAATCGCGTATATAGACACCATATATATCAAACTTTGCTTATATATATATATATATATATATATATATATATATATATATATACCTACGGATCTTACCATAGTATAAGAATATCAGAAAGTTTAAGTTTAAGTGCATATGAGGCTGGATAAGAAAAAAGTAATTTATCCCCTTCCACCGATGCATTTACAATACACTTCCTTTCTTCTTCTTCTTAAAAACCATCCTCTTCCACCACCTCCTCCTCCTTCTTCTCCTCTTCCTCCTTTCTTCTCTACCACCTCCTCCATCTCTTCCTACTCCTTCTTCTTCTTCGCCTCCTCCTCCTTCTTTACCTCCTCCTCTACCTCCTCCCCTTCTTCTTCTTTTTCTTCACCTCCTCCTTCTTCTTTTCTTCTTCTTCTAGACCTCCTCCTCTACCTTCCCCTTCTTCTTATTATTTTTCTTCTTCTTCTTCACCTCCTCCTCTACCTTCTTTCCCCTTCTTCTTCTTCACCTCCTCCTCTACCTTCCTTCACCTTCTTCTTCTTCTTCTTCACATCCCCCTTCTCTCTTTTACACCCAACGTCGTGCGTTTGTTTATTCATTTTTTAAAACAATAATGTAGAGTTATTTAGTTTAAAAAATGAAAAAAAAAAAAAAAAACAGCGTTAGGTGGTCATTTGAGAAAAAAAAACGCCTGAGGATAACGTGAGGTTGAAACTAAGGTAGCGGATTTAGCTGACCTCCCAATTTTTAAAGTCAAGATCTCTACATGTCATTTTTACTTTTGTATTTTTTACACGTGCATTGAGCACTTTATATATATATATATATATATATATATATATATATATATATATATATACGTTTCACCAGTTTGTGACTGGAAGGATAATTCCGAGGAGGATATGGGCTAAAGTCTAGGAAAAACATTGTCAAATTCCCAATCTAACTGAATTGTAAGGTAAAAGGTAGACTGTGTTTACAATTTACTGTTAACTCAGATCTTTGGTTTAATAGAGTATTCTTATCAAAGAATCTGATAATTTGCAATTTTTCATGTAAACACAGAAAACAGGGTTCAGATAAGGATCTACATATCCTTGCCATTTTAAAAAATTTCCATTTCACCATAGGAGCTTTATTATCATCTTTCAACCTCCAAAAATGTTTTGAAAGTGATGTATTATTTCAATAAGTATCATTGGTAAAAGACAATATATGCTGGTATCACATAGTCTTGAAAACATTCTTAGTACTACCAAGATAGAACTTTTAAACCGTTGGATTTTCCACTGTAGAGATAGAACAAAGATAAACAAGAGATTTTGTTAAACATTTGTTTGACAGTGGGCATTGGACAGGATTCGTACAATTACATTGGCGAGTATCCTTAAGAATATTCTCCTTGGAACTTGCATTAAGATTCAAACAATTAAACTGGTTAAGAGTTTTATTGTTTAACTTTATCATCTTCTCAAGATTATTGGTGCAGCTATAAATTGCTTCTGTTAAATATTTTACGAAAAAGTTTACTTTTAGGAAAATGTTTAACAATCAATTGGAGGAACTTATGGTCTAATTTAGTACTAACTAGTTGATTAAATGGGGCGTGTACCAAATGATCTTCCTATTTCTATTTCTTTATTTTGGACCGCTATCATCATCATCATCATATATATATATATATATATATATATATATATATATATATATATATATATATATATATATATATATATATATATATGTGTGTGTGTGTGTGTGTTTAAGCAGCATGCAAATTTCATTGATCCAATGAGAAATTGTATAAAAAAAAAATAAAGGCACTTTGTCGTATTCAATGAAATATGCACGCACACACACACACACACACAGTGCACGCGCGCACACACACACGCACACACACACACACACATATATATATATATATATATATATATATATATATATATATATATGCACGTATGTATATACCAAAAAGTCCAAAATTACCTCATGTGGATATGGTCTATTTCAGGCCAGCACAACCATATACAAGTCCTCCTCAGCCTTAGACTCGTGTCTTCCCATTCTACCAGTGCGACTACAGAAACACTGAACAAAAGCAGATTAATAAGGAAACATTTTTCACTAACAAGTTCAAACCCATACTTAATTCATTGCATAAACAGATTCTACCAACTTCGTTTTACCATGAACGACATATATAGCCAGTTACGCCCTTTGATTTTCATTTTTTTTTTTCATAGGTACAAAATATAACCATCAACACGTGGAGACAGAAAGAGTTAAATTTTTTTTCAAAAACTAAGCGGAACCGGTTAAGGTGAAAATGTAAAAAAAAAGGAAAACAACAAATTATTTTTCTAAGACAAAAACACTGAAAAACCAATACAGTAACAAAGTTTTAATTCTTCTTTGTAAGAATTAATATATTATAAATAAATATTACTATATTAAATATGAGGTGACTTCTTTTCTAATCTTCATTTTAGTCTCTCTCTCTCTCTCCCCCCCTCTCTCTCTCTCTCTCTATATATATATATATATATATATATATATATATATATATTCATACACGTTTCATTAAATAATATAGACAAGTGTTGTCTGTTTATATTATGTAAATTTTTTCGTAACGTCTGATAAGTTTAATAACATTATCGTTGAACGAAGAAAGAAATTCACAATATTGATCCATATTTTTTTTAATACAATCTAAGCTTTCGGCTTACATAAGCCATTATCAAAGATGTCAATTACAACATATTAAGCAATATATGGACAAGACAGTGATGATAGTCTGTCATTGTTTACATAGATGATTTCTAAGCAACGATAAACACGTGCATATAAGACAACACTTGTCTATATTATTTAATGAAACGTGTATGAATGAAAAGATGCTGCCTAAATACACACAATAATATATATATATATAATTATTTATTTAAATATGATTCAAATAACGTACATGAAAACACGTAAATTTCAAAACACGTTATTCCAAAAAAATTTTTAAATGAAGATGGAACAGAGCCATTACTTTTTTTGGAACTCAATTTAATTTTTTTAATTATATTGAAGTTTTCACAGAGGTCTTCTTTTGAAACATGAGACTTTTATGTCGCGATTTGGTATCATATTTTTAAATAAATAATTATATTTATGGTCTACTTTTGTATCGAGCACTATTTTAAAAAATAATAACTAAAATACTAAGGGACTTTGGATTATTTACCTAACCAGTTCCTTCCTATTTTCTATATATTTTCACACACACACACACACACACACACACACACACACACACACACACATATATATATATATATATATATATATGAGATTACTTAGCTTTTAAATATCGATTTTACCACCCCGACTTCGAAGTTTCCTGGTAAGAATTCCTTTCTTCAAGAGGCTCGGTTTTAAATAATATTTCCAATGTTTTCGATTTGTTCCGCGTCTTTTCCAATCCCTTTTTACGCCGTTTTGTACACGTACGTATTCATAAACTTAACGTTCTTTCACATACAGACGTTCATGAATTTTTGCTTTTGTTTACGTCTTCCTTTTTTCAGCTGTGGATTTTTCTTCCAGGTGTAAATTTTTTTCCTCGAAATTGAATTTTTCTTCGAAATTAAATTAAACTTTTTTTAGAAGTTATATTTTATATTATTAATGAAATTGTAATATTTCCTAATTTGTATTATTAATTAAATTATAATTTTTATATTGTATTTGTATTATCAATTAATATTTTAATTGATTTATTATGCTATATTATTATTAATGTAACAAAGTAAATATTTTTTTCTGTGTACCGTGTCTTTTCAACGTGTTGGGGATCTTGGATCTCAGTGTATTGTAGATGTTAGTGTATTTGTGTACTAGTAAAATCTGTAGCCCTCGCGAGCATAAACGCGCCTTAAACTTAATGCCTTGTCACACAGACTACCCTCTCACCCCCTCCACCATTACGAAGAGGAAAAAACTTTAAAAGTTAACTATTATTCTCATAGTATCACGCTATGGCGTGAGTTCTCTCATCCCCTTTCGGCGTGCATGCAAGACAAGCCAGCATTCGTTTTTAACATCCCAAAGGGTTTGGTTTGGTTTCTTTTCAATATATACCATTGGTGTGTTTGTGGTCGGACCATTGTATTTTTCGTGAGGAAATGGATAATGAAATACGAACTAAATAAACGAAAACTAAATAAATACATGTATATACGCGCGCGAATCTTTTATTGAAGAGATAGTTAAGACAAATGACTCAATCAATAAAAGCAATTGGTACGCTCGTGAGAGTGCGAGATCTGAAACATGGCGTCTTTGTTAGAAAAATGATAAGCAGAGAGTGTGCGTGATTGCGCATGCGTGCGTACACGGCGACCTTTCCCGGCGGGTGAAATGAGAAGTTCGATTGTTGTACGCAGATCTGATGGAAGACTTGTGGTGTTTATTGTTCTTCCTTCAATTTATTTATTTATTTATTTTTTTTTAGACATCAGTTAATTGGAGTAATGTCTTTAAGGACATTAGAATTAATTTTACTCTTTTGTTTCATTTTCTTTATTTCTACTCTGTTTTCTTCTTTTTTTTTTTAAGCGTGCAGACGCAAACGAAGATAAAGGGAGAGAAACCCCCCGACAGAAATAAGAATTTGAGTTTGAATCATTTGGTTGTGCAGTCCACTCCTATAGACCCCCCATATATATATATATATATATATATATATATATATATATATATATATATATATGTATATATATATATATGACATAAATATATATATATATATATAATAATTTTTTAAATATGATTCCTTCGCTACATAAGAGTTCTCCATCCAGAAAACGAGAGCCGAAACCATTCCTAAATTTTCGCTTGAGGATGAAACGGGACCCGACACCTTGATTCAACTTAATTTTAATAATTATTTGGATGGTTTTTGGCTCTCGTTTTTGGAAACATGAGAACATTATATATATAATCATATTTAAAAATAAAAATATTATATATAATATAATTCTTGTATTATAGCAATATTCTTCTTAAAAATAAAAAAAAAATACTAAGGAACTCCGGATTATTTACCTGACGTTTCCTTCCTATTTTCTGCATACTTGATGTCTCGCCACACATACACATTGTAGTTTTTGTGTATAATTCATGTATTTATATATATATATATATATATATATATATTTATATATATATATATATATACACACATTGCGACATTTGTATACATTATATATAGGCGACAGCATAAAACAGAGCACAGACAAAATAAACATGTATACACGTAAACATAATGTGTAACATACATAAATACACAGAAACTCAATAATAGCTGGCCACTCATATTCGAGGATATCTGTCTATTAGACGCTCGCTCAGGCACATTTGTGTTTGTTCAACACCCACAGAGAATCTGAACAAGGCCAGCACATTCAAACCCTCGGTCACAATGACTTGTGACTTCGTGCTAGCACAGCCATCGACGACTGCCAAGTGTTCTGTCTACCCAACTTCACTCACAAGGCTTGCGTCAATCCGTGGTATGGTTTTTAGGCACTCCCCTCCCCCCTCAGACCTGATGTCTACTTCCTGACAAATCAACCGTGGTGAGATTCGAACCCGATTCTCATGGTCAGAAAGCGAACGTTCTAACCACTCGGTCACGTGCCCACACTCAATACTCACAAATACATGCACGCAAACACACATGCTCTATCTCTCACACACAGACACACACACATATGTATATATATTAAAGAAAAATAATCTCAAATTTTCTTTTCTCTCTCTCTCTATATATATATATATATATAGAGAGAGAGAGAGAGAAAGAGAGAGAGAGAGGATGTATACAAATGAAACGTGTCCCTTAGTTGATAGATGCCTCAAGCCAGGATTGAAACCTGACTGATTTGTCATCAATCTGAGATTTCCCCCCTATGCTATCGACTATACCTTGTGTTCAGAAAGAAAACGGAGTTTCGTAAAATATGTTTTTCGTAATTGTTCGGTTCACTCGTCAGGAGGTTTTAGCGACTGACTGCGGATTCTCTCATTTTTCGTTATTCTTATGCTAAGTTTGGCGTAATTAATTCAAGCCCTAATTAGGATGCTCCTATTATTAGCGTTTGTGTATGCGCGCGTGTGTGCATCTGCGTATGTGTTCAATGTCGTAGTATTTGATCCCTTTTCCTTTTATAACTTTCACACACACACACACACACACACACACACACACACACACACACACACACACACATATATATATATATATATATATATATATATCTCTGATGACAGGATACCCAAAAATCCTAATGTACAGCCAGTTAGCCTTGGAGCGGGTAGAATGGAGATCAACGTGTTTTAGTGGACTCAGCAGTTTTCAATCTGCTTGTTTGAATCACCTTCAAGAAGCGAGAGCAAGAACTAAAAGGTCAGCCAATCTAACAGTGATCTCATCTGTACTGTCCCTTTTTAAGGAAAGCGCATCCACTTCACTAAGATTATTTTTGTCGAAAGCCCATGTCAGCTCAGTTTCGTATCCGTAAACGTAAATGAGGCAATTTCGAAATAATTAATGGATTTACTCTTAATTTTACATTTTTATTATTATTTCAAACGTTATATATATTGGATACTCGTGTTTGGAATAGACGTCCAATTTTGATTTATTAAAACGTGTGCATTACGTCTATCGGCCTGTATATTTGAAAGAACTTCGCCATGCTTCCAAATACAAACATGAGCCATACGGACGAGTTATAAATTTAAGTAACAATAAATTTTCACTCAACACATTCAGGTTATTAAATAAAGGACTGGGCTTTTACCCTAGTCCTCCAAGTTTTGATAAAGACACCTTGGCAAAGGACCTGAAATTCTTCTTCGAAAGAATATGTCTAAAATCCCACCCAAAGGACAATGATCACACACCTTCCATACTTGATACATTAAAAGAGAAGGACTATTTTTGATCCAACCCATAAAACACAGACATTATTTATACAGACATTTGAAATGGTAAGTTATAAATGACATAAAGAAAACAATATCACGTAAGCTGCCACGTAACAATATTACCTTTTCGGGAACATATAGCTCTTGACACTCTGACACATAGAGATGATGATAAACCAATATAATTCGACAAAATAAAAACAGTGAATAAAATTAAAGAGGCCAACAATCAGCTAGCCGACAAGGAAACCTATAAAAGCTTACCTACAGATCCTCTTCCCAAATACCAAAAAGAATTAACTAGATCACTAAACATAATGCTTCGCAACAATCTAATCGACAAGGAAACATGCCCAAAACTTACACCCACAAGCATCACACCTGCTTGCTTCTATCTCCTTCCTAAAATACACAAAAACAACAATCCAGGAAGGCCGGTTTATTTCATCATTCAACTGCCACACGACCAAAATTTTTAAGTACGTAGACCATTACATACAGCCCCTAGCTAAGGGAGTAAAACTATATCAGATATATAACAGATCTACTAAACAAAATTAATCACATACAAACAGTTCCCGAGAATGCTATTCTAGTGACTATGGACGTAAGATCATTCTAACATTAAACACAACGAAGGGCTAACCGCCCTTCAGGAAGCACTCACTAAAAGAAAACAAGACCCCCCCCCCGCCAACAGAAGTTATTATAAAGCTTATGGAGCATATTCTTACATTGAATACTTTCAACTTCAATGGAGCACACTACCTGCAAGTAAGAGGCTGTGCCATGGGCACCATTGCAGCTCCATCATATGCTACAATATTCATGGGAAAATTTGAGGAGACCCATATCTATCCAATCATTGGTAGCGACTGCGTATTCTATGCAAGATATATCAATGATATATTCTTTGTATACACGGGTAGTGATGACAAACTTACCCAATTCCTTATGACCCTAAACACAGTACACGACTCAATTAAGTTTGACTATGAAAAATCCACAACATCAGTAAAATTTTTAGACACCCGCATTTACATAGATGAAAACAGGAAACTACAAACGACACTACACACTAAAATCACCGACACCCACAACTATCTACACTTTAAGTCTTCCCACCCTAAACACCTCAAAAAGAGCCTTTCCTATTCACAAGCACTTAGACTCAGAAGGATATGTTCCAACAATGAAGAATTAAATAAACACATTGAAAATCTGGAGCATCAATTCACAACACATGGCTATAAACAACACCTAATCAGGGAACAAATAAATAAAGCAATTTCCACACATAGAGAAGACACCCTAATGTACAAGATTAAAAATAAATCTAGCCGCATTCCTCTAGTAACCACTTTCAACCCCACTCTGTCTCCACTATCCCAAATAATCAAATGTCGCTTGGAAATACATCTCAAACCAGACCTAAAAAAGTTGTTTGAGGGACCCGGTCTTCTAGCATATCGTAGACCTAAGAACCCAAGGGAAATTATAGGTAGTTTTTAGGGGACAAGGTAATCCGTAATAAACCAAAAACAAAAACAACAGGATTTTCCCAACCATGTAACAACAAAAGGAGCTTATGCTGCAACCATATTAGACACATGAATTCATTCACTAGCTCAATCACTAAATCTACTTTCAAAAACTACCACAATTCTAACTGCAGAAGTCATAACATAATTTACCTCCTAGAATGCATACTATGCCAGAAACAATATGTAGGAAAATCTGAATGGGCCTTTCACTACAGAATTAATAATCATCGCAATCGAATTAAGTCGACTCCCCATGAAAGATTATTACCTGTAGAACAACATTTCCGCCTAGAAAAACAGGATTTTAAAACCCATGTCAAATTTACTATAACGGAGAGAATAGAAAAGTTCAGAGCAGATAACATTAGAAAGATTTTAGAGTTCCATGAAAATAAGTGGATACAACGTCTAAAAACACACTATCCAGCCGGGCTTAATCACAAATTTAACAATATAGATAGTATTAATATATAACCCCACAAATCAGGACCTACCCACATTTCTCACCCGCACAAGACAGACATGCTTGCGGAGGTGCTGAGGCCTCACACTTATACAAACACCCACACGAATATACAGACATCATACTCACTCCCTAATGAGCCAAATGATAACACACACCCATAGTAATATACACACTTACACACATCATACTCACTCACCCCCTAAGAACCAAATAACGCACACACTTAACAGAAACACATCTCCTTTCCAGGAACCAATAAAACTGTCAAAATGACTAAGGGAATTCAGAGCAGCATGAATCCATCCTGCTCTTATGTTAAATAACAACTTAAAAGAGACTGTTTGACCAACACAAGGTCTGACAAAAATGCATGTTAAAAAATAAAAAACAAAAAACAAATGAAAACAACAGAAAAAATTCATTTTCTCCATTAAGACATTCATTTCTGTAGTTCACTACTACTAGGAAGCAGAATTTTTTTCCCTGATGATGGCCATGTTGGCCGAAACTAGGTTAAAATTTTGTTAGCGAAGTGATTTCGCCAGTTTATATCATTAACTTTACTAATTTACTTTTTGTATGAATGATTCATTGTAATATATATATATATATATATATATATATATATATATATATATATATATATATATAATACACGATACTTAAGGTTAAAAATGCATTTTAAAAATGAAAAATCTTTTGGGGGCTTTTATTTTAGTTTTAATTTGAAGTTAATAGATTACATTTAATATTTACAATGAGCAAAAATACTTTACTGTTTTTTAAAACTAATTTCAATGGACTGGAAAGAAGGTGTATTTTTAATCGTTAAAAATAAAATAAAAATTATATATAATATCGTATATAATATATATATATATATATATATATATATATTATATTTTTAAGAACAATTTTAAGGGAAAAAATGTATGACAGAGTGAAAAAAAAAAGTTTTCGTGTGAGGCGTTTCGTCTTGTCTTTTAGGACTTCATTAGAGTAAATTTGTTATGTCGCTGCGACTACGCATGCGCATAAAGAAAGTAGTGGGGGATCGCTGAAAGTTATTATTATTATTTTTTAATTTAATATATATTTTGGGTATATAATCTAACTGATTTCCTTTAGATCATTTTCACTTGTGCTTCCTTCACTTTTTCTTTTAATAAATCTCCCATATTCTGATAATGGAAGATCTTCCAAGAATGGCGAAAAGTTATAAGAACCTGGGCGCAAATTTACTGTGGATAAACTAGCGATTAAAAAGAACTTTCTAGACATTTTCGTCTTAGTAATTTTTTCTCTTTTAACTATAGTAGCATTTAAAAAAGAATCAAAATGGTGGTCAGTTTCGTTACAGTGAAGAACTACTGCATTTAATGCGTTATATATATATATATATATATATATATATATATATATATATATATATATATATATATATATATATATGTATGTATGTATGTATGTATATACATTGCCCAAGGAATTCAAACTTTTAAAACATTTATGTCGCAATTCCTCCTTAAAAGTCTTTGCTAAAGATATAAGTTTTAAAAGAGTGTTTCCTTTTGCTTGTTTAATGGTAAGAAAAGATTTTATCTTTTGGATTTCAGATACTTAAAAGACAATAGACACTTTGGTTCGTAAGCATTAAAACTAGCCATCCAGACGCCTTCAACAAAATAAAAAATAAATACAAATTTAATAGTTTCTTTAACTCCAGAAATTCCCCAAAATTGAACATACCGTGATGAAAAAATACCCCACACTTAATAAAAAGTTTTTATCGTCAAAATCTTTATGTTATTATTAAGAGGATTTTTTGATTATTAAATTTCATTTTTGATATTTTTTTAGAACGTTTGAAATTTTGGTTGAAAATCTTGTTTTTCTTTCGTCAACGGTGGGGACTAAAAGATTTGTAGAGGAAATTTTTGCATTTTTTTTTTTTTTTTTTGCTTTTTTTCTTTTGGATGAAAAATACATTGACTTGGGAATTCTTGCAAAAAAAAAATAATTGTTGGATTTTAATGAAACTTTATGGACATATTCACAAATGAATGAAATTATTTTAGAAATGTTTCTGTTATAGAAAATCGTGGTAAAAACAATTATTTTTTTTTACATCTGTCACTCCCTACTTATTTAATTTTATAAAATCTCGAGAAATTCCTTTTTGTATCTCTTACTGTCCACATTAGTTATACGCGAACCTACTTGAAGAATTTAAATCATCAATTTTTTGTAAAACAGGGCCTCCAGTTAAATAAATAATGCAATAAAACTAAGACATTATTTAATTAGAAAAGCTTATAATTTCCTTTTTTTTTTAAATTTTAATTAAAATAATTTATAAAGTTTTCAAAATTCATTTAAAATACTGTATTCATTTGAACCGATTAGGTGATATTATTATTAAGTAAAAACTGTATTTATTAATCATAAATGGAAAAGCTTACTATAATTCAGCGACCACCAGTATTTTAAAAATAATTTTGAATTTGTGTGTGTGTGTGTGCATAAACGTGCCGATTTTTGTAAATATGGATGTCTATACACGACATTCTTAGAAAATAAGAGCGATGGCTGTAGTAGATTTAAAGCCAAAGTATCTAAAATTTAACAGAACATTAGATTACAGAAAATATTTTCCTAGATTTTCAAGATTACTGGCTAGTTAAAAATTATATAAAAAGGCGCCCGCTTGATATTTCTTAAGTAATTTTTACAGTTATAGAAAACAGAAAAAATAGATAAACATTCGGGTGTCAATCTGTCAATAGGCCCGTGAAAACCTAATCAAAACACCTTTATGTGTTAAAAATGCATTTCTGCGATATTTTTAAGTAAAATTAAGTAATATTTGTTTCAAATCAGATTAATTAAACTTTAAATTTTCTAATATTCATTGCATAAAGTTTCAAAAGTTAAAATAGTTTCTAATATTCATTGCATAAAGTTTCAATTTTATTTATGAAATATTTTTTTACTACATTGTGTTGAAAGATGGTTAAAATCGGTTATTTTTAACCATTAAAAATACACCTTCTTTCCAGTCAATTAAAATTAGTTTTTAAAAAACAGTTATGTATTTCGCTCATTGTAAATATTAAATTTAATCTATTAAATTGAAATTAAAACTAAAATAAAAGCACACCCAAAAGATTTTTGATTTTTAAAATACACTTTTAACCTTAGGTATCGTGTTTCGTTGAAGGTACCTATATATATATATATATATATATATATATATATATATATATATATATATATGTGTGTGTGAGTTTGTGTACGTATTTAGGCATCATTTTTTCATTGATGCATGTTTTATTAAATAATATAGACAAGTTTTGTCTATTTATTTTATGTAAATACTTTTCATGTCGGTTAAGCTTAATAAAATTATCATTAAAAGACGAATTAAAATCACAATATGGATACATATTTTTAATCCTATCTAAACTTTCGGCTTACATAAGACATTTTCAAAGATGACAATTACAGTACAATATATTAAACAATACACGGACAAAACAATAATGATAGTCTGTTTGTGTGTACGTATGTGTGTGTGTGTGCATAAATGTATATTTGGGCGGAGACCTCTCTTTCAAAAAATCTTTCATTAAATACGCCAGACAAGGAAGATTTAATTAAATTTTTATTAAGTCTTTCCAGTTTTTCTTACGTTTTTCCGTTGTAGGTGTAAGGGAGTACAAATATATATATATATATATATATATATATATATATATATATATATATATATATATATTTATGTAAAGAAAAAGACGCCGCAAATATTTTTGATTACAGTAAGGATTTTTTATATACTTTATTCTATATATTTTCTGCTACACGAGTTTCGGATCTTGTGACCTACATCAGGCGAAGAATGGTTATTCCCACATATTATTTAAAGGAATTAATTCCTTCTTTTTCCTATATTAAGTCTTTAACCATTGTCTTATGTGTGTAGTGGCAGCCATCTGAACCCATTTTGGACTGGCCGAAAAAATGTTCCTTTTTATGGTCTAAATTCTTAACAATAATAAGAATAAATTATATAAAAAATGCACATTACAGTAAAAATTCACATTATAATAAAAATCCACATTACAATAAAAATCCACATTATAATAAAAAAAAATCTGCATCTTCTCTCTTTAAAATATAAACTTTTCTTTTGTTGGAACAAATATACTATCTCCCTTATATATATATATATACACACACACACACACACACACACACACACACACACATATATATATATATATATATATATATATATATATATATATATATATATATATATATATTACATAAAAATGAAACTCTATTACCCATTTTTCAACGTTTGGATCTTGTCAATGCAAAAACGTTTTTGCATTGACAAACCCCAGGGAGAATATCCTAGGTGGTTTTGAATGGCCGTCTGAATGGTGTAACAGAGAGTTTCATTTTTATGTAATTCATTTATATGCTCTATAATAAATATATTGAGCTCTCTTTTGTGGGTCAGTTTTAATCTTACTTATTATAAAACGCAGATTGTGTGTGTGTGTGTGTGTGTGTGTGTCTGTACGTTTATATATTGGATCGGATTTCCTACATTTTTCAACCGATTTCAGCAAAACTTCACAGGACTACGTAAAATTACTTTGCGGTGGTTCTGACAGCGCCAAAAATTGAAAAACACAATTGTTTTTGCACGAAATCAATTTGAAAACACGATAAAACACGATTCTGTCGCCGGAATGAAAGGGGGCAACTCATATCGAGTTATACTTATTATAAAACTCAGGTTGTTTGTTTGTGTGTGTGTTTGTTTATATATGGGATCGGATTTCCTACATTTTTCAACCGATTTCAACAAAACTTCACTTTTGGGGGCGCAGGTAGTGTTTCTTATTGTCTTGCACACTTTTTTCTTTATTTTTACATTCAGAATGCTTTAAAAATTCCATTTACAAGACAATTGTTTATAATAAAATTCTATTCAATCAGTAGACTCATAACGATTGAAAACAATGTTTTTGTTTGAGTTTGACCAATTCGTAAAAAAAACAAAAACAAAAAAAAAAAAAACTAATTAAGACATGCGTGTCCGTCAACCTTAAACAATAATATTTGTCAATTTTATTTTTCTGTCAATTTGATTTTTCAGTCTTTATGATGGTCGATACTTGATCTATCTCTTACCGTTACATCCCCGGGCAACGCCGGGCTCTACTGCTAGTATTTTATATTATTAGGATCTACTTGGTTTACTTACTCACCGATTGTTACTACATATATATATATATATATATATATATATATATATATATATATATATAGTAAAATTTCTCAGAATAATTCTGTGGATAAGAGAAATTAGTATAACAATGACAATTAGAAAAATCTTAGTTTTTGCCAAAGCATTTTGATTTCTGACTTTATCAAGGCAAACAATGAAAGGAAATGTTTTTTTGTTGTCATAGTTACATTAGATCCAAAATTTAAAAAAGAGAGACACTTTTTGCCTTTTAAAGTCGGAAGTTGAAACGTTCCGGCAAAAAATAAGCTGCTTTTTTTCCAACTGTCATTTTTTTATGTATATATATATATATATATATATATATAAGAAATATATATATATATATATGAAGAAATATAGGTGTGCTATATTTATGGGTAAAGTGCTCTATATCAGAGATAGAACGTATATATATATATATATATATATATATATATATATATATATATATATATAAAAGGTTCGTTGTCAAGTTTTTGAATTCTCATATACTTGTATTTCGATTGGTCATTGCAGTTTATGTAACAGCGTTCCCCTAGTGAGGGATGTTTGATTGATTTGAACTTTTTAAAACCCTTTATTCTACTTTCAACGCCATCACTTGATAAGACAACAGAAGTGTTGAAAAAAATGGCTATTTTTGTAGTGATTTTATAAAATACTTATGCTATAATTTTCTAATAAATAATTATATTTGCTCTACTCTGTATTGAGCACTCTTTTAAGAATAGTATTTTTTTTGTTATTGGAATTTATTCCGTATACACCAATCCTATACATGTATACAATATATATATATATATATATATATATATATATATATATATATATATATATATATTTATATATATATATATATATATATATATATATATATATATTGGACAGTCTCGTTAAGGAGAGCAACTAATGCGTTTAATGCGTTTTTTATGTCTCTTTTTTGCGTTCATACAATCTTTTATTTAAATTTCTTGGGGTTTCTCCAAGATATTCTTTCTAACAATCGTTACAGGCGACAGAGTAAGGTAATAAAGAAAATGTGTTATCCGGCCGTGTTTGAATAAAAAAGTCCATAGATATGTGTCGCTTGCTGCGGCCGAGCTGTCTAAATTACGCCTGATATATATATATATATATATATATATATATATATATATATATATATAATTATTTTTATAAAAAAATTATAACATAGTATGTTATAAAATCAAAACAAAAATAGATTTTTTATTTTCAACATCATATCACTTGATAAGAATACAGAGTTTATTTTCAACAAAATGGCTATTTTGTAGTGATTTTATAACATACTTATGTTATAATTTTTTTAAAAATAATTATATCTGCTCTACTTTGTATTGAGCACTCTTTTAAGAATAGTAATTGTTGGTTATTGGAATTCATTCCAATTATATATATATATATATATATATATATATATATATATATATATATATATATATATATACAATGAGTTTGAACGAACTGTCATCAGGTATAAGGTAAAATTTAACAGCAGACATTGAATTCAACACCCAGCGGCAGCGACAGTCGGTTTCATGCATATACACAATCGTCAGGTCATGTGCTTTGTGATTTTGCTCAACAATTTATATATAGATTTCAGTGATGTATGGTGGGTAGTGTATTTTATTGCTCTAACGGTTATTTTGATGGCCGGTAACGGTTATGTTTCGAACTATTATAGTGGAAATAATTGTGGATCCGAATGCACAATGCATATGACCTAACAATTGCGTATAAGCATGAAACAGATTGTCGCCGCTGTGTATTGATTTCAATGTTCGCTTTTATATGTACATACGCTCTATCCCTGATATTGAGCACTTTAAACCATAAATATGCCATACGTTAAAACTATATTTTATCATATATATATATATATATATATATATATATATATATATATTATTTATTTAAAATATGATTCCAAATCGCGACATAAGAAGTCCCATGTTTCAAAAACCAGAGCCGAAAACTTCAATATAATTATTTAAATTATTTAAATTAAATTGAGTTAAAATAAGCTCTGTTCCATCTTCAAGCGAAATCTTTTTTGGAATAACGTGTTTCTGAAATTTACGTGTTTTAAAAATTGAAATCAAAATTTCCATGGTAACAGCTAGGGCGAATTGTTTAAGTTGGGTAGGCGGGTGTTGTGTGTTAATAATAAGTATCAGTATAGAGTTACTTTCGTAGATGTCAAGTCAGTGAAAGGTGGGGGTGTCTAAATTTGAAACGGAAGATGTATTAACCCTCGTCTAGTTTGCATGTCTATGGAGATTTATTTATTTTTTTATTTTATTTTTTTATGAAAGGGATTTGTGCATATAAAAAAAAAAACAAACAAAAACTGTCGTAACGTTTGTTTTTTGACGACTTCATAAAGGGTTATCTTTTTTTTTTTTTTTTTTTTTTATATATATATATGTATTCTGTTTATACGTTATTTTTTTTATAGATATCATTTATTTAAGTAAATGCTCTGCCTTTTTAATTAAACAGAATTAATTACACTTGTCGACCTGAATGTTCGAGAAATTTCCTGGACAATATGCGATCTTCGACAGGAATCGAAACTAATTCATTATGGAAACCGTCATTTGATCTGACGTACTGCTACAACGATGCGTTTGGTTACGAAAGTCCGAATTACTGTTTGTAAACACAAACCTTTTTCAAACGATTTTTCTGGATCGATCATTTTTGCTCACGAAATTTCTCGAACAAACACACACACATATATATATATATAACTGCAATATCACGAAATTTGTATTAATTATCAACATAAATTCTGAAAATATATTCTTTGCATCTAAATAATTAATTATTACATCAATGATATATAGCTATATAAGCGCTGCTTTGTGGAGTCGACTCCCGAGAGGATGCTTCCCCAGTCACTACAATCTTAACCTGTTCAAGTCTAGGGTTAACCGTTATCTTCTCCACCTATCCGCATAAACTGTGCCTCTTACTCTGTAACCTTCTCCCTGTTTTGTGGAACAGACTCCCAAGAGGATGTTTTCCCGATCACTACACTCTTAACCTGTTCATGTCTAGGGTTAACCGTTATCTTCTCCACATAACCGCATAAAATGTGCCTCTTATTTTGTAACCCTCTCTTTGCTTTGTGGAACAGACTCCCAAGGGGATGCTTCCCCGATCACTGCAATCTTAACCTGTTCAAATCTTGAGTCAAACGTTATCTTCCACACATATCCACATAAACTGTGCCTCTTACTCTGTAACCCTCTATCCTGAGTAGCTCTTAGGCCTTTCACAGGGTGAGCATTATTGTAAAAATATATATATATATATATATATATATATATATATATATATATATATATATATATATATATATATATGTGTGTGTGTGTGTGTGCATATACATTTTATTTGAAATTTAGACGTCTAACATTTTTTATTATGATAGTGGATATTGTGCATGAGTCCGGTCTTAGTTTGACCGTAGAGAATTGTAAGATCAGTGCCCTTTCTATGTATTTTCGACTTAATAAATTCTTATCTTTTTAAATCTGGCATGTTTAGATCGAAATCGTGGTCGCCATCGAAATTTATTTGCAATTTATTTTGTATATACTCGCATCTGTTTTATTACTGATGCTATTTCGTATAGAACACTTATTGGCTGCTGCTAACTTTTTGGTACTCATCGTGTGCTGGTATATATATATATATATATATATATATATATATGTGTGTGTGTGTGTGTGTGTGTGTATATATATATATATATATATATATATATATATATATATATAGATAACTAGACCTGTTTCGAAAAACCCTCGAAGTTTTGATTTGCTAATCAAATCAATCTCGAGGTAAAAAAAGGTTTAAAAAAAAAGAAAGAGCTACAAACATGAACTTCTGCCGACAAAAAAATCGCACAGATGCAGGTCTGGAGCCCAAAGAAAAAACCCCCGATACGAGTAACAACTAACTAACAAAAGAGCTCAATACAACCGTAGAGCAGACCAAACTTTCCCTGACGATCCGTTTAGGTGAAACCTAGGTAGGTTTTGTCTGGCTCACTAGGTGTATCTATATATATATATATATATATATATATATATATATATATATATATATATATATATACCAGGCGTAACAGCAAAATTGTTCAATTTTAGATTAATGTTTGAAATGATTAAAGATATCTTACTGGAATTCCTGATGTTTATAATAACACTATTGAACTCTATTTTGAGCAATATAAAAAGCTTAACAGAAGAATCGTGATGAAATCGATCATAAACGAAAATGACATGTTCATCATTAATTGATCAAAGCTAAGGATCAGAAGCTCACGAATGATTCAAATAAAGTTCATATATATATATATATATATATATATATATATATATATATATATATGTGTGTGTGTGTGTGTGTGTGTGTTTTTCCTGGATCATTTTCCAACTTATTATTTAACCCTCTCTAACCTTCTAACTTTCTGTCCTGGTGTAATAAACTGACTCAGATGTTTGACGAACGATTTCATTTTCAAGCTTTCTTTTTCACAGCTCTTTAGACTGTCATAGGTGAAAATCCTCCCTCACGCGCCAAACGGCTTATGAATTGAGTTGGATCATTTCTAATTACACCCACCTGACGTTTACATAATGAAATTTAAACCGTACAGTAGATAACCTTAGCTTTTTTCACTTTACATTTAAAAAAAAAAACTTAACTTTCAAATGAACACAACAATTTTGTCTTAGAAAAAAAAAAAATGATGATGACATTGTGCTAATGTCGAAAGTACTTGAAATAAATGAATATGCATCAACATGGTAATTGTTGTGGTACGATCCACCTAATTTACATAGTGGAGTACCGACCATATAAATATGGTTGGTACCGGGAAGACGGGGAAGGAAGAAGAGATCCAATCCAGATACTCTGCCCGACTGCGACTAAGTCAACCCATTCTACAGGAACGGTCTTCCCAAGAATATACCAAACTATCTGTAAATATTGTGTACACGTTCTTGTGTCAATACATTTTGTTTAAGTAGATTTTGTGTTGTATTATTATTATTCCATACTAAATTCAAGTTTCAACAGTAATTTTCTCTCTCCCTTTAGTAAAGATACTAAAACGCTTGTCCGTGAATATGAGAGGATCCTATTGAGAATAAGTAGACAAAACTTGTCTAAATTATTCAATGGGACATGTTTTTATATATATATATTAATAAATATACATATACCTACGTTGGAAGTTTTGTTGTTCTACCAACTCATCAGGCACGAATTATTACTTTTGATTAATATATATATATATATATATATATATATATATATATGTATTTTTAAAATGAAAAGTTATAATTCGTGCCTGATGAGTTAATTAATTATTAGAAATCCTAAAGGGATAAATTTGAAAATTGAGTAAGAATTCCTTTGATCTATGTCTCGGCTTACGTCTCGTGGTAGCCGACCGCCGCTGTATAGGGAATATAAGCTTTCAATATTAGTGGAGTTTATATATATATATATATATATATATATATATATATATATATATATATATATATATGTGTGTGTGTGTTTCAGGGATGTATTGAAAACACTTTTTAATAAAAGAAAACTAACCCTTTTAAATAAAAAAAAAACTAGTTCTGTATCCGTCATTTCGCTGACAGCAACATGATCAAATTTCAAATCTAAATTGTTTGTCTATTTAAAATCCTACATCTATTAGAGAATATATTCAGTTTAAATACAGAAGTCATTTATTTGAACCGGCATTTATGATCTTGGTTTGGTACATGTCACTTCGCTGTGGGCAAGATGATCAAATTTCAAATCTAAATTGTTTGTCTATTTAAAATCCTACATTTATTAGAAAATATATTCAGTTTAAATATAAAAATCATAAAAGAAAACTCCAAAGTAATTTATTTGAACCAAAAACTCTTGTCTTGTTACTCAGGGGTGGCTGACCCGCAAAAGACACTTTAAATTTCATTTTAAAATGTGGGTGTGTGTGTACTGAAAAACGTTTCTACAAAATTAAAATAAAAACTTATTTTATTTATAACCGAATAATTTTCGAAAAGTTCAATAAAAAAAAAACAAACTTGTATTCAATTTTATTTTATTGCCCAGAGTAGAGGTTTTTCCAGACTGCGTGGAAGGAGAATGTTTTATTCCAATCTCTTATTATCTATCTATCTATCTATCTATCTATCTATCTATCTATAAATAAAGTACAACTTAAAGTTTCGTTGGTCTACCAACTCATCAGGCACAAATTATTACTTTTGATTAAAAACATATATATATGGTCATGATGAGCAACCATATTCAACGAAATATAAAATATATTTACAATACAATCAGTTTAAATGACTCACAAGAGGTTGAAGGTTCGTTAAACTCAATCAGTCACGCATGGTGGTAATAATAAAAGATATTATTTTTGAATGAAGCTTTAAATTGTTGGAGATTGTAGATGGCAGGGAAGCAAGGAATTGGAAGATGCTAGAATTGGGAGAAAAGAAACTATGAGAATAGATCTGCTGAACCAATGACGATTTAATTTTGATGAGTTTTACTCTTTGAATACCTAGCATTAGGTGAGAGGTGCAAGAAAATAAACTGTTAGAATAGGTTAAGTTAGTTGCATCTATCCAGTTCTGCGATTGGTTCATTTCTGGCTGGGTACCCAGGCCATTGGCGTTGTTCTGGGTTCAAACTGACGATCTGCCCCTCTCGATGGTCATATATATCTTAGATTCCTTCCATATTTATTTACAGCTGGCGTTTCGACAATGTACGGCATCAGCCGATGCACCACTCAACGAAACCTCCATGCTAGCGTACTTAACTGGCAGATGTATGGAGGGCACCAGTATCATTTAAGTCCTTAGGAGCCTAATGGGTCTTAACCCGGCCTTGTCTCTACCCCCCATTAAATATAAGGATTTTGAAACTGAAATTTTAAAAAAAATACAGAACCTTCAGACTAATGTACTACCTATTATAACTGGATAATTGGATGTTTTTTCCTGGTAGGGTACCCTGGACATTAGTTTTGTTCTGGGTTCGAACTGATGATCTGCCTCATTCGATGTTTGTATGCACTTTCGATTCCTATAATATTTATTTACAGCTGGAGTTTCGACAATGTACGACATCGGCCGATGCACTACTCAACGAAACCCCTATGCTAGCGTACTTAATTTGCAAGTGTATGGAGGACACCAGTATCATTTAAGTCCTTAGGAGCCTAATGGGTCTTAACCCGGCCTTGTCTCTATCCACCATTAAATATAAAGATTTTGAAACTGAAATTAAAAAAAAAAATACAGCACCTTCAGAGTAATATACTACCTATTATAACTGGATAATTAGCTGCGATAATAAAAGGCACAGACAAACCATGTAGTTCTTTACTTCAAACCAACTCATGGTGCAACTGAAGGCCAGAATTGGAGACCTTTGGGTTTGCTGTAGATCACTGTTTTAGTCGGTTTAAGCCATTCAAATAAGAAAGTAAACATTAAGAGCATAATTAATTTGGCGATATAATTTGGCATAGCTTCGACTCCTTCACCTTATACTCGGTAAACAAGAGGGTATTTTCCAGTGCGCCCACTTTGCTAACGAATGTGACACAAGGTCAGTTTATAGTGGGTTTAAGCGTAATACCCTGGAAAAATTGCTCAAGCCTCCTTAGCACTTCCCCTTTTAGGGACGCCAACCACCTCCCGAAAGAGAGGTACTGCCTGCGGAGAAGCCCTTCACCCCACCCTCGGGGGCTTGCGCTTAATATTTTAAAAAATTTCCCAGGAGAGGAATTTACTTACACCGGTTAAGGATATAAGAAATGTTATATGCATTTTAATCGTTGAATTAATTATTCAGCTTAAAACAGTTGTCATGAAACAAAAAAAAAAAAAAAAAAAAATATAATGAAACAAAAATCATCATGAAATAAAAAATAACATATAATGAAACAAAAGAATCATGAAGCAAAAAACATATCATGAAACAAAAAAGTAACATATAATGAAACAAAAAACATATCATGAAAGAAAAAACGTATTATGAAACAAAAAATAACATATAATGAAACAAAAATATGTCATGAAACAAAAAACATATCATGAAACAAAAAATAACAATAAAACAAAAACATATCATGAAACAAAAAATATCGGAATCTGTGAATTCATGAACAAAAAACATGGCTTGAAACTAAATGAATGTAAGTTATTGTTTCGAAATTAAGTAACTCGTGACATGCTAACTTATTTTGTCATAAATATACTTTATTATGATTAGAGAAGTACCTAGAAAAAGGAATTGGATTAACAGGAGGGTGTTAAGACACAAGGGGCAAATGAGGGGAGAAGAATCAGAAAACAGATACATTAGTAAGGAGAGAGATCATTTGAAGAGTAATCAGGAAAACAGCAGATAACGATTGACATTTTTAACATCAAAGTTGGCTGGAAAGCAAGAAGCCAGAAAAGAGTTCCACAAGCGGGAAGTGCGAGAGAAGAAATCAGCGGCGGATTACCACAGTAACCCTGAGTTTTCGCTTACCTGGCGATTGGCTCGGAATCGGCTACCTCTCTATGACAAGCTCTTCATATGGGGCTTGGCGGATTTGCCAGACTGTGAACGGTGTGGCCTTGGTCTGGAAGAAACGGCTTCGCACGCCTTCTACCATTGTCCCCGCGTCCGCCCCTTATGGGACCATGTCGGCGAGGTGACGGCTCGGCTCGTTCCCGAAAAACTTGTGCTCATTGATCGCGCATACGCGGGTGACAATGTATCGCCCCCGTATTCTGGGGTGAAACGGATGGTGTTTCTTACGCTGCTGGCCACGGCCCGAATGGTGATTTGGACGACGCGGCAGGAGGAAGTCTTGCCAGGCAATCGTCTTTCATCTGATCCGATTCTTTGAGCATCTGCTCAAGATGAAGATTAGAACTGATAGAAAACGCTTGCATTCGATAGTCTTCAGCGAAAGGTGGGTGAAAGATACGAGCTTGGTTCGTTTGAAGGGGCTAGCCTTGATTTTCTCTTTTAGGTCAACCTACGTCGCATCGGGGTGGTTTTCTGTGGAGCCCTCCCCTTGGTTAGGTTAGACAAGCCTTAGTGTACCTAGTTAGTGAGTAAGTGTTGTTCCTGGCCTGTTCCCGGCTGCCTCTTTGGTTATGATTCAAGTCGAGATCCCCCTTCCCAGTTTGTTTTGGCCCGCCCTTTTTCATCTCGACTGGGTCAGCTTTATATTTTCCCATGCCCGTATTATCTTTTTTATCCTTTTCCCACGCCCGTAGTGAGAGAGCTTCTTGATTCTGTCCAATGGGCAGATTACAGCGGCCTCTCCTTTTTGAGGGTTGGACGGGCCCTACTAACATCAGTTATGTTTAATTTGATTTGTGTTAATATTTCAGTTTGTTACTGGGTTCATCTCCTTCCCCTCTCATTTTTTTTTCATCACAGATTTTACATATATTTTACTATCATTAAATTTTTATGGCATGGGGCGCGTTTTGTAGGTCCCCCTAGAGAGGATGTAGTGTTATGGTGCATGGAGGATTGATTGGTGATGGACGAGATTTTATGGTGAATGGGTAAATTGTAATGAGTAAATGGGTCGTGAATCGGATTAGCTAGGTATAGGATAGATAGTGTGGACCAGCCTTAACCCCTCCCCTTTTTCGGCCTTGTGCCACAATTATGTATTTTTTACATAATAAATATCTAGAAGAAATGTTAGCATAGAACTTAGTAATATTTAACCATTTCAACTACAAATTGGTGAGACCTTGTTACTAATCTATTACTGTTGTTAAAATCATAAAGTCTTGGTACCAAAGTAAAGAGCTCATCTGAACAATTACCATGAATGTATACGTTTGCTCCCATTTAATGTTTTTAATGGTAATTTAATGGCAATTAATGGTAATTTAATGATAATTAATTAATTTAATGGAAATTAATTTAATGGCAATTAATTAACAAAGTTCTTAATTTTTTCAAAAACACTTAAATTTGCTCCTATTTTATGTTTTAAATGGTAAATTAAAATAAAATTCAAAATACCTTTTACTAAAAATATATTTTAGAAGTAAAAACACAAATTACTCATAAAAAAATTGAATTTTATCATCTATGACTATTTATCTCTGTTGTAATAAAGATTACTTAGAGAAAAATATCTCTATTATAATTCTGCTTGCACTTGCCTTTGTTAGTTCGCACGACCGTTACGCCCTGCCAATACCTCATAAATAATGGACTATTCCGTTTTACGTATCAGAGTCGTTACTTGACTTCAGTGAGAAAATGGCATCGCTGTTTTTGTCTATTTTAGGCCTTTTTATATGACGATGTAATAGAATATAGACAAAAACAGAGATGCCATTTTTCCATTCCTCCGAAATAGTCGTTAAACACAGCTATTTTACCTTCTTCGTTGCTTGCTTTCTTTCATCCATTTTCTCACTGAATTTTTAGGCCTTTTTATTTGATGATGGAGAAGGCACGATAGAGTAATGGAGAGCGGCTCGGATTGAGGAATCGGAGAGCCGAGTTCGAATTCCATTGACTTACCCTTGGGAAAGGTGTGAATCTTCTTCTCCCCTCAGCTATGGCTAAATAGCAGGACAGACCGGGTTCTGTAGACTTGGATGGCAACTGGTCTACCGCAGAAAGAAATGACAACCTACTGTGGGAAAAAATGTGCCTCGTCAGTCATGTATCGAAAGATACATGATCGCCTAAACGTATACCACGGATAGCACATAACTGACCCTTGAGAGCCGAGTTCGAATTCCATTCACTTACCCTTGGGGGCGGTATGAATCCTCATCTTCTCCCCCTAACTCGGGTAAATAGCAGGACAGATCGGCTTCTATCGCCTTGTATGGCAACTGGTCTACCTCAGAAGGAAATGGCAACCTAACGCGGGGGTAAAACTCTGCCTCAGTGAACGCATAACACATAATTGACTGACTGGTATGATGATGAATTTGTTTTACAACTGTCGCTGGTCCCGGAAGGTGAAGTTTCTTCTTCCGGTATTTTTTCTTTAATGTTGGAGTGTCGACAGGGTACGACAATTATGTGCTTAGTTTCGTTTCGACGCTAACCATTTCAGTTGTTGCTGCAAGTGACCCGGCTTCTTTTATTTGATGAAGTTCATTGCTTGTGATACTGTAGCGCCAATGCCCAAGGTTCACTGAAGGACAGCCCTTTCTAAGACATTCAGGGTTCTTTAGCCGGAAGTCATTTTCAGTCATTGATCTCAGAAAGCGGTTGTATACAAATGACAGTTTAGACATTTCTGAACGGGTTTGGCACCACGCATGCCATCCGTATGAGAGTCTAAATCTGACCAGGCAATTTAGGAACATGACTCGAGTTTTTAGGTTAATGTTTCTGGCTTTGAAACCATCACTAGCGCAGTTTCCTTATTTCCTTATTTCCTTATTTCCTAAACTAAAATTGTTATAACTGAACTAAATAATAATAATAATAATAATAATAATAATGATAAAGAATATATCAAAGAAGAGAAAATAGATAGTTATGGGGAAGACATGAAAAGAGTGAAGAAAATAACGAAAAAAAAAACCCAACTCAATTCCAATAAAGAACGAGTTTGCAAGCAAGTGTAAAAATAAAACTACGAAGAAAACAAGAGAGAAAAGATTATTTATGTAAAAATAAAATAGGGACAGTTGCGAAGCAAGCGGCAAAAGTAAGGAAGAAGAAATTAATAATTAGTCGATAACAAGAAAGAAGTATAAGAAAAATGGCGACGAAGAGAAAATAACGACAATGAATAATAAAACAATGAAACACATAGACGCACACACACAGGCAGACACAGAGACACACACCCACATATACACACACGCACGCACATACATACACGTACGCACAGAGACACACACGCAAACACATACATACAAACACAGAAACAGACACGAAAAAGTAACAAAACGAAACTCAATAGAAGGAAACGAGAAGATGGCGTCTGTTTGGCGCGAATGCGATGTTGTCAATGGTGACCATTGATGACAATGGCGCCGACTTGTCATATATGCAAATCAAGAAAGGATGGTGTGGTCTCGATTTGTGTGTACATACACAGAGCTTTCATGATTATTTCTCACATACACAAACGCATATATATATATATATATATATATATATATATATATATATATATATATATATATATAAAACACACACACACACACACACACACACACATATATATATATATATATATATATATATATATATATATATATATATATATATATGTATTTTATTCATTGCTGTGAAAAAATGATTTTTTATTTTAAGCTGGTTTACAATGGTTTTGTATATATGAAGTGATGCTGAAAAGTTCTCGGTCTGATACATTTCCCCAAATCTAATTAAATGATCAAACAGTTCTTTGAGCGGAGGCGAGGAAGGGGGCCTCTTTGTTAGGCTGAGAACTTTTCCTTTTCATACCTCCATTTAGATAATTTCGAAACCCTCTGTATATATATATATATATATATATATATATATATATATATATATTTTGTTTATTTTAATATATTCGCTAATTATACGTTATTTTTTATAGATACAGTTATTTAAGTAAATGCTCTGTATTTAATAAACAGTATTCATTATATTTACCGGCCTTAATGTCAGAAATAATTTTGAAGAAAATTTGTGTCCTCCGACAGGAATCGAACCTGTATCCTAGACCAAACCGTCGGCCATGGGGTCAGATTGTTCTTGCTCCACAGTCCATGTCTAGGGATATCTCATCTTGTTCTTATTTAATACTGCTCAATTATTTCTCGCTCCTTCCATGTACAGTTTAGGCGCTGGCGTTATTCTCTCTCTCTCTCTCTCTCTCTCTCTCTCTCTCTCTCTCTCTCTCTCTCTCTCTCTATATATATATATATATATATAGGCCCGTTCATATCTCTATATCTACCATCTATTTATCTCGGCCCGTTGATATCTATCTATCTATCTATCTATCTATCTATCTATCTATCTTTTTCTGTTGCTTCCTCTCTCTCTCTCTCTCTCTCTCTCTCTCTCTATATATATATATATATATATATATATATATATATAGGACCGTTTATATCTATCTATCTATCTAGGCTTGCCCATATGTATCTGTCTCTCTCTCTCCTATCTATCTTTATATATATATATATATAGATATATATATGGGCCCGTTCATATCTATCTATCTATCTATCTATCTATCTATCTATCTATCTATCTATGCCTATCCATATCTATCTATCTATCTATCTATCTATCTATCTATCTATCTATCTATCTATGCTGGATAGATGGAGCTCCTCAAATCGGGATGGACAGTTCATCTAGGGTAGGGCAATCTGATTTTAAACTTCTTTTGCCTTGATATCATATCCAAACAGAGAAAATGGAATTGAAATAAATCCAGATAAAAAGATCCCGGAAAACTCGAGTGGAACCTTTCAGGGGGTTGGCTGTCAACACACACTGACAACCATCCTGAATCTTGTACAATGAAGCAGGCCTCAACTCAAGCGCACAAAACTCCATAAAGAATCGCCCAGACCCGCGCCCTCGTCGGACCATCCCAGTTTCACCACTAAAGACCAGAATTTCCACCAAACAGGGTCATTTACCTTGCGAGATAAACAGATTCCTACTATACGTATATTGGCGCGGGGAAAATAGAAATATCTGGGTTGGTTTACAGGCGTGGGAGTATTGGATCGCCGTAGTATTCGTTAAGGTATCCAATTAGATGGAAAAATTTGATATACCACCTGCGGCTTCACAGCATCCAATGATGTTGACTGGTTCTTCTTTTTTTTGGGGTGGGGGTACATGTGTTACAGTTTTTTGTGTATACGTATATAGATATATAACTAGTGAGTTAATCAAAATGCTTTGACTCACTTTATAGTCCACCAATAGAAGGTTAACCAATCAGAAGACGTAGAACATTCAATCCGTCGTGTATAAAGGCGGCCATTTTTGTTCACTCTACCCGAATGTCCAGTGCCAGCTTGTCAGGCGAAGAGAAACAGAAGGACGAACTATGCTCTGTTACTTTTACCAAAATATCCACTGCTAACCTGAACAACGCTTTCCTACTGTTTTCGAAATATTCACTGCTAACCTCTGGATTCTATACTCGAAGACGACCGTCACGATGAATAACAACATGCTGTTCTTGCACTGAGAGTAGCATTGGAATTACTTATGTGGCATCCTTCTGGAGGTGTCTTCTAGCGAAAGTTGACTTTCCCAGACATCATGGCCCGCCCGAGTTGGACATTGGGATCTAGGGACGGCAATACAGGACCGAGCAGCGCGGAAAGGGGGATTGTTAATGGTGTTCCGACCAACCACAAGGAGGTCAAAGGATGATGATGATGATGATGAAGAGGAGGAGGAGGAGGAGGATGACTGTAAGCAATGAAATCTTACCAGATGCTTTAAAAGTTTTCTCGGCTTGAAAAGCCACATCTGTTCAAAGTTCAACTCTTAAATACCTTTTTACTGGTAATATTAACCTTTTGAGCCCAGCGTTCCTGAAGAATTTTAACCTTTCTGCCTGAGCTCCTGAGCCAAACTTCGCAAATAATTGGTATGTAATATTTCACGGAAGATATAAAAATAGTTACAAGTGTTTACCCACCGTACAACCGGTGGGTGGCCATTAAGACATTTTTCTCTATCACTGTTCAACCGGTGGCTGGGTGTTACGTTATTTTTCTCTCACACTGATAAAGCGGTGGTCACGGCTCAAAAGGTTAAGACATGTCGCATTGAATGATTTAGACAAGTTTTTGTCTACTTATTTTCAATAGGATCCTTTCATATTCACGGACAAGCTTCTTAGGGAGAGAGAAAATTACCATATTGATACATATTCATTTATTCCGAGTAGTTTCGACATTAGTTACCTCCCCTGACGTTTACATTGTAAAATTTAAATCGTACAGTACATAACCTTAGCGCTTTTCACGTCTAAAAAAAATAACTTTCAGATGAACACATCAATTTTGTCTTAGATAAATGATGAGCGCACACACACACACACACACACCCACAGACACACACACACACACACATATATATATATATATATATATATATATATATATATATATATATACTGAAAAAACAAACAAAAATCCTAATATGCGATTATGTTGTCTTAATGTTTAATGTCAACGTCGGACGTTTCGGTCTAATAGACCATCTTCAGGACATATTCATAAAACATAATTAACAGCGACCATATATAATTCAACATGAAAAAGACGATGCACATAAAAGCAATACCAATCCAAATAGATAACTGAAATCTTTTATAAGATCAGCGTTCCGTTTAAATATGATCACGTCGTCGTCACGTGGGCGATGTTGTGAAAACGTATTCCTACAATTTGAGTATTTTTCAGTATATTTTTCTTCATACTGTCGGATCTATATCCATATATTTGCTTATATATATATATATATATATATATATATATATATAATACAATTTAATAAAACTTACATATATATATATTTATATATATACGCCGTAGTAAACAAAAAGTAAAATATTTGTTATGATCGTATGTTTCGCTACATCTCCCCATCCCACCCAACTACTTTCGGTTTCGAATGAAAGTACTTAAGTTGTTGAGATCCATTTCATTGAATCGCTGGACAAACGACCTGAAGAGACCTTAGTGGTCGAAACCGCGGTAGTTTTCTGGTTAGCATTCATATGTTTTTTAATACATACATATATATATATATATATATATATATATATATATATATATATTTATATATTTAATATACATACATACACACACACACACACACATATATATATATATATATATATATATATATATATATATATATATATATATATATATATATATATATATATATATATATATATGGTGGCCTCACATTTGCGTCTAGCATGAAACAGACTGTCGCCTCTAAGTGTTGACTTCTATGTTCACTTATATATATATATATATATTAGGACACTATTAGGAACATACTAGTAGAAAACACAAATATATTAACTGCATCCACTTGCAAAAAAAGACTAAAAATAATGGAAGCTCTAAAAAGAAAAAGCCAACTCTTAACAATATTAACTATGAACAAAGGCACAATGTGCTAACCGTATTCGGAAACTAAAAGCATCCCTACCACACACTGAACATACACAGAACACACACACTCTACTAAGCTGATAATCGAATCATCCTTGATAATGGCTAAAGGTATAGCCGAAAGCGCTCGGAAATATAGAACATTCGGACAGTTCTTACACACCCTTTGTCCAGAAAAGAAAGCTCTTGTCAGAACACAAGAAAAATTAAATAAAAAGCTCAACCGTAGTACCTTGTCTGTCGTTTTAATGAAACATATATATATATATATATATATATATATATATATATATATATATATATATATATATTATTTTTAGTATAATCCGTTCATATTTACGGATATTTTCCTTAATTACAAGCAAATGATACAAGAAATTCACTGTAACAGTGAAAATCATTTTTTATTTCCCAAGTGATTTTCACTGTTACAGTGCATTTCTAGCATCATTTGCTTGTAATACACGGAAAAATACCCGTAAATATGAATAGATTATGTTAAAAATAAGCAGACATAATGTCTGTAATTTATTTAATCAGATATGCCTAAAAGATAATTTGCTGCTTAAATACACAAATGTATATATATATAAAACACGAGAATGTATCTTGAAGTGTATATGATATAATTAACGTGCGCACATAATTTAACAGTATTATAATAATAAAGAAACAGAATAAAAATAAAAATTTAAATTGAATTAATGAATAAATAAATGAACAAATGAGTCGCATTCATCTTATGAGGCCTCGTTTTCAATAGCCGTTACACATGACGTCACGTTAGACCATTTCAAGCATTCAGCTTCCCGTTGAATACCAGGATGAAGAAAAAGGAATTCTAACTGCCACACACAGACACCACATCGGTCCTTCATAATGACTGCGAGAGTCGAAAGTACTTGGAGCAAAATAACAAAATATGAACTTCGGACAGTTTATCCACAGCTTCGAGCACGATACTGAACACTTTATTCAAAAATTAGAAAAATACAATAAAATAATTAGACCGACAGACCATATCTGTTCTTTTTAATCAAATTTGTTTGGATGAATACATCCTGCCTAGTGTGAGTTTTTAAACTGTGACTGAATATTACGGCTAATAATACAAGACTCTTCGGTAAATCGAATCGAGTTCTCTCAGTCATTGTGTTTATCTAAAAATATATACATGTAGCCACACTGATGAGCTGTGATGCAGCGAACCAGTCTGTCTGTGGATGACTATCTATCTATCTATCTATATATAGTCATCCATCAGACATCTATATATATATATATATATATATATATATATATATATATATATATATATAAGATAAAATTAATTATGGATACAGCACAAATGTTTTTAAAATACGTACAATAGATAGTTTAATATATCAAGATTTGCAATAATAGTTTCAATAGTTATTGCTTAAAAACCATCGACACACCATACGGAGTTACTTTCCCTGAAGTGGTGTCAAGCGATCAAGTACTTACTCAGGGTTCTTCACTTTACAGGCAAAAAAAATTAACTTTCATATGAACACAGCAATTTTGGTGAATACTAGAATATTTCTCTTGAAATAAACAACACCTTGATGATGACATTGTGTTATGTCGAAAGTACTCGGAATAAAATAATATGCCTCAACACGTCGATTTTCTCTCTTCCTTTAATAATGACATCAAAAAGCTTGTCCGTGAATATGAAAGAATCAAATTGAAATTAAGTAGACAAATCTTATCTAAATTATTCAATGAAACATGTCTCAATATATATATATAAAGAATTAATACATTTTTAATCCAATACTTTTATTAATTAAAACGTTTTTACAGTGAATACTATTATAACGTTTGAAGTGATACACACACACACACACACACACACACACACACACATACATACATATATATATATATATATATATAGAATAAATCGGTTTTATGCATTGATCCAACATATTTTTTTTCTTAAACGCTATTTTTAGTGGATAACAATTTTTTTTATTGCTTTGTTTATTTTAAACAGGATTTTGTTTCATCTACCGGCCTGAATATTCGGGAAATCTTATTAGAGAAAATGCGACCACCGGTAGGATTTGAACCTGCGCCCCGCTTTACAGGACAAACCTATGTGTGATTTCTCTGATATAGGTTGGAAAAGTTCCATGTTTTCATCTGCAAATGAAGAAAATACGAACTTTAACCACAATGGTCGCAATATTTAGAAACAAATTTCGCCATTAGTTTTAAATTTATACAGTGTAACCCGGATATAAGAGAAACCCGGATATAAGAGAAACCCGGATATAAGAGAGGTTTTCTCTGGTCCCAAATTAGAGTCTGTGTTAATGTATATAAAATAGACCAAACCCGGATATAAGAGAAACCCGGATATAAGAGACTTCTTCTCCGGTCCCGACAACTCTGTTATATCCGGGTTAAACTGTACCAGGAAAATATGAGTTTAGAGCTGAACTTCCCGGCTTTATGAATTATACCTTAAACACAAGGTTGTTTGAAAAATAATGTCCCATTTTAGAATAAAATTTTATTCCTGAATTACTGTATTTAAACAGTATTTAAATCAGTCAAAAAAAAAAAATCCTGCAGTTTTATGCATTTCTTCAATCGTGTTACAAGGTCATTTATATCTTTACGATAAAACTCGAAAGGTTTGGACGCTAAGAAATCTTTGAATGCAGTTTCTAAATCTTCTTTGCAACGTGTTCATGTGGACTCCATTTATCGATTTTTTTTTTTACCTTGCCAAATTTTCTTGAGATGATCCAATATTATTGAAAGGCCACTACATACATTTCTCTGATTCATAAACGTGAGTTTTGATCGACTAGTGTTTCTCAGATGCAGATAGTCAATCGCATATGGACATTTTCTACCATCTTGAATTTTAAGTCTCGTATCCCCACTGTGGAATTTCAGAAATCAGTGCATTATTGTCCGATCACAAGTGGATCCATCACCCTATGCTCTGTTAATGCTGGCAGCAGTCTGAGAAGAATTATGAGCAATCTTGAACTCATACAAAAAAAGTAAATGCATCTCTTCGTTCAAGATGAGAGTTATATAATGTTTTAAGTTCCCTAAAATGAGAGCTATATAATGTTTTAAGTTCCTTAAAATGAGAGCAATATAATGTTTTAAGTTCCTTAAAATGAGAGCAATATAATGTTTTAAGTACCTAAAGATGAGAGCTATATAATGTTTTAAGTACCTAAAGATGATAGCTATATAATGTTTTAAGTTACCATACATAAGAGCTATATAATGTTTTAAGTTCTTAAAGATGATAGCTACATAATATTTTAAGTTTCTAGACATGAGAGATATATAATGTTTTAAGTTCTTAAAGATGAGACCTATATAATGTTTTAAGTATCTAAAGATGAGAGTTATATAACGTTTTAAGTACCTAAAGATGAGACCTATATAATGTTTTAAGTACCTAATGATGAGAGTTATATAATGTTTTAAGTTACCATACATAAGAGCTATATAATGGTTTAAGTTCTTAAAGATGAGACCTATATAATGTTTTAAGTACCTAGACATGAGAGCTCTATAATGTTTTAATTTCCTAAAGTTGAGAGCTATATAATGTTTTAAGTTCCTAAAGATGAGAGCTATATAATGTTTTAAGTTCTTGAAGATGAGTGCTAAATAATGTTTTAAGTACCTTGACATGAGAGCTATATAATGTTTTAAGTTATTAAAGGTGAGAGCTATATAATGTTTTAAATTCCTAGACATGACAGCTATATAATGTTTTAAGTTCCTAGAGATGAGAGCTATATGATGTTTTAAGGTAATGTCTAAAAGAGATTGATATATAAAATTAACAAAGAGTACACTTTAATCATTAGAAATGGATATTATGCTTTTGTTCAACTATTATAATATTAGAACACATTTAAATAGTTTATTCTAAAACGGGCATTATTTCCCGAACAACCTAATACTATTTTCTAATGTATACACAGTGTGCGTCACGTATTTGAGAACGAAATTCTGAAGGAGACTGATATGAAATTAACAAATTGGATTCTTTAATGATTAGTAATGAGTGATATATTTTTATGCAAGAATTATTATATGTTAGAAAAATATTTATTCTGAAACCGGCCATTATTTTCCGAACAACCTAATACTATAATAATATATAAGAACAAAACTGAAATGCTTTATTCTAAAACCGGACATTATTTTTCGAACAACCTAATATTAAATAATATATTAGAACACAATTTAAAGGTTTATTCTAAAATCGGACATTATTTCCTGGACAACCTAATACTATAATAATATATAAGAACAAAATTGAAATGCTTTATTCTAAAACCAGCCATTATTTTCCGAACAACCTAATTTTAAATAATATATTAGAACACAATTTAAAGGTTTATTCTAAAACTGGACATTATTTCTCGAATAACCTAATAGATTAAATATTATGCCATCTAATTTTCCAGATTAAGCAGGCGGGAAAAAACCTAGAAATCAGTTTCTTGTTCTTCTTTCTCGGATGTTTATGCCATGGATTTTACTAATGAACAACAAAATTCACCATCAAGATGGCTCCATCTTTTTCGAATAGGGGTTGACAGCTAAGCTTTGTCACATGGAATTATTATCATAGACTAGGGCTTTCCAAACGATGCGGCGTGTCTCATTGGTGCGCCGGAAGAGGATAGCAGGTGAGGCGAAACGATTGAAAGACAATCAAGGATTTCGAAACAGTTCCAAAAAATTAAAAAAAAAATGAATATGATTTCAAAATTTAAAATATTATTATGGATTACTTGTAATTGCAAGTGTGAGTCACAGTATAAATAGTTATAAATAATTATTGACTGATTTTATCATTGTGATATTTTTACATTATATCAAGTATTAAGAATATAGTACCTAGAGTCTGTAAATTGGAGGAGAGAGTTATCAATGATAATGTTCTTACATTGGATCTGCGGTTATCTCCCTTTAACATTTTCTGCTTTTTTTTAATTTTTAAATGTCTTTTTTATCGCATGAATTTTGAGGAAATTTTCTGTCCGAAAATGTGGCCCAGAGAAAAAACAAAGGTTGGGAACCTCTGTCGTCGACTATTCGTTTTAAATTTCCGGTATAACTTTTCCATCTTTGTTATTGCTTTGATGACGCTCTGCTTGAAAAAAACAAAAACAAAACAAACACCTTCAGCATTGTAACACTGATGCTTTAATATAATATTTGGCTGCTCGTATTCCAATCACCCACGTCTGCTTGGGTGGCTGGCCAATCCCTGTTGCAGATGTCTGCTCAGGCACATTTATTTATTTTTTTTAACACCCGGAACACCAACCCGCCATTTGTGCTGCAACTATGTTGACCGGACCGTAGTTACAGGTTTGCGGAGGGAAGGCATAGCCTGTGATGATGAACAGTTTAAACACGGCCATTTCGCTCAAAATCTCGGTCACGATGACTTGTGACTTCGTGCCAGCACAACCATCGACGGCGTACGGGCGCTTTCATCTATCCAATTTCACTCACAAGGCTTGGATCAACTCGTGGTATGGATGTCACGCACTTTCCGATAGTGCCACATGACGGGATCGTCTCTCAGGGCGGAGAAGTCACCTCCTAGGCAAATCGAC
>CAHIKZ030001004.1:1587500-1605000 GCA_903632075.3 Acanthosepion pharaonis | reverse complement strand
TAAATAAATATTGAGGACTACAGATTCTTAATGCTCTTAGATAGAAACCTATAATAATTCCAGATTTAATTTTTGAAGGGTGGTTTGAGTAGAAACTGATGAGATCATTTTTGTTTGTAGCCTTTCTGTAAACGTCAAAATTGAGTTCGTTGTTATTTCTAATTAACAAAATGTCCAGAACGGAAGAGTGTAGTTGGTTTCAGTTTCGAGAGTGAAGTTTATTGTAGGTTCAATGTTGTTAAGTTTGGAGAGAAGATCCGTTAAATTGTTTTGTTTTTGTTTTTATTAGTTACTTTGTTCATTTAATTTCATTTTCGTATTTTGCTTTGATAAAGTCCACATTGGACGAAACGCGTCAGCAATTACCAGTTTTCCTATTGTCATTTTTATTCATAAATATTGTCTTCTCTACCGATTAAATCGGAGAAATTTTCATATATATATATATATATATATATATATATATATATATATATATATACAATGATGCTCACCCTACAAAAGGCCCAAGAGCCACTCGAGGTAGAGGTTACAGAGTAAAAGCACATTGTAGTGATCGAAATCATCTTGAGTGTCGGCTCCACAAAGCGGTGCTTATATAGCTATATATCATTGTTGTAATAATTAGTTATTTAGATGCAAATAATATATTTTCAGAAATTATGCTTATAATTAATACATATTTTAATATTATCGTTATATATATATATATATATATATATATATTCTAGATCGAGAGAGAATGCGATAGATATATAGGTACATAGGTGAACATATAGCTACGAAATGTAGAATAAACATGCTTACAAAGATACGTTAATTTTTCTACGGAAGATGCAAAATATACAAGCAGTTACGCGCACATATGTAAATTTAATATATTGTTCGTTTATACGTTATTTTTATTTAAGTAAATGCTTGTTTTTTTTTTTTTATTAAACTATTAATTACATTTATCGGCGAGAATGTTCGAGAAATTCCGAACTATCAGCCACAGATTAGCGTCTGATTAGCAAAGTTCGAATTACTGTTTATAAACAGACACCTTCGACGACTTTACTCGAGCGATCATTTCTCCTCACGGAACGTATCTTAACGTAAACAATGACAACATATGAAATGGATTAAGTCCGACAATTATTCAATATATTTTCTCTTCATACGTTCAATTCATAGATATATTTCTTCAAGTAAGTACTCTGTTTCTTTTTAATTAAGCAGTATTAAATAAACATTTATCGGTTTGAATGTTTGAGAAATTTCGTCGAAAATTAGCCCTCTTCCGATAGGTATCGAACATGTAACCCTAATGGGAACCGTCATGTCATCTGACGTGCTGTTAACCATTCAGCCACAGAGAAGCGTCTGGTTATCAAAGTCCGAATTCTGATAATATTTAAATATGTTTCGCAAACATTCTCGATGCTAAATTGTGTAAAAGTTACTAAGATGCAGTAGGATGTTTTGATTTGGATACGTGTCACGTGTAATGAAGTAACAGATAATATTCAAATAAGTGTAAGAAAACATTCTGGATGCTAAAGTGTGTAAAGTTTGGTGAGACGTTGCAGGATGTTTTTTAAAAGTTTTCATTAATGTATATCCCGTGCGTAATTTTTAAATGTATTGATTTTCATCGATATATTTACGGCAATAGAAGGAGAAGTCATGAGAAAGGACAATAAAAGAACAGTTTTCAGGAAAGCAGAAGATTTACGTTGCATTTAAATTTTTGGAGATTGTAGTTGGCAGGGAAGCAAGAAATTCGGAAGGGAGTTCCAGAGTCGAGAAATGCGAGAAAAGAAACAATTAGAATGGAACATACGGTTGCATCTAGCTTGTTCAATAGTAAAACGGTGAAACCTAATCGCCAATCTAGTCTTCTTCTTTATGTGGTTTATCTCCTCAGGACGTAGGCGATTATGGCTTTCCACACCTTCCTGTCCCTTAAAAAAACTGTCTTTCTGTTATTTCTCCTAAGCCGTTTCCCCCATCCATTTACTCAAACTCAAAATATGTTATTTGTTGTTTTCCTGAGTCCCTCTTGCCCTCCATCTGTCCTGTGAGTATCAGATTTTCCAAGTCCTCCTTCCTCATTATATGCCCCAGAAACCTTAACCAACTCTTACTGATGCCAAGTATTAGTTTCCTTTTTGTTTCTATTTTCCCCAAAACCTCGTCGTTGCTCACATGGTCGGTTCATAGTATCCTCAGCATCCTTCTGTAGAACCACATTTCTGTTGCTTCAAGTCTCCTCTTCCTCTTTCACGAGATCAGCACTCACTGCCGTACAGGTGGGGAGATATCACCGAGTTGTTTAGTATTCATTTTCTTGTTTCTAGCGATTTTTTTTCGTATTTCTTATTACTTTGCTTAGATTTTGGAAGGCATCTTTCGCTATCGCAACATGGCTTCGAATTTCGATGCCGCTTTTTTTTCTTTTTTTTTTGTCGTTCTCTGTTAAAACACTTCCCAGAGATTTAAATTTCCGCGTTTGTTTGATTTTGGTAGCTCCGATATGCCATTTGCACTTTGAACTCATCCTTTTGCTAACAACCGCAGTTGAGTCACCAAGGAGGAAATCTCATGAGAACAATTGGCATTTGTAGAAAAGAGAGGGGGAAGCCACGTCACGTCGGCGAGGAAGTGGCTGAAATCGAGATGACAGCTCAGGATCGATTACATTACTGACCCTTCTTTGAATTTTATTAAGAATCTTGTGCGCCAGACCAAATATGGCAGCAGCATTCAATGCACAGACGAACGGTAAAATATGTAAATAATTCATTGTTGTTCAAAATCTTTAAGCATTACAGTAAAAAAGAAAAAAGAAAAAAAACAAACAACAAAAACAAAACAACAAAAACCTGATAAAACAAAATAAACAAAACAAAACGTGTTGCATGGTAATGGTAATAGCCGTTTCCTCATAAGGAAACATACAGAATTCATTGACTGAGCAGCCACTGCTAGTTCCGTTCGGAAATTGATAAATGTTTCTCAAGTCCAGTAACTGTTATCGCTCCTTCCAGTATTGATGTTGACCTTGTGAACTGACGCTACAAAATCACAAACAAAGAACTGTATCAATATCTGTCTATATCTCTGAGGTATTATGATTACTTACATTATTTCAATTATTCGGACTGCTATCCTCACCTTCATTGCCATATTCACAACGTTTAAGCTTCTTCAGGTGATTGGAATTTCGAACCGAAACCTTTATTTCGCCCACCGGGGTAGATTGTTCTAGTTCCACGGGCCATGCTTCTTCCGGACGTCTCAATTATTTTTCTTTAACTTAACCCACATGGCTCAGTGGATAAAGGCTTTGGTTAGATCCAGTGGCTAGACCCAAAGAGTTGTGAGTTCAATACCAGTCTACAACAGTGGTGAACCAAAAAATTATTAGCAATACATTTTTGAAGGAAAAAAATATTACCAGCATTATATTTTTGTAAATAATTTTTACTCTGAAATATCCATAGTTGAAAGCATAAAATTAAGTAAAAGATATTTAGATTTCGACATTAAATAACCCATACAGGTGTTGATATTCCGCCAAACAAAATCAAACAATCAACTGTTTCACGACATTAGCCCATATAATATCCAACAATTTCTTAAAGAAATCAGACTGCATTCCAAAATATAACTTCAATAAAACAGCATAAAACACACATATCACCGCCTCTAGTAACCATGTCCACACAAACGTTTATATGCACAAAAGCTGAGTATCATCTACCATGTACTCAACTGTGAGAGAAGAATAACATACATCGTATTCTTATTACCTCAAAGCACCCAAAAGATTAAAATTTCGTTATTAAATAACCCAGAGAGGTTGATATGCCGCTAAACAAAATCAACTATCCAAACAATCAACATAAAACAATGTCTTTCATGATATTAATCCATATATTATCCTACAAATTTCTTTAAAGAAAAAACTGTATTCCAAAATATAACTTCAACAAAACAACAACATAAAACGCACACATCACCGTCTCTAGTAATAATGTCCACACAAACATGTATATGCACAAAAGCTGAGTATCATCGACCATGTATTCAATTGTGAAAACAGAATAACGTATAATTTTTTATTACTTCAAAGCACCCCAGAAATTTAAATTTTGATATTAAGTGACCCATAAGGAGTCGATATGCCGTTAAAGAAACAAATCAGTCGACCTAAGATTACTTTGCTCACTCTCCCTTAGCAAATATTAGACAGGCTCATATGGCTAGCGTTCTCGGTCAGCACGCGCGCCCATTGAGTGTAATCTACTAAAAAAAAAAAAGATATTTGCTTGAGAAGTCACAAGATATTTTATATCTTGTGACTTCTCAAGCAAGAAAGTTATTGTGGAAAAGGGTAAGCATATTCCTGAATTGAAAATTTGCTTAAAAGTAAGACAAATAGCGTTCGAGAATTTAAGATGGCTTTCTGGGTGTTCTATTGCGCGATAAGTTTATTGTTGGGTTGCTGTAAAGTTACTGCTACTTCCGGTATACGCCATTATCCTTTCGCTCTAACAACGTATTGTTTTTTGTTTTTGATTTTTTTAAGGGCTTTTAATATTTATATTTTGAACAATGGAGGACTTGACATGACGTCAAGATCAGTACAGTGAAGGTCGAACCAACATCTTAAAACTTAAGTAAAAAGAAATCATTAAAAGCATTTACAATTTATTTTATGTATCATCTGAATCTCACCTCTTTTCTTTTTACAATAATGTTCACTCTGTACAAAACTCAAGTGCCACTACATTTAATGAGAATAATCCTAAGTAATAAAAATATCATTGGGGTTTACACTCACATCAAAGTAGCAGAAAATAGCTTCGTGTTTTTAAAGAGATAAAAAGCATACTTGACAGGAAATAAAAAGTACACAAATAACTAGAAAAGCATGGGAAATTGTATGTTAACTTCTTGCAATTTATTTATATTTTTATGTGTATTAGTGCCTGTATTTTTTAGGTAACAGTTTTTTTTTATGGTACATGTGATAAAAGGGAGAATTTACTCCGTACTATTGCAAGTCATATCATTGAGAGAAGTTGGACACATGTTGCCTGTAGCAAGGTTCGTGGGGAAGAAATTGAATTTAACGTTTTTTGGTGGGATCTCTGTATTTCTGGCAGGAATATTTTTGTTGCATGTTGGGAGTATTTTTGTTATTATTAATTTTTATTTAATTTATTTTATATAACGTTTATATTTTATTGGTTTATTTTATTGATAATTTTTATTTTATATTTTATATTTATTTATAATAATAATATCCCTATTCTAATTTTTTTTTATATCATAAGCTTATGAACATTTACTAAATTATTAAAATATGTGAACCAACTCTAAGGATATCCTTTATCGATAATAAAAAATAAAAATTATTAGTGGTGGAATACTTATTCATAAAAAATAATCTATATTTCAAAATGTTCCATATTTCAGTGACACGACTTTAAACAAATAGTTGCGAAGACTATTTCTGTGTTTAATATTTTTAAAAATTTTAATTTATTTCCTCCCACCCAAACTTTAACAAGAGGTGCAAAGGTCAGCGCGCACGCACATTGAATGTAATCTACTAAAAAAGAAGATATTTTATATCTTCTGATTTCTCATGCAAGAAAGTTATTGCGGAAAAAGGTAAGCATATTTCTGTATTGAAATTTTGCTTAAAAGTAAAAGAAATTGCGTTCCAGGATTTAACATGGCTTTCTGGATGTTCTCTTGATAAATTTATTGTTGGGCATGGCTTCCATTTTCGAGTGACAAAAATATCTTACGGATACTTACGGATATAATATAGACAAGACTAGATAGGTTCGTCTATCGCCCGGTTCAAACTCTTCCTCCGTCTATTTCAACTATATACTTCTAACGTCTTCGCCTAAACCCTGCAATTTTATTTACTATGCATTTTACTTTCTCAAGAGGAGTATATAGGTGCGCCTATTTCCTGGTTGCTCACTCCTATCCGGTCTTTTGAACAGGAGTAGAGGCTTATTCTTTGTTTGCCTGTTTAGGATTGTTTATTTACAAGAATAATTTTATATTTACAACATTCTAAAAACTAATACAATTAAAACTAATGCGAGGTAATATTTCATCATTTACTAATTTATAAAGAAACTAGCAGCATGGCCCGGCGTTGCCTGTGCTTGATTCAAAAATCGTACGACTCATACAGCAATCGCTATCACTTGACTTAAAATATTTTTGCCCTTCCTTGCCTTTTTAAAGGAGTGCCTTTGCCGTGCTGATGTTGTTACATGCCTTACTTCTTGCCTATCTCACACTGTGAATTTTTTCTAAGCTCTATACTAAACATTAATCTGATACGAAAAAAGAACTAAACAAAATGAACACAAAACGATCAGCTTTAAAAAGGATTCGTCACCGGAAAATCCAAATGAAAAAAGAATGTTAACAACAAATACTTTTTCACACCCAACCCAGTTCTGCGGAATCAGAATCAACGTTGAGTTTAAGCAAGCGAGTGAGCCAATTGGATTAAAGTGCCATGCAGATTTAAATTTTTCTCACTTGTGACGAATGCAGCTATCGATTTTTTTTTGCATGCTAGCATGCTAGTTAACATTCGTGTCAGTCAGCTGTTGGCTCTCACGCTGGCCAATAGAATCTTCTTGCCTATTCGTGGCAGTCAGCTATAGGCTCTCACTCTGGATAGTTAGAAAATGGCCGCAAACTACATGAAAACTGCCGTAGAAGCATGAAAAAATCGATTATTTCCACTATCGATGGGAGTTGGGAAATGCGAAGTCGGTCTTGACCTTCTCGCTAATTTGGAGCATGTGCATGTAAATTTTGGTGCAAATCCGTCGAAAATTGCGGCCGTGCATTCGTTACACACACACACACACACACACACACACACACACACACACACACACACACACACACACACACATATCCTGCCTTTTATAGATAGAGATGACTATGAAAACAATTTTTTTTTATTTCATAAGCTTATAAACATTTACTAAAATATTAAAATATGTGGACCAACTGTATGGAAATCCTTATTTACCATTTCATGAAGTTCGAATAAATTGGCAATTAGCCAATGTTTTGACGACCATTCCAGTATATAATATAATAAGTAAGAATGTATAATAAGTCACATAACCTTTGTGCCTCCAAAAAAATTGTACCAAAAGGACACTTTTCCCTTAACACCGCAATTATTTTAACTATCTTCATTCCTCAACAATATTTGCTTTAAAAAGCAATTATTAGAATTGTAATAAAACGTAAGCATATGATCAAAGTGAATTTATACATTTGTTTTTTTGTTCTGGAATTTACAACAAAAAATATTAAACCCTATTTATTTATAAGATCGTTTATTTACAAGAATAATTTTATATTTACAACATTCTAAAAACCAGTGCAATTGTATTTAAACTCATCCTATGCAATATTTATCTGTCTGAACGTCGTGAATATGGCAATAAAGATGAGGACAACAGTCCAAACAATGTAAACAGTGTAAATAGAAATATTTATCATTTACCAGTTTATAAAGAAATAAATGTGAACACAATTTTTTATTCATAAATTTATGAACATTTACAAAATTATTCAAATATGTGAATCAACTATAAGGAAATCCTTATCATTTACCATTTTATAAAGTTTGGATCAATTGGCAATTAACTGATATTTTGCCAACCACTTCAATAAACAATTTAATAAATAAATAGTTTAAATAAACAGTCTAATAAATAAATAAATAAATAATGTTTATTTTTGTTGTCAATTCTCAAGAGCAAAGAAAATGCATAAATTCACTTTCACATAGTGAAAGTTTTATGACAATTCCAAGCATCGCTTTTTAAAAGAATAAACATTGCCGGGAAGTGAAGGTAGTTATAATAATAGCGGTGTCACTGGAAAAACTTGAAACTTGATTCAGTTGTTCTTTGGAAGACTAAAATATTTTCGTGGGCCCCCAACTTGTTATTTTTGTTGTACGGACCCCGAGGTCCATTTGGACCCAGGTTGAGAACCTCTGGTCTAGATCCAGTCGTATTTTGTTTTTTCTACCATGTTTTTTTTTTTTCTGATGCGATCCTTTTTTTTAATTGGTTACTTACTGAAGAAGCAAATTAGATAAAATGGCGGGAAAATATCTTTATCGTCTGCCTGGCCAATCAGCATTCTCAACCTCCAATCAAAGCGTCTTTCAACACAATAATAATAATAATAATAATAATAATAATAATAATAATAATAATAATAATAAACAGGTTTTTATAACAAACATTATAACAGTAAAACAATGAAATATGAGATTGTCATATTGATATCATTTAGGTTTTTGAAACTATTGAGAAGTTATAATATCTAGAAAATTAAAATCACAGCGTTATATAAAAAAAAAATTATAAGATTTAATCCTTCTGAACTAAACTCAAACATATTATCTACTTGAAACACATCGACACTAACTAAAACATTCTTTTCTTTGCTTTGCTTCCTATAAAGGCAAATAAATATATATAAAAAAAAACTTGACGGACTTCAGTCTATATAAGCCTAAACGATAATCTGGCTTTGGGCCCTACATTGAAGCCTATACTAACCGAAAGGATAATCCGGCCATGGGCACTTTACGGCAGCCTATACTAGCCTAAAGGATAATCTTGCCTTGGGACCTAGGCTGAAGCCTATATTATCCAAAAGGATAATCTGGCCTCGGGCTCAAAGATGAAACCTATACTAGTCAAAAGAATAATCGGGGTCTGGGCCTTACACTGCAACCTAAAGGATAATCTGTCATTGGGTCCTAGGCTGAAGCCTATACCAGCTGAATATATAATTCGACCCTGGGTCTTTAGGCCTATACTATCCTAAAGGATAATCTGTCATTGGGTCCTAGGCTGAAGCCTATACCAGATGAATGTATAATTCGACACCGGGGCCTTTAGGCCTATACTAGCCTAAAGGATAATCTGTCATTAGGTCCTAGGCTGGTGCCTATACCAGCTGAATATATAATTCGACCCTGGGCCTTTAGGCCTATACTAGCCTAAAAGATAATCTATCATTGGATCCTAGGCTGAAGTCTATACCAGCTGAATGTATAATTCGACCCTGGGTCTTTAGGCCTATACTAGCCTAAAGGATAATCTGTCATTAGATCCTAGGCTGAAGTCTATACCAGCTGAATGTATAATTCGACCCTGGATCTTTAGGCCTATACTAGCCTAAAGGATAATCTGTCATTAGGTCCTAGGCTGAAGCCTATACCAGCTGAATGTATAATTCGACACTGGGCCTTTAGGCCTATACTAGCCTAAAGGATAATCTATCATTGGATCCTAGTCTGAAGCCTATACCAGCTGAATGTATAATTCGACCCTGGGCCTTTAGGCCTATACTAGCCTAAAGGATAATCCGGACAATGGTATGCACATGTTCAGTTGTTTCCGTTTCAAAAAAGGACTCGTTTTGTTGGTCTTTCAGAGGTTTTAATGGTCCTATTGGAGACTTGATGTTCATGTTGGACGTAATCTGTTTGATGATTGATTCGACGTTGGTAATAGTGGACCAATAAACATTCTTAAACCCGTAGACTAGACCCCTTAAAATAAACCGCCTCTTTCGATATCGAAGGTCAAACGTAGTCTTTTTGCCTGCGCATTCGAGAAAAAAATGTCGGAGAGGCACATTCTCTTTAATAATTTTCCCCCGAGTAAGTAAGCCGATAAAGGCAATACGCGCCGTTTAAAATAAAATATGCGAAAAGTTTTCGTCCAGTTCAAATACGAGTATCCACTAAAAATAATGTTTGGAGTAATACATACGTGGTGCGATGGATAAATTGTCGTCTAAATGCCGCAAACATGAAAATAACATTGACATCGCATTTTAACAGACATATTTACCAAAATTACACAAAATATTAAGCAATACACAGACAAGAAAATGGATGATTTCCAAGCAACGATAAACGATAATTGAGTTGGATATACTAGATTTAGTGTAGTATATGATTAATCATATACTACACTAATCAATTATTCCAACTCAATTATTCGCAATGATTCTTCTCCCCCGGTTAGCGATTTGCAAAAAAACCAACATAGTTTACAAATTCAAGTGCCCTTTGGGAGATTGTATCTCCAACGAATTAAGTAATATTTATGTTGGTCACACCACAAAGTTGCTTTCACGACGCTTGACACTACATCTGAATGAAAAATCTAACATTTTTCGGCATTAAAAACAACATGCCCGGCCGCATACACAATTCCGTAAAATCCTTGTCGAAAACACAATTATACTTAAACATGAAAACAATAAACAAAAACTAAAAATTCTTGAAGCTATATACATAAAACAGTTGAAACCTAACCTAAACAAAATAAACTATGTAATCTCCACAAATATTCTTAAATATCTATAATTGGTAATTTTTCTCTCTTATATATATATATATATATATATGCTGGACGCTTCCGTCGTATTCGACGTATGAGGGTCAAGCAGCTCAGTTCCTAGGAACCATCAGCCTAGACACCAGGACATATGATCTGATTTTAGTGGTGAAGGCTTTGTGCAGAACCTATCACACTTTTTGAAGGGCCGAATACAGAGACTTGGTGCACTACGTGCCACAAGGTCCCCAAACGATTTCTCGGCAGGTTTTGAGTTGTCTTTCTCCTAGACCAGTTGCCATCCAAGGCTATAGAAACCAGTCTGTCCTGCTATTTACGCATAGGTGGAGGGAGAAGAAGAGGAGGATTAATACCCTTTCACGTAAGTGAATGTAATGGATTCGACTGGAATTCGAACTCGGCTCTCCGATATATATATATATATATATATATATATATATATATATATATATATATATATATATATATATATATCCCGAAAAAATATATTGACACTTTAATAGTTGATTACTCAATTTTTATTTCTTTTCAGATATAACTCATTAGAAATAATGATGGCAGCCATTAAGCTTTGAACCAAAAGAGATTTATCCTAAATTGCTACTGGAAATTTAAAAAGTGCATTTGAAGTGCAAAGAGAGTTCAGAAGAGAGTTTCAAACAATTCCGCCTACACGACTTACCATCGCGCAAATTAGATAGAACTGTTCAGAATTCAAGAGGTCTTTGACAACGACGATTTTTATTTCCAGCAAAATGGGACACCTCCACACAACCGACTTAAGGGCCTAACTTGTGAGATTTTTAGACAGTTGGATTGGACGAAGAAATCAAACAGAAGATCTCCAACGTTCACCATGTCTCACCCCATCTGACTAATATGTAGGTTGAACATTGTCGTATTTGGGTCCGGTGACTCAGTTCTGAGATCCGAACAGCCAGACTAGTTCACTACGCATATGATTTGATTACCGAATGTACTCACAAAATATTAGGGGTGCAATCTACCTGCTCGACATCAATGCAAAACAAAATTACCTTGCCATCATGATTTCTGAGAAATCGAAAATGATACCCATAAAACACTAAAACGATGCGTTTTCTCCGTATAGAAACAATCTATCTATCATATATACTGACCCACTGCTTTAAACTTACCTCATACTGCTAGATTCACATATCCATCACAATAAATAAAATTATAAAATATTCATTGATCTATCAGTCAGCATTTGGTTGGGGCTTTTGTACTCGACTGATATAGAAATCCTGAACATGCACACATAAGTTAAGGAACCTTGTGTAGATGTTTAACAAAGAAAAAATAGTCCCACGATCCATTCTGTAAAATATATATATTTTGTCAAAAATACGTTGAAAAATATGACTTAAAGAAATGAAATATATTCTTTACGAGATAATTTTCTTTAATGCTTGTTTCATATAACATTAAAAAGCGTTCTTAAGTGTTATTTAAAAATAAGTAAGCGCATGAATCTAGTACCCAAAACGTTTGCACTATTTTGCATTGCGCAGTGATATAGCCAAATTTATAGTTTATAATTTTTGTTAAAAAACCTTATTATGAGTAAAAAGAAGAGTTATAAAGCAGGTTTTAATTTAAAAGTACTAAATTATGCAGAGGAACATGGAAATCGATCTACAAAAGTGTCTTAATAATTGTAAGTTTTGAAATAAAAGGTAGATATCTGATAATTCTTACGTTTAAAAAGGGCTGTGTAACTCCCCAGATTGTAGTGCGACCTATCTGTGAGTCAACCGTAAATCATTAATTATTAATCCATGGGGGGGTCTATCTGGGTGTATGGGGGGTACTATCCTCAAGTATATACAGTATTTCTCAATTATTTTTCATACTTCCCAGAACAAGAATAACAAAAAAATTCTTTTTAACTTTTAAGGAGGTTCAGTTCCTATGTAAATTACTTCTGCTACAGAAGTAAAAAAATAAAATAAAATAAATGAATGAAAGGATAATAATAATAATAATAATAATAATAATAATAATAATAATAATAATAATTCCTCAGACAGGAAAATGGATGTAACTCAATCAGATATTCATAAAAAGAATAATAAAAAAAAAAAAATCTGTCACATTATAAGGACTTACAAATGAAAGTAACAAAAATGTTCCACAGGCGAGAAGTGCGGGAGAAGAAGCCGTTTGGGTAGAAGAGATGGTCACGTTTTTTTTTTTTTTTTTTAAATAAGATGTGATAAAAAAAAAAAATATAGATACAACAGTTACTTCCCTTTTGTTTACATGATGATTGACGAAATGTATTTTTATGGCGGAAGTGTCTTAATAATTGTAAGTTTTGAAATAAAGATAGTAATAAAAAGTAGATATCTGATAATTCTTACATTTAAAAATGGCTGTGTAACTCCCCAGATTATAGTGCGACCAATCTGCGAGTCAACAGTAGATCATCAATTATTAAACCATAAAATAGGGGTGGCGACCTACCTGCGAGTATATATGGCATACGAAAAATGAAATACAAAATCTCCTACAGAAGGTAGTGTAGGAAAGTGAGAAGAAAAGACTAAGTATCAACTACAAGAAGACAGATTCCATGTTTATTAGCAAAATGAACAGCCCAAAATACAAATTACAAATTGGAGATATCAAAACCAAACAGGTATGAAAATTTAACTATCTTGAGAGTGTTTTATCAGAGGACGGAAAATGTGACACTGAAATCCGAAGTAACATTGGGATGGCCAAAGGTGCATTCAAAAAACTAAGTAGAGTATTAAGAAACAGGAAAACTTTGTTAGAAAGTGTACTGAACTGTTATGTAATATCTGTCCTCCAAAATGGCAGTGAATGCTGGACAATGTCCTCACAAATAAAAAGAGGACTTAAGGCAACAGAAACAATAAAAAGAGTACTGAACTGCTATGTAAATCAATCCTCCTATATGACTGTGAATGCTGAACAATCTCCTCAGAAGATGAACAGGCTTGAAACAACAGAAACAAAGAAAATAGTACTGAACTGCTATGTAGTGTCAACTCTCCTATATAGCAGTGAATGCTGGACAATCTCCTCAAAATCTCCTCAAAGATGAACAGGCTTGAAGCAACAGAAACAAAGAAAATAGTACTGAACTGTTATGTAGTATCAACTCTCCTATATAGCAGTGAATGCTGGACAATCTCCTCAAAGATGAACAGGCTTGAAGCAACAGAAACAAAGAAAATAGTACTGAACTGTTATGTAGTATCAACTCTCCTATATAGCAGTGAATGCTGGACAATCTCCTCAAAGATTAACAGGCTTGAAGCAAGAGAAACAAAGAAAATAGTACTGAACTGTTATGTAGTATCAACTCTCCTATATAGCAGTGAATGCTGGACAATCTCCTCAAAAATGAACAGGCTTGAAGCAACAGAAACAAAGAAAATAGTACTGAACTGTTATGTAGTATCAACTCTCCTATATAGCAGTGAGTGCTGGACAATCTCCTCAAAGATGAACAGGCTTGAAGCAACAGAAATCTGGTTCTATAAATTACCAAAATATGTGAGCAACGACGAAGTTTTAGAGAAAATGGAAACAAAAAGAAAACTTATACTTGAAGAGACAGTTGGAATTTCTAGGTCACCTAATAAGAAAAGAGGGCTTGGAAAACCTGATACTCACAGGGCATATTGAGGGCAAGATGGACAGAAGAAAACAATGGACAACTCTATTTGGTTAACATAAGCAAATGGATAGCAGAACAAGATTTAGGCGTGAAAACAAAAAGACAAAATTTATTAAGAGCTACGAAGGACAGGGAAATTGTGGAGAGCCATGATCGTTTACGCCCTGAGGGGACACGGCAGATATAGAAGAAGGTGAAGACTTGTGCAGAAGAGGATACACTTTTCGGGAAGAACTGAATACGTTGCTCATAGTGCGCGAGACGAAGTCAGTTTGGATTTCAGTTGCCCTTCTCGTTGAATGGTACATTTCGGAAGCATGAAAACACTTAAACAAGATTTGTTAACATAAACAGTCCGTCTGCTTCACTGTTCTTATTGTATTTTCTTAATTTTCGGATAAGCTGACATATTTCCCACAAAAGTAAAGCCACTTCTCAGTCATTACCAAAAACTAACATAGAAATCCAAATGCCTGGTAGCTGTCAGTTTCATGCCTTTTTTATCCTCTCTCTCTCTCTATATATATATATATATATATATATATATATATATCTATATCCTTAAATTGTATCATTATGATTTTTTATGATTTTTGCCTTTAAAACCCAGTAAATTTAAAAAAAAAGTTACTCCAAAATTCGCTTGAGGATGAAATGGAACTAATGTCTTTAATTTAATTACAAAATTAAATTCAAGCTTTTAGATTCCATTTTCGAAACATGGTTAGGACTGTGTAGCGAAAAAAACACATTTTAAATCAGTTAATTTATAATATTAATGCTCTGTAAATTTACATTGAGCACTATTTCGTAAAAAAAAATTCTATAAGAACACCGGATTATATATCTTACTGTTCTTTTCTTTATATATATATATATATATATATATATATATATATATATATATATATATATATATATATATATATAGCAGGCCATTCGCATTCGAGGATACCAGGGTGGCTATTGCAGACTCTCGCTCAGGCACATTTGTTTTTTGTTCAACACCCACAGAGCGCACCTATAATTTATACTGCAACTACACCGAGCAGACCTTAGTTACAGTTTCTGGGAGAGGGTGTGTCATCTTAAATGACCATTAATCTGAAAAAACGCCAGCAAGATTTGTGACTTCGTGCTAGCACAGCCATCGACGTCTCCCAGGGTTATGTCTACCCAATTTCACTCACAATGCTTTGGTCAAACCCGTGGTATGGTTTTCAGGCACTTTTCAAAGGTGCCGCACGCCGGGATCGTCTCTCCTCCAGACCGATAACATCAGAAAGTCTCCTTCCTGACAAATCGTGCATGGTGAGATTCGAACCCGGATCTCATCGTCAGATAGTGAACGTTCTAACCACACGGTCACGCGCCCATATATATATATATATATATATATATATATATATATATATGTGTGTGTGTGTGTGTGTGTGTGTCATGGGTCCTTACCTATAACTACAGAATGAACTCTTCCTAACACTATGTATACTATGTCTCTCAAGAGAGAGGGTCGAATCGAGTCGAGTAGTTCACTCCAAACCAGACTGACAGTCATACTAACACCTTCCACATCTTGTATTATTATTTCGTGTAATATACCTTCGTTATTTCTACTCTTGTGTCCATGTTGTTCTTCCTTGGTCCTAACCTGGACCATAACAATATATATATATGTTTGGTTGAATAAATTACAAACGTTATGTCTGCTTATTTTGATCATAATCCTTTCATATTCATGAATATTTTTTCGCATATTACAATTAAATGAAGCATGGAATGCACTGTAACAGTGAGAATCACTTTTATTTCCCAATTACTTCCCATCTATTTCTCAGATCAGTATCAGAGGTGCAGCTTTGCCTTACCAACTGCCCCCCCCCAATGATGATCTCAGAAATCCATCCCTATAACTCTAGAAACATACACACAACCCATACACCCAGTTAAAAAGCAAAAATAAAATCATCCTTGATAATGGGTAAAAGTATTTTTCGAACACAAGAAAAATTAAATAAAAAGCGTACCTTGTCTCTCCTTTTTAATGAAACATATATGAATGAAGGATTGCTGTCTAAATACAATATATATATATATATATATATATATATATATATATATATATATAGAGAGAGAGAGAGAGAGAGAATATGAATAAATACAAAAGGATAAGACAAGTTTTCCTTTTATTTTATTCATATATATATATATATATATATATATATATATATATATATAATGAATAAATACAAAAGGATGACAAGTTTTCCTTTTATTTTATTCATATATATATATATATATATATATATATATATATATATATATATATAAACAATATGAATAAATACAAAAAGATAAGACAAGTTTTCCTTTTATATATATATATATATATATATATATATATATATATATATATATATACAGTTTTGGACAGAATTATTTCATAATTACAAATATAGCTGTCATACTGCAAATTTTGATGGAAACTTCGTGTGTATTTTTTCAAAAATTACGTATTTGAAAGAATGTGCAGCCATGGCCACAACATTTTTTTTTTAATGTCAAACAATAAAAAAAACCCACAAAAATCATTTAGCATAGGGCAAAATTATTGACCTTCTTGCCTCAATAAACAATCGTGTAACCCTTATTCGGGATTATTGCCTTTAATCACTTTTGATAGTTCCTTACAAGATCACTACACACACTGATTCTTCCGTGGCAATAACTTCTCGTTCCTCCAAATTCGGAGGACTTCTTTCTCTTACTTTTTTCTTCAAAGATGATCCATACATTTTCTATGGGGTTTAAGTCAGGACTTTGTTCGGGGTACGCCAATATCTTAACTTTATTGTCATCTACGAATCTTGTAACAATTCGTGTCGTGTGTTTCGTGTCATTGCCATTTTGAAGCGTCTAGTGACGCCCCAAAGACAGTTTTCATGTAATTTGTCTCATATTATTTTTAAGAATAGACAAATACTGCTCTTTATCCAAGATGCCCTGTACACTCATTAATTCTCTTGGTTCAGAAGCAGCAAAAAAACTCCGGAGTAGAATGTTCCCAAAAACCATGTTTAATTTTAGGGAGGGTATTTTTTTTTTTTAAATTTTATGAGCTTCATTCACTTTCCTCCATACATAACGGGAGTTCATGTGACCAAATAATTCTCGTTTCGTTTCATAGTTCCAGTATTTACCATCCTTTTCGAAATGGTTTCTAGCATAAGTTAATCTGCATTTCAGACATTTAGTTTTCCTTGGGCGGAAAGCCTGAAGTCCGGCTCCATAATTATAGATTTTTCTAAAAATTGGTGATGTTCAAAATTATTCGCCGCCCCCCACCATAATATTGCTCTACGGCAATTACAATGTT
>CAHIKZ030001004.1:1577500-1582500 GCA_903632075.3 Acanthosepion pharaonis | reverse complement strand
CGTGTAGGGGAGGTGTAGTTTTATGGCGGCAGAAACAGTTGCACTTCAGCGGATGGGCGATTGAAAACGCGTAGTAAATATCTATAAATTCATTGGTAACATATTGTCTGAGAACAAGCGACTTAGGTTCGCCGTGGCTTGCTAATATGTGTACATATGTGCGCATGCGTGTCCTTTTTGGAGAAACCAAAATGGCGCTTAAAACGAACTGCAAACGAGAGATGAACAGAGTCGGGCCGTCTGGCGATACAGGAAAGAAAAATAAAAATATAAAGAGAGACACGATTTGCCCAAAGTTATACGAAGAGATATTGGTAGAGTTAGCAAAATACAGAAGACAAAAAAAAAATGAATTGTTTAAAAAAGAAAAAGAAAAAAAAGAAAAAAAATGGGAGGAGGAAAAACGAAAAAAAAAAAAAGAAAAGAAAAAAAGGAAAGAAAGAAAAAAAAGGAAAGAAAGTAAACAAGATAGTGAAGTTGAAATTCGGGAGGTAGTGTTGGTATGTGTGTGTGGGTGGGGGGAAGAAAATAAACGAAGAAAAGAAAGGAGGAAAAAAAGGGGGAGAGGTAGTAGGAGGGGAGAGAAGAAGAAGGTAGGGAGAAAAGCTTGCAGGAAAGAGAAAAGTGGGAGGTAAGCAGATAGAGATATATTTACACTACAGAGGAAGAAATAGAAAGGGAGAGGGAGGGACAGAGTGAAAGAGTGATAGACAGAGGGAAAGGAAGAGAGAGAAATCTTTATCTTTTATTGTGTGTGAATGCATTTAGGGAATCTGTCTGTTCGTATTTATCTTTCTATCGGCCTTTCTCAGTCTGTTCAGATCTATCAATCGAACTACTTATCTAAATCAGTCTAATTATATCTATCTATCTATCTATCTATCTATCTATCTATCTATCTATCTATCTCAATTTTTTCATATCTATCTATGTATCTATCAATCTATCTATGTACCGATATAAATCTCTTCATATCTATCGATAAAGATTAGAGAGAAAAAGAAAGATAGATAGATAGAGAGAGAGAGAGAGAGAGAGAGAGAGAGAGAGAGAGAAAGATATCAACGTCACACACACTAAAGAAGAATGATACAAAGAGAAAAACACACAGACATATACACACATACATAGGCGTATACATACATATATGTATACATCTATATACATAAAGAATACAAATCAAGACAAACTCCTGTATCTATATCAGTCAGATCATATCTATCTCAGTCTGTTCATTATCTATCTATCTATCTATCTATCTATCTATCTATATATATATATATATATATATATATATATATCTATTAATATCTATGTGTTCATAGTTATCTATCTATCTATCTATCTATCTATCTATCTATCTATCTATCTATCTATCTCAATCAGTTCATATCTATCTATTCTATCTATCTATCTATCTATCTATCTATCTATCTCATCATTATCTATGTATCTATCTATCTATCTATCTATCTATCTATCTATCTATATATATATATATATTAATATCTGTGACTTCATAGTTATCTATCTATCTATCTATCTATCTATCTATCTATCTATCTATCTATCTCAATCATATATTCATATCTATCTATCTTCTATTATCTATCTATATATATATATATATATATATCTATTAATATCTATGTGTGTTCATATTTATCTATCTATCTATCTATCTATCTATCTATCTATCTATCTATCTATATATATATCTATCTATTAATAATATCTATTCATATTTATCTATCTATCTATCTATCTATCTATCTATCTATATCTATATATCAATTTATTTATATATATATATATATATATATATATATATATATGATATAATTCCTCTGTAGTATGGATTCTATTATGTATATGGACGTATATCGATTCATTGATCATACTGATAAAGAAATAATTGATGGGTTGAGATACGCGATTGATTGTCTGGTTCATGTAAGCACATCACAATAGTTTATAGGCCATTTAATATCTAACTTTATTCCGCGGGAGCCAGAATCGAACCCAAAAGGATTTATAAACAAAACCAGATTCGCTGATCATAACCTAACAACGAATATAGATATGAACAGAGATATGAAGATATATAGATGCATACACTGAGAATAGAAAATAGACAACTGGACGTATGTACTGGCTTATCTATCTATCTATCTATCTATCTATCTATCTATCTATCTATCTATCTCTCTATATATATATATATATAAATATATATTATATATAATATATATTTAGATAAATGCATGAACGAACTGACATAGATAGATAGATAAATAAAAATAATTGCATGAACGATTTTATTATATATATATATATATATATATATATATATATATATATATATATATATATATATATATAAAGAACAGTAAGATATATAATTCCGGTTGTTCTTATAGATATTTTTTTTTTACAAAATAGTGCTCAATGTAAATTTACAGAGCATTAATATTATAAATTAATTGATTTAAAATATGATTTTTTTTCGCTACACAGTTCGAATTATTCTCTTGAGGATGAAATGGAACTAATGTCTTTAATTTAATCACAAAATTAAATTCGGGGCTTTTAGCTTTCATTTTTGAAACATGGTTAGAACTGTGTAGCGAAAAAAAACATATTTCAAATCAATTAATTTATAATATATATATATATATATATATATATATATATAACTAGATAAATAGATAGACAAATGCATTAAAGGACTGAGATAGATAGATAGATAGATAGATAGATAGATAGATAGATAGATAGATATTAAGTAAATGAGATAGATAGATAGATATGAGTATGCAGAGATAGAAAGAAACAAAGAAAGAAGAAAAGAAAGAACAAAGAAAGCGATTAGAAAAGCTAGATATGAATAGGTTGAAATAGGAAGAAAAGACAGAAAGAACGACATAGATAGATAGATAGATAGATAGATAGATAGATAGATAGATAGATAGATAGATAGATAAAGTCATGGATGTGTGTGGTAGGTAGATAGAGCGATCGATCGATAGATTGATTAACAGGTAAACGAATGAAACAACTGAGATAGATAGATTAATAGGTCGATAGATATGAGTAGGCAGAGTGGGAAAGGGATGAAAAAAGAAAAAGAGAAAGAACGACTTCTGATAGATTGATCGATTGATAAATAGAGAGGTAGATAAATAGATAGATGCATGAATGAACTGAGATTTATAGACAGATGGTTGGATAGATAAATAGATAAAGAGATAGCGAGCTAGCTAGCTAGCTAGCTAGATAGATAGAGAGATACCTAGTTAGCTAGCTAGATAGATAAATGAATGAAAGAACTGATAGATAGATAGATAGATAGATAGATAGATAGATAGATAGATAGATAGATATAAAGGATGATAGATAGAAAGATAGATATGGATAGACAGAAACAGACAGGAAGAAAGAAAGAAAGAAATGAAAAAAAAAAGAAACAACAAAGAAAGCGATTAGCATAGATATATATATATGAATATGTTGAGATTGAACGAGAGAAAAAAGTAAGAAAGATAGTAAGCGATTGGAATATATATATATATATATATATATATATATATATATATATATATATATTAAAAAAAATTCATGTTAAAAAAAAAAAAAATAAATGAAAACTACAAACAAAAGTTCATTTTCTCTATCAAGACATTCATTTCTGTAGTTCACTGCTACCAGCAAGCAGAAATATTTCTTCTCCTGATGATGGCCATGTTGGCCGAAACTAGTCGAGGAATCTAAATGGAATAATAATAATAATAATAAAAACAAAAGAATATTAATCTACAACCCAGTGTGTCTGAAGATTTTAATTTTTTAATATTTTTTATTGTTCAAAATATAATCATGAATAATAGACTTAACCCAAAGTCGTGGACATAACATAACAGAACCAATAAACACCGAATTATTGGCTATCCGTATCTATCTATCTATCTATCTATCTATATATATATATATATATATATATATATATATATATATATATATTTATATATATATATTATAAAATTATAATATAAATATGTTATAAAAAAAACTAAAAAAATAGCCATTTTTTTTCCACCTATTGTCTTATCAAGTGATGATGTTGAATGTAAAAAAATGGGTTTTATTTTTTCATCATGATAAGACACCGGAAAATGAAACAAAATATGGCTATTTTTAATTTTATAACATATTTATATTATAAATTTTTAAAATAAATAATTATATCTACTCTACATTGTATTGAGCACTCTTTTAAGGATAGTAATTGTTGGTTATTGGAATTCATTTTGTATACACCAATTATATACTTGGGTATATATATATCTATATATATATATATATATATATATATATGAAGAGGCTGAGATAAACTGAAAAAGCGATTGGAATATATGGATATATAAATATATATTAAGAGAGATGAGATTTCACTGAGGTTGAAACAGGTAAATATGAACATATTGAAAGAAAGAATGAAAGACATTGTAATTGATAGATAGATAGATCGATTGATAGATAGATAAATAGATAGGAAGGTAGGTAGATAGATAGATAGATGAACAGTATTAGATAGATAGATAGATAGATAGATAGATAGATAGATAGATAGATAGATGAACAGTATTACATAGATAGATCGATTGATGGAGAGATAAATTAATAGATAAATGCTTGTAAGAACTGAGATAGATAGATAGATAAATAGATATGAATTGGTTTAGATAGATAGATAGATAGTTAGACAGATAGATAGATAGATGAACAGTATTACATAGATAGATAGATAGATAGATAGATAGATAGATAGATAGATAGATTGATAGAGAGATAAATTAATACATAAATGCATGTAAGAACTAAGATAGATAAATGGATATTAATTGGTTTAAATAGATAGATAGATAGATAGATAGATAGATAGATAGATAGATAGATAGATAGATGAACATTGATAGGTAGATAGATCAATTGATGGAGAG
>CAHIKZ030001004.1:1570000-1575000 GCA_903632075.3 Acanthosepion pharaonis | reverse complement strand
GACTGATATATAGATAGATAGACAGACAGACAGATAGATAGATAGATAGATAGATAGATAGATAGATAGATAGATAGATAGATAGATAGATAGATAGAAGAAACGACTGTGCAAGATTAATAGTTACGTTGATAAATAAATGCATGAAAGTGTGATGGATAGATATGAATAGCCAGAGATATAAAGAAAGAACGAAAGAAAGAATAACATTAATAACAAAGGAACCGGTAATAATAATTAGCTAGATAGATATAAAGAGGCATATATAGCAAGAACGAAAAAAAAAAAAATACAACAAAAAACGATAGATAGATAGAGACGAATTCATCGAGGTCGATAGATATGAATTGGCTAAGATAGAGAGTTAGATAGAAAGAGAGATGCATGAAGGAAATTCATGACAGACTTTGATATATCTATCTATCTATCTATCTATCTATCTATCTATATATATATATATATATATATATATATATATATACACACACACACATATATATATATATATAGATAGATAGATAGATAGATATGAATAGGATGCGATAGGAAGAAAGAAAGATGGAAGGAGAAAGAAAGCGATTGGAATAGCTGCAGAGATACATAAATCAATAGATAGTTGTATGAACTGAGGCTGATAGATAGATAGATAGATAGATAGATAGATATGAGCAGACTGACATAATTAGATAGATAGATAGATAGATAGATAGATATGAATAGAGCGGGATAGATAGATAGATATGAACAGAGCACGATAGATAGATAGATAGATAGATAGATAGATAAAACAATGAACCAAATGAGATCGATAAACAGATAGAGAGATAAATTTATGAAAGACTGTGATATATATATATATATATATATATATATATATATATAGAGAGAGAGAGAGAGAGAGAGAGATAAATAGGCTGAGAAAGAAAGAAATAAAGCGATTAGAAGAGATAGATATGAAAAAGATTAGATAGGAAAAAGAAAGTAAGAAATAAAGGAGAAAGAAAACGATTGAAATAGATACGTAGATAGATAGATAGATAGATATGAATAGATAGATAGATAGATAGATAGATAGATAGATAGATAGATAGATATAGCGATAGATACATGAACGGATATAGATAGATAGTCTAATGGATACATAGATATGAATCGGATAAAATAAATAGATAGATAGATAGATAGATAGATGAAACGACTGTGATAGATTGATAGTGACGGAGATAGGTAGACAGATAAATGTATTTATAGATTTATTTATAGAGACATAGATTCAAAGATAGATGCATGAACGAACTTAGATAGCTAGATAGATCGATAGATCGATAGATATGATTAGGAAGACACAGCAAGAAAGAAATAAAGAAAGAGAGAACGGCCTGAGATAGATCGATAGGTCGATAGATAAATAGATATATAGACAAATAGATAAATTAACAGAAACAATACATGAAAGAACTGATATTTATAAATAGATACATTGCTTGATAGACTGATAGATAGAGAGAGATATGCATAGCTTCAGATAGAAAGAATTTTACAAAGAAGTGATAGATCGATTGATAGATAAATTAATAGATAAATACATGAAAGAACTGAACCTTATAGATAGGTAGTTAGATAGATATGAATAGACATTGATATACAGCAAGGAAGAAATGAAGAAAGAAAGTAAGGAAAAGACAAAGAAAGCGATTAGCATAGATATATACACAGCAATAAGTTGAGATAGAAAGAAAAAAAGAAAGAAATAAAGAAGGGCGCAAAACAATTGGATATATATATATATATATATATATATATATATATATATATATATATATATATGAAGAAATATACTGTTAAGGTGTGCTATATTTATGGGACAAAGTGCTCAACATCAGAGATAGAGCGTGTGTAAATAAAAAAAAGTAAACATTTAAGTCAACACTTCGAGGAGACAGGCTGTTTCATGCTAGACGCAATCGTCAGGCCACCTTTGACCATTTATATATTATATATTTTATATATATATATATATATATATATATATATATATATATATATATATATATATATGTAGACGTCCCATCCCGGTGGCCTGACGATTGCGCCTAGCATGAAACAGTGTTGACTTCAATGTTCACTTTATCTATCTATCTATTTCTATCTATCTATATAAAGAAATATAGTTTTAAGGTGGGCTATATTTATGGGATAAAGTGCTCAATACCAGAGCGTATGTAAATATGTAAGAGACGGGATGGGACGTCTCTCTCTCTCTCTCTGTCTCTCTGTCTCTCTCTCTCTCTCTCTCTCTCTATATATATATATATATATATATATATATATAAAAGGTCAATGGTCAAAGTTGAATCAGACCAGTAAACGATAGTATTGAAAATTGCTCAATACATGTGTAAAAACACAAGAGTAAAAATAACATGTAGAACTTTTAACTTTGAAAATCCGATAACAATGGCCAAAATAAAACGTATATAGGATGTACAGAAGGTACGTTTAAACGTAGATGGTACAATCATAGGTCGTCTTTTAAGCTAGCAAATCTTAGGTACTCTACCAAACTAGCTAACCATATGTGGAATTTAAAAGAAAAAAAAATAACAGGGATCCGTTGATAAGGTGGAAAGTTTTTTTAAACTTCCCACCTTATCAAGAGCTACAACCGTATCTGCAACCTTTTCTAAAAGGAAAAAATCGCGATTATGACATTTCCGGATCCCAAAAACCTTTTAAACCAGAAATCTGGAGTCATAAACCCTTGCATACATATCTGAAATTTTTTATTAAGTGCATATAAGGCTGGATTAAAATGTAATTTACCCCCCCGCCATCGATGCATTTACAATTCTTTTGCTTTACTTCTCTTCCCCCTTCTTCTTCATATCCTCCTCCTCCCTTTCTATTGCACCCAAAGTCGTTCATTTATTTAGCTTTGAAAATAATAATGTAGTGTTCTTTACTTTTTTGTTTTTTTTTTTTAAATAAATAAAAAAGCATTAGGTGGTCATCTGAGAAAAAATCGCCTGAGGATACCGTAAATTTAAAAACAAGGTAGCAGATTCAAATAACTTCCTGATTTTTAAAGTACATAATTAGAATATAATAGAAAAAGTTCAAACACTAATATTCCATGGTTAAAATTTATTACATTAGAATTGTAATCACAATCCAAATCATCAGACCTCTGATGAACTGGATCGTGATCAATCAATCTATCTATCTATCTATCTATCTATCTATCTATCTATCTATCTATCTATCTATCTATGTTAGTCTGATCATTATCTATCTATCTATCTATCTATCTATCTATCTATCTTAGTCTGATCATATCTGTCTATCTATTTTCATATTCATCTTTCACCATGTTCAAATCTATCTATCTATCTATCTATCTATCTATCTATCTATCTATATATGAAGAAATATAGTTTTAATGTGTGCTATATATATGGGATAAAGTGCTCAATATCAGAGATAGAGCGTGTGTAAATATAGAAGTGAATATTGAAGTCAACACATAGAGGCGACAGGCTGTTTCATGCTAATCGCCATGACGATTGCGTCTAGCATGAAAGACTGTCGTCTAAGTGTTGACGATTGTTCACTTTTATAATTATATGTATGTATATAGATCTCTCTCTCTCTCTCTCTCTCTATATATATATATATATATATATATATATATATATATATATATATATATATATATATATATATATATATATATATATATATATGTAGATAGACAGATAGATTTGAACATGGTGAAAGATAAATATGAAAATAAATAGGCATATATGATCAGACTAAGATGGGCACCTCAAGGTGGTGTAATGGTTAGCAAGCTTGTCTCGCTAGAACAATTACGAATGAGTAGTGAGTTCGATCCTCACTGGGTGCCCCTTACATTCGGCCTTGTGCCACATCCAAGTTACGCTTGGAAAATCGCTATGATCAGACTAAGATAGATAGATAGATAGATAGATAGATAGATCGATGAGATTGGTGTAGAGATGGGAAGACGGCAAATGGCAGAAAGAGAGAACGACAGAGATAGGAGTGAAGAGACGGGATGGGGTGTCGTTGACAAAAGAGTTGGGTGGTAATTGCTTACGTGATATCAAGAATGTGAGGAGGGGAGAAAGAGTAGAAAGAAAGAGATAACTTTAAGACAGAGAGAGATAAATAAATAGAGAGAGAGAGAGAGAGAGGCGAAAGAGATGGAAAGATATCTGAGAGGAATAACAAAATGATCGATTAATTGAAATATTAGGGGAATGTAAACAAAGTGACAGATCGATCATTCGATCAATAAAATCAGAGGCAGATCAAAATGAACAGAATCTGTTCGCTATAGAAGAACGGGATAAAAAGTGGTTCTGTAAATGTTAAGGTAGATATAGACGCAAGTAAGGCATCTGAACACTGAGAGGTAGGTAGGTAGGTAGGTAGGTAGGTAGATAGATAGATATGAAGAAGTTGGGTTAGAAAGAAAGAAAGAAAACGCGATTGTAATAGATAGATAGATAGATAAGATTGGATTGAGATAGAATGAAATAAAAAAAGAAATCAATTGATAAATAGATAGATAGATAAGAATTGGCTATCGGATACCAATCTATATTTGATCCCAATTCCTATATATATATATATATATATGTGTGGTGTTTGTGTCTGTGTCTGTGCGTATGCGTATATATATATATATATCTATATATATATATATATATATATGGACAGTCTGACAGATAAAAAATACAATGATATATATATCGAGCAAACGAGAGGGAGGAGGGTTAAAGTCATGAAGATTTTGACATGAACCTATACGTTATGTAAATCTCTCTCTCTCTCTCTCTATCTATCTATCTCTCTTTTTCTCTCTAATCTTTATCGATAGATATGAAGAGATTTATATCGGTACATAGATAGATTGATAGATACATAGATAGATATGAAAAAATTGAGATAGATAGATAGATAGATAGATCGTC
>CAHIKZ030001004.1:1517500-1565000 GCA_903632075.3 Acanthosepion pharaonis | reverse complement strand
GGCGGTGGGAAAGGGGCTGAAGCTGAGATGCCAGGTCAGGGCCAGTAACATTGCAGATTCTTCTTTGGATTTTATCAAGAATCTCCAAATATAGAGCAGCAGCACCAGACCAGAGGTGACAGTATTTTTCAAAGCAAGGACAAATAGTAGACTTATAAATCTGTAAGATAAATTTGCTGTCAATTTGGCCCTATCGAACCGATCAGATTTACTATTAAGACAGGACTAAATAGTTGTGTCATCGGCATAGATAGCGAGTTGAGAACTGATGATATCAGGAGTGTCATTTATGAAAATCAGGAGAGGCGTAGGTCCAACCTAAAGAACACCTGTATACATAAAGATCTAGAAGATTGGCCATTCAAGGCAACTTTCATTTTGCGATTTGATAAGAAAGACTGAATCAATTCAAAAATTCGCCCAGAAATACCATAACCTTTCAACTTATGACTGCTAAACTCTGTCAAATGCCTTTGAGATTATGACAAACTTTGTCAAACGCCTTTGAGATTATGCCAAATCTTGTCAAATGCCTTTGAGATTATGCCAAACCTTGTCAAATGCCGTTGAGATTATGTCAAACCTTGTCAAATGCCTTTGAGATTATGCCAAACCTTGTCAAATACCTTTGAGATTATGCCAAACCTTGTCAAATGCCTTTGGGATTATGCCAAGCCTTGTCAAATACCTTTGAGATTATGCCAAACCTTGTCAAATACCTTTGAGATTATGCCAAATCTTGTCAAATGCCTTTGAGATTATGTCAAACTTTATCAAATGCCTTTGCGTTTATGCCAAACCTTGTCAAATGTCTTCGAGATGTCCAAAGCAACAACCCAAGTTTCACCATTCTTATCTAAAGCTTGGTAGACTCTTTCAGCAATAATCTTTAAGACATCAGCAGTTGATCTAGAGAAGCGAAAACCATACTGCTTATCTAAAAAAGGACCCTGCAAGGTGAGATGCTTAATCAATTCACAGTTGTTTCTTCTGTTTTTATGTGTCGTGTCCCTTCAGGACGTAGACGATCATGGCTCTCCATTTCTTCCTGTCCCTTGTAGCTCTCAATACATTTTTTATTACTCCCAGACACCGTTCTGCCATCCACTTGCGTAAGCCCTTTACGTATGTGACGAGTTGCTTCCCTTTGTCCCTTTCCTCGCTCTATTCGCTTGTGAGTATCAGATTTTCCAAGCCCTCCTTTCTCATTAGATGTGCTAGAAATTTCAGCTGCTTCTTCCTGATGTTAAGTATAAGTTTCCTCTTTGTTTGCATCCTCTCCAAAACCACATCGTTGCTCAAATGTTCGGTCAACGGCATCCTCAGTATCCTTCTGTAGAAGCACACCTCTATTGCCTCGGGTCTCTTCTTCATCTTTGAGGAGACCGTCCAATATTCGCTGCCGTAAAGGAGGACAGATATCACGGAGCAGTTCAGAACTCTTTTCTTTGTTAGCAACGAAATTGCCGATCAGGCAATGTTAAATACTGCCTTTAAGCGAAATTCATTCTTGTCATAGATTCCAGAATTTTTGCTTATCTTCGCAGTTTTCGGATCCATCTATTTATTTTCGCCTACCGGTCTGAATATTCGAGATATCTCACAATTTAATAAATAAACGGAATAATTCATCGAGTCTAGAAGAAACCTCAACAGAATGAAGAAAGCACTGGGCGGCCGTTTCGTCCTATATTTAGGACTCATCAGCAGTGCGCATCCACTGGAGAGTGAGGTTTCTTCTAGACGCGATGAAATAATTATAATTATCTCAAATTCTCCTAAAAATTTCAATCACTTGAACCGGCTTCTAATGCTCTAGATGGAATTGCTTGGGGATAGTAGTCGTGGCTCGTGGTGGCACAGTCCTATGGGCAAGGGAAATTCGGATGAGTTCCACCACGGAATATGTGATCGAGCGGCGCTATATTGAGTCTGATTCGTTATACCCTCCGTCACCGAGGCCCGAGACAGTTGGTATGACGTTTGTCTCGTGTCGTAACGTTCGGGGTTTCAAGTCTTGGTAGTGGATGCGCACTGCTGATAAGTCCCAAAATAGGACGAAACGGCCGTCCAGTGCTTTCTGCATTCTGTTGAGGTTTCTTCTAGACGCGATGAATTACTTAATTATTATTATCTTAAAACCTCCTAATAATTTCAGTCACTTTTTATTTATTTATTTTATATATATATATATATATATATATATATATATATATATATATATAAATCCGTAATTAGAAAGGGTAATCCAAGTGGATATTTTATATTTCTAAAATATTAAAAACATAGACCTGTAGAGAACTCAATGTATAGACTACAGAGCAATATGATACACATCAAGGTAAAGCTAAAAGTTTTTTTTAAATTTCGTTCTGATGAGATATACTGGTCAAAATAAATCATGATTTATTACCGTATTTTTTAATGTATTAAGCTTTTTTCATATATATATATATATATATATATATATATATATATATATATATATATATATATATATATATATATATAATTGTCTTCGTTTTAAATTTTTTTTGTCGAACAATAACAATTATTTAAATGCTGATCGATGTTTGATTGTTTGAGTGCTTCGTTTTCTACGGGTTATCAACACCTTTGCAGGTTATTTAAAGCCAGAAAATATTTTTAGATTGCAACATTTGTTTTTGAGATAATAATGATTTAGTGACAAAGTCTTACTAATTAACCCCGTAGGTGGGGGAGAAGAGGTGGATTCAAACCTTTTTCCAAGAGTATTTTTGCGTAAGTGAATATAACGAACACAACAGGATGTTGCTTAACATCAGTCCGGGTACCGGTGTTTCAAGGTGATGAGGTCATAACTCACGAGGATTGCCATTCATTTCTCAGCTTCTACATTGACGTAACTGATTATTCAAACTCTAAAAGTCAGAGCAAGCTCCAAAACATTTATAAGATTTCTTTTACATGGAGCAAATTTTGGCCTTAAGAGCATTCAGATCAGCCGATTACAAGAGAGAACACGAATTGAGTAGTTACACAAAAATAGAAAGGTGCGTTAGACAAGGTTGTGGCTTCTCCCCAGATTTCTTTAACCGCGACAACGAGGCTATCCTAAGGGGCTGGTGACTCTGCCCGAATTTATTATCGGTGTATGCAATCTTAACAATATACGATACGCCGGTGACACTGTGTTGATGGCAGGCACAAAGAAAACTACTGGACGTTCTGGGTCAGGTAGTAAGGAGTGCGAGAAAAAAGGCCCAAGATCTGAACTATGGATTGGAAAGCATGAAGGAAGGACTAAGCATCCATTCTAATAAGACAGTGAATATGCTTGTCAGCAAGAGAAAAGGCCTAAGACCTATGGATTGGAAATGTCAACATCAACAAGTACATAAAGGGAAAGCATGAAGGAAGGACTAACCGTCAATTCTAAGAGAGCGAATATGGTTGTCAGTAAGAGAAAAGATCCGATATGCAAATTATGAATTGGAGACGTCAACATCAAACAAATATAGAAAAGGAAAGCATGAAGGAAGGACTAACCGTCAATTCTAAGAAGACAGCGAATATGGTTGTCAGCAAGGAAAAAGTTCAATATACAAAATACGAATTGGTGATACCAAAATCAAACTATACATATATATATATATATATATATATATATATATATACTTAAATATTTTGCAATTTTTTTAACGGGGGATGGACAATGAGTCCCCAAGTCCGGACATGTATTAGAATAGCAGAAATGCCTTCCAAAAACTAAGCAAAGTATTAAATGATAGGAAAATTTCGATAGAAATAAATAAAAGCGTGCTGAACTACTATGTAATATTAAAGTTCTAGTATGCCAATACATTTTGGACAGTTTCCTCACAGATGAAGAGAAGACGGAGTCCGTAGGCAATGAGGAAATTGCAAAGAAAAGGGACACATACTCAGAATCAGAAAATTTCAGGAAAGAGGACTTAGAGAAACTGACACTCACTTTTTCCTAAGCTTTTCACTCGGGGTGTAAATGGTGGCTTATGACTGAAGGATAAGTGACAGCAAGTCTCCTAAAGACTCTAGCACTCTCCGCAGTATTTTATCTTCAGTAATGCTGTCGTCTGGGTAGACCCCAATTGCTAACATCCTTCAAGCCTAAAATAAAAGCAACCCTCTCGACACCCGGCCATGTTTACCCCCCCCCCACTACTTTCATTCTAGCAGAGAGATTCACTGCACATCAGCCTTTAGAGGCTATATAACAACATTATTATTATTATTATTATTATTATTATTATTATTATTATTATTCTTCTTCTTCTTCTTCTTCTTCTGCTCTTTTTCTCCTGTTTCTTCTTCTTCTCTTTTTTCTTCTTTTTCTTCATCTGCACATTTTCTTCTTTTTTCTTCTTTTTCTCTTTTTTTTTCTTTTTCTTCTTCAGCTCTTTTTCTTTTTTTTAATCTTTTTCTTTTTCAGCTATTTTTTCTTCTTTTCCTTCTACTGCTCTTTTTTTTTCTTTCTCTTCTTCCGGTCTTTTTTCTCGTTTTTTTTTTCTTCTGCTTTGATTTCTTATTTTTCTTCTTCTGCCCTTTTTCTTCTTTTTTTTCATCTGCTCATTTTCTTTTTTTTCTTCTTCGTCTTCTCATTTTTCTTCTTTTCCTTCTTTTTGTTATTCTGCTCTTTTTCATCTTTTTCTTCTTCAGCCCTTTTTTCTTCTTCTTTCGTCTTCTGCTCTTTTTCTTCTTTTTCTTCCTCTGCCCATTTTCTCCTTTTTTTCTTCTTCTTCTCTTTTTTCTTCTTTTTCTTCTTCTGCTCGTTTTTCATCTTTTTCTTCTTCAGCTTTTTGTTGTCTTTTTCTTCTTTTCTTTTTTTATCTCTTTCTTCTTCAGCCCTTTTTCTTCCTCTTTCGTCTTCTGCTCTTTTTCTCCTTTTTCTTCTTCAGCTCTTTCTTCTTCTTTTTCTTCTTCTGCTCATTTTCTCCTTTTTTCTTCTTCTTCTTCTCTTTTTTCTTCTTTTCTTCTTCAGCTCTTTTTTATTCTTTTTCTACTTCTGCTCTTTTTCTCTTTTTTCTTCTTCTGCTCTTTTTTCTTCTTTTTCTTCTTCCGCTGTTTTTTCTTCATTTCTCCTTCTGCTCATTTTCTCCTTTTTTTCTTATTCTCCTCTTTTTTCTTCTTTTCTTCTTCTGTTCTTTTTTCTTCTTTTTCTTCTTCTGCTCTTTTTTCTTCTTCAGCTCTTTTTTCTTCTCCTTCTCTTTTTTCTTTTTTTTTCTTCTTCTTCAGCTCTTTGCCTTCTTTTTTCTTCTTCTGCTCTTTTTCATCTTTTTTCTTCTTTTTCTTATTCTTCTCTTTTTTCTTCTTTTTCTTCTTCTTCTCTTTTTTCTTCTTCTTCTCTTTTTTCTTCTTTAGCTCTTTTCCTTCTTTTTCTTATTCTTCTCTTTTTTCTTCTTTTTCTTCTTCTGCTCTTCTTTCTCCTTTTTTCTTCTTCTTCTCTTTTTTCTTCTTTTTCTCCTTCTGCTCTTTTTTCTTCTTTTTCTTCTTGTTCTTCTTCTTCTCTTTTTTCTTCTTCTTCTGCTCTTTTTCTCCCTTTTCTTCTTCAGCTCTTTTTTCTTCTTTTTCTTCTTCTTCTTCTTTTTTTTCTTCTTTTTGTAATAATCACAATGAAAATAAAAACAGTATCAATACAATTAATCCATTGGATTACGTTTTTGTTCTTTGAAAGATGAAAAAAGATATTCAGAAATTAAACTATAGAATATATTGAAATGCTACCGAACTGCTTTGTGTCTGGTGTTTTAGTTTTGAGAATATATATATATATATATATATTTTTTTTAAAAAGAAGAAACTTTTATCAGCTTTCTTTAATTTTTATTTTTAATTTAAAATACACAGATAATTTTGTTGTTGTTGTTGTTACGCTTCTTCTAGGTTGTGCAATACAAGACTGGGGCGTGCAAGATTCGTAGAAGATAGCTGTGACGCCAAATATCTTGTTCAATGGCGTCCATCATTGTCTCGGCTGTCGACGTGAACGTAAGTGGCTCGTCCTCGTGCGAGCTTGCATGCGTCGGTGTCACAGTAAAGCATGAAGTCGAGGATTCACGATTTTTTGTGCATCCATTTTTTTTCTTCTTAAACGTGCTTCCATAATGAAACAAGATATATTTTGATGAGGCTCTTTTCTTAAATCCTGATTGAATCTGATTGTATTGTTCCAAAGTTTGAAAAAAAAATTATCATCATTGTTGTTTTTTATCAGTCATAAAATAAAAATAAAATAAATGCCCCCACCTCCTCTGCGCGCGCAAAAATATATATATATATATATATATATATATATATATATATATATATATATGTATGTATATATATATATATATATATAAACGAAGAACAAAACCAAACCTGAAGGCACTAAGAAAGAATAAATGGCGATAAACTACATCCGCGTCCTGGGTAAGATGATAAACTACATCCGTGTCCTGGGTAAGATGATAAACTACATCCGTGTCCTGGGTATGAGGATAAACTACATCCGCGTCCTAGGTAAGACGATAAACTACATCCGTGTCCTGGGTATGACAATAAAATACATCCGCGCCCTGGGTATGACGATAAACTACATCCAACAGCAAGGCATCTGATCAGAAGGTTTTGAGGAGCGCGGAACAACCTTTTAATTGTTTGTGTTCCCATTGCCACCCTGATCCAGGGTGGTAGCACTTGTTCGGTTCCCAACTATGGGAAAATAGTTAACCTCCAAAACTGGGGTCAAAACACTATGAAAGTGTAAAAATAGGTTTTAATAACAGTAATAAATTTTTATTACCAGCAATACATTTTTGAAGAAAATAAATATTACCAGCAATACATTTTGGGGGAAAAAATTACCAGCAATACATTTTTTCCAAAAATGTTACCAGCAATACCTTTTTGGAAAAAAATGTTACCAGCAATATCTTTTTGAAAAAAATATTACCAGCAATAAAAATCTTGTCGGCATTAAATAACTCATTGATGTTGATATGTCGTAAAACAAAATAAACCAAACAAATCTAATCAAAGAATACATATTCTATTCATACGAATCTATCCTAAAAATCTTGTCGGCATTAAATAACTCATTGAGGTTGATATGTCGTAAAACAAAATAAACCAAACAAATCTAATCAAAGAATACATATTCTATTCATACGAATCTATCCTAAAAATCTTGTCGGCATTAAATAACTCATTGAGGTTGATATGTCGTAAAACAAAATAAACCAAACGAATCTAAACCAAAAAATACATATTCTATTCATACGAATCTATCCTAAAAATATTGTCGGCATTAAATAACCCATTGAGGTTGATATGCCGTAAAACAAAATAAACCAAACCAATCTAAACCAAAGAATACATATTCTATTCATACGAATCTATCCTAAAAATATTGTCGGCATTAAATAACCCATTGAGGTTGATATGACGTAAAACAAAATAAACCAAACCAATCTAAACCAAAGAATACATATTCTATTCATACGAATCTATCCTAAAAATGTTGTCGGCATTAAATAACCCATTGAGGTTGATATGCCGTAAAACTAACCAAACCAAATAAATAAATGTAAAATAGTAGCAGTATTTTCGCTGAAGGTGTTTGGGCAATGTTTCTGAAATAAAGTGTTTTCAATAGTCTCTATATTATACTGAGTACAGCCCAACTTCTTGAATCCAGCACAATTGGGTCAAGGCCAATGACGCACCACAGACAATGCCGGATGACAAAAATCACGACTAAAAATATAATCTTGCCAGCTCATTCCACATACCGGATGTAACTGGAATATTGTCCAAATCGTGTAACGGCAATTATCCATCCCAAAAATTGTTTAATATCTAAAAATCCACTAAACTAATTGGGTTTCTTTTTTCCAGGTTTTCAGATAAGACGTTTAGCCATCTTGACACCATTGAAAAAACTGTGTTATTCAGTTAAAAAGAGAGCAGATTAAAATTGTTTCGTATCATACCTATTGTCTTCTCAACTGAGCAATGGTGAGAGGAAAAAGATCATCCAGGCCTTCACTAATGACACCAATATTCATACTCTGGCTCCCATCTTCAAAGTCCATTCAAAAACCATCGAGAGAACGGTCAATAAGTTTTAAAAAAGACGGAACAGTAGAGAGAAAAACTGGGTCAGGAAGTCACAACAGGAAGAGGGATCATCATTGCATCTTAGAGTTAAAGAGATCAATTAGAAAAGATCCAACTCAATTCATAAAACGTTTAGCTCGTGGGAAAAAAGTTTCAGCAGTGAAAAAAGACTTGAAAATGAAGTACGAGAAACGGGTGAGGCACCTTTTTATCCAAGGCAGAAAGTTAGAAGGTTAGAGAGGGCGAAGATCATCTTGAATAAGTTGGAAAATGATCCTGGAATAAGATATATATATATCAACCACTATACACTATGTGCAGTGTAGTGTAATGGATAACGGCACGCAATGAGAAAACGAAGAGCCGAGTTCGAATTCCAGCAGGGTTCATTGCAATCACTTACGCGCTAATACCACTGGGAATGGTATGAATCCATTTCTACTCCCCCAGATATGGGTTGAATAGCCTGGGTTTTCAACCAGTCTATCGCAGAAAGAAACGGAAAACCCACTACGAGAAAATCTTATGTCTTGTCAGTCATGAATCGAAAGCGACATGATCGCATGAGGTTGTATCACGTATAGCACTTGACTGACTTTATGTCTTTTCCCTACAGCTATGGGTTGAATAACAGGATAGACTGGGTCCTATAGCCTTGGTTGGCAGCCAGGCTTCCACAGAAATAACAGCAGCCTACTGCGGGAAAATCTTCAGCCTTGTCAGTCATGAATCGAAAGAGACATGATCATCTGAGCAACTTTCACGTATGGCACTTGACTGACTTTATCTCTTTTCCCTACAGCTATGGGTTGAATAACAGGACAGACTGGGTCCTATAGCCTTGGTTGGCAGCCAGACTACCACAGAAATAACAGCTGCCTACTGCGGGAAAATCTTCAGCCTTGTCAGTCATGAATCGAAAGAGACATGATCATCCGAGCGTCTTTCACGTATGGCACTTGACTGACTTTATCACTTTTCCCTACAGCTATGGGTTGAATAACAGGATAGACTGGGTCCTATAGCCTTGGTTGGCAGCCAGCCTCCCACAGAAATAACAGCTGCCTACTGCGGGAAAATCTTCAGTCTTGTCAGTCATGAATCGAAAGAGACATGATCATCCGAGCGTCTTTCACGTATGGCACTTGACTGACTTTATCTCTTTTCCATACAGCTATGGGTTGAATAACATGATAGACTGGGTCCTATAGCCTTGGTTGGCAGCCAGACTACCACAGAAAGTAACGGCAGCCTACTGCGGGAAAATCTTCAGTCTTGTCAGTCATGAATCGAAAGAGACATGATCGCATGAGGTTGTATCACGTATGGCTCTTGACTGACTATCTCTTTTCCCTACAGCTATGGGTTGAATAACAGGATAGACTGGGTCCTATAGCCTTGGTTGGCAGCCAGACTACCACAGAAAGTAACGGCAGCCGACTGCGGGAAAATCTTCAGTCTTGTCAGTCATGAATTGAAAGAGACATGATCTCCCAAGCGTTTTAAACACGTATGTCACTTAATTGAAACATTTTGAATCGCGGTTTTGGGTTTGGCTTGGTGTTATATCTTGATCAGTGATAGTTTTCGGTAGAGGTTAGAGGTTAGTTGGTAAAAGTTTTCTTTTTTTTTTTTTTTTCGAATCTGATATTAGAAATGTTGGTTTTTAATTCAAGATAATTTTTATTCAATTTCCGATACAATTTTTTGCATTATTTTTAGTGGGAAACTTTATGAAGTCTGAAGGGTTCGTTTTCGTTTATTTTTTATTTTTTTCATAATATATTAAATGTTTTATGCGCTTTACGGCCGTATCACGTTGAAACATCGGTTCTCGTACGATCACCGAAGGTAAGCAACGTCGATCCTGATCAGTACTTAGATGGGCGACTGCTTGGAATATCAGGTGCTGTTCAACTGGTGTAATGGATAACAACTCGGGACTGGAAATCGAACAGTACGGTTCGTTTTATTCACGTACGCACAAACCCCTCCCCCTGCTATGGGTTAAATAGTAGGACTTGTAACAGTAAATCATTACTATCTCCAAAAATTCTTACAATCTAAAAATATATTCTGGCTTTTGCAAATGGTTGATAAACTGTAAAAAAAAAAACAAATACTTTGAAATAAATTTTGATTTGTCCATATTTCTGAGATGAGATTACATTGTTCGAACTCTTGTCCTCATTTTTATTGCTATATTTACAACGTTTCGACCGTTGTGCGCTCCGGTGGTCTTCAGGTGATTGGAATTTCGAAATGAACCCTGTATTTCGTCCACCGGGGTAGAAAACTGAGACATTACTAAAGAGCGAAAACAAAAGAAGAGTAATCAAGAAGACAGTAAATAGCGATTGACATTGCATTTAAATTTTGGAAGGTCAAAGTTGGCGGGAAAGCAAGTAACCGAAAGAGAGTTCCACAGGCGAGAAGTGCGAGAAAAGAAACTGTTAGCATAGAACTTATGGTCACATTTCGGCAACTCAACTGTAAATTGATGAGATCTTGACGAAAAGTCTAGTACTGCGCTTAAACTGAAAAAGTCTACGTACAATAGTACCACAGGGAGCCAACCTTACGGCGATGTGAACATAACTAAAGCTGAGATGACAGACCAGCACCAATAATATTGCTGATTCTTCTTTGGGTTTTATCAAAGTGCTCGTTGCTTTTTTTTTTTTTTTTTGAAACTGAATAAGGCAATCGCCAAAAATCCAGTTACCATAAATAAAATAACATCGTCTATTGAATTGTGTTTGAAATTATTATTAAGAGAAATGTTTGTAAGACGGGGATTATAGTTCGTATATATAAAGTTAGGGAGCGTTTGTTTGTCTGTTCGCTACAAATGTCCAAAACCTTGCTTGCCGATATAGTTTTTTTTTTAATTTTTTATTTTTACGTTTTATCAAACCTCTGTGGATTGCTTAAAACCGCAAAACATTTGATTGTAAGAATAATTTTTTGTGAGTGAATATTGCATTAAAATCTTTTTGATAATAACAATGATATTTTTACAGTATCTGTCTATATTTCTGAGATGAGGTATTATGTACACTAATTACATTGTTCGGACTATCGTCCTCATCTTTGTTGCCATATTTATCACAACGTTTCGGCCGTTGTACGATCCGGCCTTCTTCAAGTGGTTGGAATGTCGAACTGAACCCTTTATTTCGCTCGCTGGGGTAGAGAGTTCTAGTTCCACGTGCCATGTCTAATGGATGTCAGTTATCAGTTATCTCCTGTTAATTCCCCTCTCTAAGTTCTCCACCGCCTTAACCAGGTATTGAATTCACATTTTTTGGGTCCTGTCACTGGATCTAACTAACGCCTTTATCCCTTGTGCCATGTGTCCTTGAGGATATTTTTTCCAGATACAAGTCCAACTGTTTAACCCATAATTGGGGAGAATAGATTTTTACCTTTCCTAATGGTATTTGAGTATAAGTGAATATTACAAGTTTAATCTGTATGAAGTTATCTGTTCGCATGATTTGCATCTGATGGAAGCAGCATTTACTACAAGGGAAGCATTTTCCTTCCCGTATTACCAACAGCGCTCCATGCTTTCTCCTCTTAATCAGTGCAGACGGGTACGTTAACTAGTGCGACTATAAAGATCAGAGCTGAATTATCTGAAGTCTGGAACGGAAAGATAACGGGAGTTATATAGATTATATATTAAAGGTCCTGTAGAAGAGAGGGGTCGGTTGATATATTGTTTGGCCTTCCTCAGTTGTCTTTTTACGGTGGATTAATGGATAGCGGCTTAGATTAAGGAATCGGAGAGCCGAGTTCTAATTCCAGTCGAATCCATTACATTCACTTACGTGCTAATACCCTTGGGAAAGATATGAATCCTCTTTTTCTCTCCCCCACCCAGCTATGGGTAAATAACAGGACGGATCTGGTTCTATAGCCTTGGATGACAACTAGTCTAGCGCAGAAAAAAATGGCAACCTACTGCGGGAAAAAAATCTGCCTCGTCAATCATGTATCGAAAGATGCATGATCGCCTAAGCGTGTATCACGCATGGCACATAACTGACTGACTGACTTAGAAAATACTGTATTATTCTGGTGATAGAATGGTTGATAAATTCTTTGGGCTTCCTTGGGCGTCTTTTTTTTTAAATTTAGTCTTTAGAAATAGCTTTGTAATTAAAAAAAAGTTGCTGTATTATCCTGTAGACAAATTGGCTGATATATTCTTTGGCCTGACTCAGGTGTTTTTTATTTTTTTTATTCAGTATTTAGAAACAGTTTGGTACTTTAAAAATAATAATTAATCAGGTGTCGTTTTCATTCAGTCTTTAGAAATAGTTTTGTACTTTTATTTCTAATTTGCTGTATTAGTCTACTATTTGTATCTACATAGGTACTGTACAACATGTCAATTACTAATTCTCATGCCCTTTTTTTTAAAAAAAAAAGGACCGGGGTAATATTTTACAATTACAAGTGAAGCATATTATTTCCTCGCCCACCTCACTGAACTGTGAAAACGACGGGAAATAATTTTAGCGTGCACATTCTCATTTGTGCCACCCATAACTTAAAGAAGGAGTCTGTGGGGTTAACTAATTTTCGTCTGCAAATTCTTTCTTGCGGCATGCCTGACTTAAAGAAGGTGGCAGGGGCTATGGCTTGTCCCCACGCTGAAAATAGCTGTGTCCACTCGCGATTATTGTTCAAATTCTTGATTCGACCAAACCCCTCCCCCCAGGTACGAACTTCTTCCTCACTCTTTCTGTTATTCATTTTCATTCACTCATTCATTCATCCATTTGTCTGGTTGAACCATTGAACTTCTCTTTTTCTTTGTCTCTCTCTCTCTCTCTCTTATAAATTGTCTTTCTCTCTGCCTTCCCCTCTGAATTTCCCTCTTTTTCATTTTCACTGATTTTTTTTGTCTTTTTTTCTTTTTGTTGTTGTTGTCTTTTTATTCTCTGTCTCTATGTTTATCGCCTTTTCTTTATATATGTTTCTCTCTTTCGGTCACCGAATAATGCTGACTCTCCCTCTCACGGTTGTCCCCCCCCATTCTCTCTCTCTCTCTCTCTCTCTTTTGTCTTTCTCTCTCATGGTTCAATTATTGCTCACGTTTTCTCTTTCATTCTTTCTTTGATTCATTCATTGTTTCTTTCTTTCTTTCTTTTTTCTCGGAATATTTCATCTTTAATGTCCCTTTCTATATCTTTCTGTAAGATTTTGTTTTTCTCTGTTTTTTTTTCCTGTTCTCATCCTCTGTCTCGCTCTACGCTCCCTCGCTATCTTCTCTAACTTTCCTCTTTCTTTCTTTCTTTCTTTCTTTCTTTCTTTCTTTCTTTCTTTCTTTCTTTCTTTCTTTTCCTTTGTTCGTTCTTTATCTTATTTCTCTCTTCCATTCTCGCTCATTTTTCCTTTTCTTTTTTTCACTTTATTTCGATTTTCTTTCTATTTTTTGTTTTCTTGCAGAGAATTCACTCATTATTATTTAATTTCCTTACCTTTTCTTCTTTCTTACTTTCTTTCTTTCATTCTTTCTTTCTTTCTTTCTTTCTTTCTTCTCAGAATATTTCTTCTCTAATGTCCCTCTCTCTATATCTTTCTATAAAATTTTCTTTCTTTCTTTCTTTCTTTCTTTCTTTCTTTCTTTCTTTCTTTCTTTCTTTCTTTCTTTCTTTCTTTTCTTTTCAGAATATTTCTTCTCTAATGTCCCTCTCTCTATATCTTTCTATAAAATTCTCTTTCTTTCTTTCTTTCTTTCTTTCTTTCTTTCTTTCTTTCTTTCTTTCTTTCTTTCTTTCTTTCTTTCTTTCTTCTCAGAATATTTCTTCTCTAATGTCCCTCTCTCTATATCTTTCTATAAAATTCTCTTTCTTTCTTTCTTTCTTTCTTTCTTTCTCACATTTTGATTTTCTTTCTTTTCTCTCCTTCTCTTTCTTCCTTCGTTCGTTCTTTATCTTATTTCTCTTTTCGATTCCCGCTCATATTTCTCCTTCTTTTTTTTCACTTTATATTTCGATTTTCTTTCTTTTTTTTCTTTCTTGCTGAGAATTCACTCATTATAATTTAATTTCCCTACGTTTTCTTCTTTCTCTCTTTCTTTCTTTCTTTCTTTCTTTCTTTCTTTCTTTCTTTCTTACATTTTGATTTTCTCTCCGTCTTTTCTTTCTCTTCTTCCACTCGTCCTTTCTTTATCTTTTTTTGTCTCTCTTCCATTCTCGCTTATATTTCCCCTTCTGTCTCTTTATTTTCCCTATCTTTCTTTCTCTCAATCTTCCTCCTCTCTCTATTTTTCTTTTTCCTTCTCAGTTTATATTTCTTTCTCTTCCTCTCTCTCTCTCCTTCCTTAACTATTCTCATCTTTTTCTCCTTATCACCGAATATTTACCCCCCCCCTCTATCACTGTTCCTTTTTTCTATCTCTCTTACGTCCTCTGTGCATTTACTGAGCGTTGGTGCCGCTCTCTCACTGCTTTTGTCTTTCTCCCTTTTGTGTCATTTTTTCTTCCACCCTTTTCTTTCTTTCTTTCTTTCTTTCTTTCTTTCTTTCTTTATTTATTTATTTATTTATTTATTTCTATTACCCTCTCTTTCTTTCTTTTTATATTTCTAGCCACCCTTTTTTCTCTCTATTCTTTCTTTTCTCCCTCTCTTCTTTTCATCTTTCTAGTCCCTCTTTCTTTCTTTCTTTCTTTCTTTCTTTCTTTCTTTCTTTCTTTCTTTCTTTCTTTCTTTCTTTTAATAGAATTCTCTATGCTTCTCTCTCTCTCTTTCTCTCAGAGCTTTTATCCCATTTTCTCTATCTCTTTCTATATATTTCTTTCTTCTCTCTCCTTATCCCTTCCTCATATTACGTTTTTTTTTCTTTCTCTCTCTCTCTCTCTCTCTGTCTTTGCCATCTTTCTTTCTTTATCTTACTCCTCGCCCTCCGTGTCTACTCCCTCTCGTATTTCTCTTCCAGTCTTTTTCTTTTCTTTCTCTTCCTCTCTTTCTTTCTCTCTCTCTCTCCTTACTCGCTCTATTTTTTTTTCATTCTTCTTTTTCTTTCTGTCTCTCTGTTTCCACCTCGACTTCTCTTTCCTTTGAGTCGACCCTGTAATGACGGGAAAGCACTACCATCCAAACGTGACTCCACGACAAAATAAAAGAGTTTCCTCCATCTTTCTATTGATCCATTAGTGCCACCTTCTCTCTCCCGTACGTTCCGAGATTGATTTTTCAAAATCCGAGTACGGCATTTCAGAAAGACGGGGAGGTAAAAAAAAAAAAAAAAAAAAAAAAAAAAAGGCGGGAGAAAAGGTAAAGACGAGGTCACTAGGTGTGCTCAGTTAATTTGAAAGCCAAAAAAGAAACGAAAGTAAACTGACATTTTTTTTAAAAATACGGTCAAGCAGTACAAATGTTCCATTCGGATTGTGCGCGTTAAAGGACAAATGGAAAACAAAATTAGGATACTGCAGACAGAACTCTCAAGAGGAATTTGTCTTTGCATAACGTGCTGGCTGTAAGAACTGCAAATTACGGCTTGGATTCTAGCAGAGATGTCGAACAGAAGTTAAATAATTTCCAACTTTAATAATAATTTTCGAGAGCCTTTTTAAAGTATTTTACTTTATTCTAGTGAATCAAACAACAATGGCCAGGAAAAATGCTGATCGATTTCTTGTTTGTTTTTCTTATATTTGTTTAAATCATTTCACCCCAAACAAGAGAATAAAACCACTAAGATGCAAGAAGTTACTCATTGTTAGAGAATATGAGAAAAATATACTATCAAGGAGAGAAGACAATAAAATAACAATATTTAAGAAGACAGAAATAACGACTGACATTGCATTTAAATTTTCGAAAATCAAAGTTGACAGGAAAGCAAGAATCCGGAAGAGAGTTCCACAAGCGAGAAGTGCATTAGAAGGAACTGTTAGCATAGAACTTACGGTTACATCCAGCCCTTTCAACCGTAAAATGGTGAGACCTTACCGCCAATCTAGCAATGCGCTTAAATTCATAAAGACTAAGTTAGAGAGAGGAAAGTTCATCAGAACAATTACAATGAAATTATTTATAGAAAGGGCACAGGGAAACTACTTTACAGCAGGTTGAAAGTGACTGAAGCCGGGATGCCAGGTCAAGATCAATAACATTGCAGATTATTCTTTGGGTTTTATGAAAAATCGCTAAATATGTAGCAGGAGCACCAATCCTGATGGGTCAGCAATATTCAAAGCAAAGACGAATGGTAGACTTATTAATGTCTAAGATAGATTCTGGCGTTAAAAAATTGTGTAATTAGACACAGTGAATAAATTATCCTAGCTTCAGTCTTAGCACCTGATTCAACGTACTCTTTGTACCTCATATCAACAGTAAGCATTAATCAGAGAAGATGCAATGAGTCACCTATATATATATATATATATATATATATATATATATATATATATATAGCCGTTTCGAGTATATATATATATATATATATATATATATATAGATAAAACAAATATGAAACGGATATCAATCTAATGGTTCACTTTTATTAAAGTCTCGTTGGAGATGAGAGAAAACAGGCAAAAAAGACAGAACATTGGCATTTTCAGTTTTGTTTGGGTCAATTCTCATTGGTCAGTCATGTATCATGATCATTAAAAGTAGGTAGCTCCAAAAATTCGTATACCTAAGGTATACCTAAAGTATACCTAAGGTTTAAATGTATTTTTCATAAGGGAAAAAATCCTTTTCGAATCTTTCCTCCAGCTTCAGTTAAAGATTAAAAATTTTTAATTCCAGAAAAAAAAAAAGAAAAAAAAAATACTGTGGAGTATTTCAAATAGAAATTTGAATGATTTTTAGTCGAAAAATCGAAACGCCATTTTTAACTTTTTTAGAGAAATTTAGAGAAAAACTTATTTTTCCTTTTTGAAAATCCCGCTCAAATAAAATATGCATTTCTGAAACGTTACTTTTGTAAAATTAACAAATTTAAAGTTAAATTAATCTGTTCTGAAACAAATATCACTTACTTATAGCATAAAATATTCTAGACAAACTTTTCTTGACCTCGGTGTATTATTATTTTCACGTCTTTATCGATAATTTGATGGCTGGATGTGTTGACAGGTTTAGTACGGTGCACCAAAATTGACATAACGGTTTTTTTTGTTTCTCATAATAATTTAAAATAATATAAACATTTCTTACATTATTGTGTTGCTTCTATCTCTTTCATTATTTAATAGCTTAGATAATTATAAATAATTTTTCTAATTATTAATATTAATTGATAAATAAGATAATTTTATTATCTCAATTTAATTTTTAATTTAATAACTGAGAGTGAGATAAGACCTTTATATGTCAAAGGGCTTTCCCTAAGGAGGAGAAAAGCCTTGAAACACGTGACCTTTTAAACATAATGTCACTTATGAGATATCATACTAAAAAAAAATATAACATTTTGACGCGCAAAGAATATTTTTAATTATGGTAAAAAGTTTTGGTAGCATTATTTTTTTTAAATTTTCACTTCGTAAATATAGTCTTCACTTAAAAACTTAATAACCTACTCCATACTCTCTTTGGAAGAATTTTAAAACATTTTTAAGATTAAAGAAAAATGGAAAAAACTAAAAGAAAAATGCAAACAATTCTTGTAAAAAAACTTTATTCATCAAAAAAATGTTTTCTTCAGATAATAATGACCATAATATATGTTATTTATATAAGCAAATAAAAACCTATCTAATTAGACAATTAGATAGTTTATTGCAGTTTTTATTTTAAGATTTGGAGCAGATATTTAAAAATTTGGAAGAGGTTGTGAAAAAAAAAATGATGATATAATTTCTCCAAGGAGTCCTGCTTATAAGTAATATAAAACAATTTGCGAACTGTTTGAAATTCTAGAAAATTTCATAAAATTAAGTTATAAGGTGATAACATGTAAAAAAAAAAAAAAAATACTTTTACCAAGATTTTCTAAAAATAAAAATTTCAAAAATAAATTCATTCATTTTTTAATAAGTCGTGAAAGTTTCATTAAAATCAGACAATTATTTGATTTTTGCAGGAATTTCCTAATTAATGGGTTTTTCCCCGGAAACTACGACACTAAAATTCCCATTATCACAAGTAATAAAAAGTTAAAAAAACAAAACAAGAAAACGAGATATTTTACCTAAATTTAGAACGTGTTAGAAAGAAGGAAAAAATTTAAAAAAAATAATTAAAAAATAATTTGTTCTTTCCTCTTAATAATAACATATAGATTTTAATGATAAAACTTTTATCATTATGCTATACTGATTTTTGGCGAATTATTGGAGGTACCTAATTAAAACCGTAGATAATTCTATATGTATGTAAGTTTAATCTTCATATATATATATATATATTAAGGCATTAAAAACTAGAAATGTTGTATTGCAGGCCATGATAAGTTTAAAATAAAACACACACCAGTCGACCGGTTTCGTCCCCTCTCGTCAGAACTGTTAACGGGGAATTTAGATTATGAGGAAAAAAAGAAAAAAGTCTGTCATGGGTGACATGAATAAATGGACAGGGAAGGAAGGAAAAGATAAAATTATACCAACAAGCTGCTAGAAGCGCAGAACAGCAAGTCAAGCAAACAATCTCTTTGTTTGCAAATGAAAACCGCTTGGACCCGATGTAAAGCAATTCCAACACCTTCAGAGATGGAAAAATGAGTGCGAACTGGCCAAGACGGAAAACCAGTTCCTGAAATCCATCACTGAAGTTGGATTCTTTATAAAATGATCCGCAATCGAAGACCCAAAGTGTTACGAATGGTTCAAAGAAAATTTTTGTTTAATTATCGTACGTGTTGTTTAATTCTCGTCAACCGCTGTGTCGTTCTACCTATGTGGTCGCATCCACAACTACATTTGAAATAGTAAATAACAGAGTTAAAATGGTGGGGGGTAGAACATCTTTATAGATGGAAGTACAGACCTGGTTTGAAAAACAACACGAACGTTCGGGTGCAAAATAACCTCGTGAACTATATGAAATACGCTTGGCGGAAGGATTCACTAATCCTACCCAACCGCGTAAACGAAGATAGACCGGACATTTACCAACTGAAGCAGGTTTGAGACCTAGCGGTCTCATCTCGAATAACCGATTGAACAATGTTCAACAGATAACCATTGTTCAAAAAAGATCTCAGTTAAACAACTGATTTCATGTTTCAAGGTGTCATCGAACAGATCATTAACGCCCTATGTATCAGGGTCCTAATCAAATTAATCTTTTTGTTGTTTAACAAAAAGGGTGTTATAGTCCTGTAACCTGTACAGAGGTAATAAACAAGGAAGGGTTCTTTGAACAAGAACATCTAAAAGGGCAATGAACCATTGACCTCCTTCTACTATAAATTTAAAGGATTCACCATTGAGTTTGATCCACTTCCGATTCATGGCTGAACACAAAAAATAGCTTCATCAAAACATACCGGAATTGGTCAGGGCATGCCAACAAAGGATTTCGCAAAACCCACCAAAATTTGAAAACAGGACCCAAAAATGGGGGAGCCTCTTACACCCTTTATCTGACGATTGAGACCCATATTATCGATATTGTCTTCACAATATAAAATCGCAAACTTGTTATAATGTTGCAACCAGTGTTGCAGCATTACAATTCCTTTTGTATTAAAAAGATTCATTTTCTTTTTCCAAATTCGAACATGGATTTATTTCAGACATCTGTATATATCGGATATCGGTGATTTGAATCTCCGAATATAAATGAAGTGTTCGTTGAACTCAAAATTTGTAAATGTTTGTCGATTTCGTTTCGACAATATCATGTATCGTCAGATCGATGGTGTAGCGATGGGTTCCCTTTGGGTCCTGTTTTGGCAAATATTTTTGTGGGTTTTATGAAGAAAGCCTTTTGTTAAGTTCTGCCCGACCCAAGGTTTACTTTTTCGGTATGTTGATGACACTTTTTGTGTGTTCAGCCATGAATCGGAAGTGGATCAATTTTTTCCCTACTCAATGGTGTTCATCCTGCCCTTAAATTTACTAGATAAGGAGGTCAATGGTTCATTGCCCTTTTTAGATGTTCTTGTTCAAAGAACTCCTTCCTTGTTTATTACCTCTGTGTACAGGAAGTCTACTTTTACAGGACTATATACCGTTGGGACTCCTTTTGTCCTAAACAACAAAAGATTAATTTGATTAGGACCCTGACACATAGGGCGTTAATGATCTGTTCGGATGACACCTTGAAACATGAAATCAGTTGTTTAACTGAGATCTTTGTGAACAATGGTTATCCGTTGAACATTGTTCAATCGGTTATTCGAGATGAGACCGCTAGGTTCAACAAAATCAAACCTGCTTCAGTTGGTAAATGTCCGGTCTATTTCGTTTACCGTGGTTGGGTAGGATTAGTGAATCCTTCGCCAAGCGTATTTCATGTAGTTCACGTGAGCGTTATTTTGCAGCGAACGTTCGTGTTGTTTTTCAAACTAGGTCTGTACTTCTATCTATGTGTAAAGATGTTCTACCCCCCACCATATTAACTCTGTTATTTACTATTTCAAATGTAGTTGTGGATGCGACTACATAGGTAGAACGACACAGCGGTTGGACGTGAGATTAAACAACACGTACCTGCGATAATACTAAACAAAAAATTTTCTTTGGGCGATTGATTCATTCAACACTTATGGGTCTTCGATTGCGGATCATTTTATAAAGAATCCAACTTATGCGATGGATTTCAGTGTGAACTGGTTTTCCGTCTTGGCCAGTTCGCACTCACTTTTCCATCTCAAGGTGTTGGAATCGCTTTACATCGGGTCCAAGCGGCCTTCTCTTTGCAAACAAAGAGATTGTTTGCTTGACTTGCTGTTCTGCGCTTCTAGCAGCTTGGTTGGTATAATTTTATCTTTCCTTCCTTCCCTGTCCATTCATTCATGTCACCCATGACAGACTTTTTTTTCTTTTTTTTCCTCATAATCTAAATTCCCGTTAACAGTTCTGACGAGAGGGACGAAACCGGTCGACTGGTGTGTGTTTTATTTTAAACTTATCATGGCCTGCAATACAACATTTCTAGTTTTAATGCCTTAATACGCTTTTGTACCGTTTCTAACCTATTTAAATAAATATATATATATATATATATATATATATATATATATATATATATATATAAAAACTGGCAACTGAGTTTAATGCACAATGCAATCGTCAGGTGCTGATTGAAAAATATTGATACTTATACCGTGTTACGAATGAGAAAAAAAACGTATATTTATTATTTGTATAAATTATAGCTCTGTTATTATACATCAAACACTATTTTATTAGCATCAGTACTCAGTATGCGATATATTATATTTACACACACACACACACACACAAACACACACACATACATATATATATATATATTTATGTTAGTGTGTGTGTGTATACAGTATATATATATATATATATATATATATATATATATATATTATGAAAATATTGGTAATCCGTATGAATAATCCCAAGGAGGATGAAATATATATATATATATATATATGTACAAATGTAAAACATATATATATATATATATATATATATATATATATATATATATATATATGTAAATGTAATATATATATATATGTGTGTGTGTGTGCGTGTGTAAAAGGAAGACTGAAAACAGCCATGCCCGCCTAAAAGGTATATACAACAAAAAAGTGCTCAATACAAAATTCAAAATTGAATATATAGAGCTAAGATATTTAAGAAAAGGCTAAAATGCTAGTGGAAGGATCTAAGGAAGGATTCTTCCTATTGCCTGAGGAGACCTTGTGGTCGAAACCCGGGTTGCGATGTTGGTTAGCATTTTGCCCTTTTTTAATATATATATATATATATATATATATATATATATATATATATATAGTTGTTCTTTTAAAAATATATAATCATTGCAACACTGAAATATATAATCATCGCAACATTGAAATTCAAAGCTCCGTTCCATTATCAAGCGATGCTAAGTTTCTTAGCATCGCTTGATAATGGAACTGAACTTTGTATTTTAAGTTTAATTTTTATGATTGAATTTGAATTGAAGTTTCAGTTTTGAAACATGGCAATTTAGGTGTTGGTATGTTTATATATTTAAAAAAATAATTATAATATTCTGCTCTACTGTTGTATCGAGCACTGTGTATCGAAATCTGAATTATAAATCTTATTGCTCTTTCCTATTATTTTAATATCTATCTATCTATACACATATATATATATATATATATATATATATATATATATATATATTATATCTTAGGCAGTTTACATTAGAACATGCATATCCACTACAAAATGTTACATTTTTGTTTCAACATCAAAAAAAAGGGAAACCCTGATGAGACGTCTGAAAAAGGTTTTCCCTTTTTTGACGTTGAAACAAAAATGTACAATTTTGTAGTGAATATGTACATGTTCTAATGTAACACTGCATAAGATAAATAAATATTTACGACTCTAGTTTTTGTATTGAGCAGTGTTTTTAAATTAATGTCTTGGACGCTGTAATCCTACTGTTCGTTTTCCTACCCTTTGATATATATATATATATATATATATATATATATATATATATATATATATATATATACCGCTGCACTAAACTGCTTCTCTCTAGCATTAATGGTAGGTCGAAAGCAGGTATTAGATATTTATCTATCGACCTGCGTTAATCAATTCAAGCCGAGGGACTTCGAAGACCTTTTTTCTATTGATGTCGCTGCTTCTGACAGACATGAAGGTACCAGGAATAATGTGAAATATACACAGAATCGACCTACTTCAAATGGCCGGCATTGAGATCCATAGACGCCAAAAATGGCAGCAAATATTTACACCTTATTCCGTTCCGATGTGGTGGCGAGACCCGGGAAGATTCAACATTATTAGATCCATCGTCTGGGTAATATGATTTATTTTGCTGCCATTACTTGATATTTTTTTTTTTATTGGTTGCCAGATCGTCTTTAGGTTCGAAGAATCAGACAGGAATGGATTTTTGGTGTTGACTGTTAACTAGGATGATCGCGTGGTGTGGTACTTTGAGAATTATTTTTTTGCGGGGGGTTAGTGGTAGAGAAATAAATATGGCGGTTTACTTGTTTGAATGTTCACGTAAAATCACGTGAATATCTTTACCACCAATCGTGGAAGAGAGTAAATGCGTAGATATTAAAATCAATACATATTATATTTTTCTGTCTTCGTCTTTTGTCTTTCTTTTAGAGTAATCTTCCCTGAACCCCTACGAATAGATGTTCCATCGGGGACGCCCCATGCCTTGAGAACCCCTAGAGGCTTAAACTCAATTCAGGCAACTCAGACACACGATCTATCTCTAGAGATGCTGGAAGAATGACGGTTTCTTGTATCGCTCCAGAACTACTGATACTACCCTCTACCTTTACAAAGAGCCAGATCAGGCCTAAGATGGCGTACTGAGGCTCAGTCTTCGCTTTCCAGTCTCGATTGTCGGTGGAAAATTGTTTTACACTCTACAACCCCCCTTTTTTTAAGCATTTAATCCCAAGCAAAGCAGGAGAGCCACTATTACGCTGGGAGTTACAGAGAGTGAAAGCGAGGGAAAAGACGTTGTATCGAGGAGATTGAGGAAAGGTTTAAAAAAAAAAAGTCCGATGATCAAGGCCACAGAAGATGGCAATTGACACTGTATTCAAAGTTTTGAAGATTATATTTACCAGGGAAGCAAGTAAGAGGAGGGGAGTTCCATTGTCGGGAAGCGCGAGAAAAAAAAAACTGCTGGGGTAGTAGTGGTGGTTGCCTTTAACTATTTCAACAGTAAAAGGGTGGGACCTAGATACCAATCGAGTAGCACTTTTAAATTCGTGTAGTCGGGGCATTAGCGAAGATAGCTCATCAGAAGAGTTCCCATGAAAATATTTGTAGAAAAGACAGAGGGAAGCCACATCACGTCTGCGAGAGAGTAACTGAAGTCGAGATGTCAAGTCAGGATCATTTACATTACAGATCCTCCTTTGGGTTTTGTCGAGAAGCTCGACATGAACAGCTGGGGCACCAGACCAGATATGGCAACAGTACTCAATGCACGGACGAATGGTAGATTTGTAGATATGTAAGATGGACTCTGACAAGAAAAAAAACTTCTGGTACGGCACGGTGAATCGTCTTTCCCTGCAGAAGATGCAGCTATTGATTCAATGTTGTTGTTTCACCTCAGGTCATTGGAAAACGTGAGGCCAAGAAGGTTGAGTGAGACATTCTTACGGAGTCGAGCCACAGTCATACTGATAGGGGTGGGGTCAGAACAGTTTCTCTGTGGCGGTTAAATGAGAGCGGTTTTAGTTTTGGAGGCATTACAGTTTACAAGCCATTTGCTGCCCCAGTTAACCACTGACTGGAGATTCTTTTCAAGAACAGCGGCCAGGTTAACATTGTCAGTGCTCCCGGATTTATTATTGAGACAGGAGTAGATGGTAGTGTCGCCTTTATAGATGTCAACTTGAGAAGTGATGACACCAGGGAGATCATCGATAAAGATTAAAAACGGTGTAGGACCCAGTATTGCGCCTTGGGGATCTTCTGCTTTCGCATGGAAGGAATTGAAAGAGAACCCGTTCAGAAGAACGGGTTTTCTTTCAATTCCTTCCATGCTTCTTCATTTCACGATTTGATAGGAATGATTGGATTAAACCAGATAATCGCCCTGCACTACTGTAGCCCTGAAGCTTATGTAGAAGACCAGCATGTCAAACCCTGTCAATCGCCTTCGAGATATCCAGAGTCACAGCTCGAACTTCGTCGTTATTATCAAGAGCTTGATAAACATATTCAGTTATACGTGTGAGCTCATCAGCAGTAGACCGGGCAAAAACAGAATCCATATTGTTTGTCAGAAAGTAGATCGTTAAAGCATTGATTAAAGTCTCGAAGACTTCCCCACACAGGTAATGTCGCAAACCTCTCACTGCTATTTCCATGGAAGGGTTTAGGCGAACTACTTGTCTTAGATCCACTAGTTCTAACCGTCACGGCTAAGGCCCGCCATGCTTCCAAAATTGTAGCGAATCATCCTCATTCCCTTCTCATTTTATTTGTTCCGCTCGAGCAGCCTGTTTCTACGAACCACTGATCTCTGCATCCAACTCACAAGATAGTGTTTTCCCGATTACTACAATCTTAACCTGTTCAAGGCTAGAGTTAACCGTTATCGTCTCCACATATCCGCATAAACTGTGCTTCTTATTCTTTAGCCATCTATCTCGAGAGGCTCTTGGGGCTTTTGCAGGGTTAACATCATTGTAAAAAAATGATTTTATCACATTCCATATTTTTTTTTTTTTTTCACTTTTTCGTTTCTATGTTCTTTGTATTTTTATTTTCTTTCTTTCTTTCTTTCTTTGTTTTCTTTTCTTTTATCTTTCTTTCATTGTTATTTTCTTTCTTTTTCTTTTTTCTTCATTTGTTTTGTTTTGTTTTCTTTTCTTTTCTTTTTGCTTTCTTTTTTAGTTTTCTTTTCTTTTCGTTTATTTCTTGTTTTTCTTTCTTTCTTTACTTTTTTCGTTTATTCTTTCTTCGGATTCTTTTTTTCTTTTTTCCTTTTCATTTATTTTTTCTTTCTTTCTTTTTTTTTTCTTTTCTTTTTCTTTCTTTATTCTTTGTTTTGTTTTTCTTTTGCTTTCTTTTCTTTTTCTTTTTCCTTTCTTTCTTTCTTTCTTTCTTTTCTTGTTTCTTTCTTTTTTATGCTTCTTTCTTTGTTTTCTTTCCGTTTGTTTTCTTTTCTTTTTTTCTTTTCTTTTTTTCTTTTCTTTGATTTGTTTTTTCTTTCTTTCTTTGTTTTTCACCTTTTTTCATTTTTTAAAATTTTTTATCTACTTTTCTTTCTTTTTATATTTCTTTCTTTTCTTTCTTTTTTCTTTGTTTTTTTCCTTTTAAATGTTTTCTTTTCTTTCCTTTTTCTTTCTGTTTTTAAATTTCTTTTCTTTCTTTCTTCCTTCTTTTTATATTTCTTTCTTTTCAACTTTTTCTTTTTCGAATTTTCATTTTTCGTTCATGCGAATGTAGCTCACGTTTTTTAAAGAAGTCTTTCTTTCTTCCTTCTTTTCAAATCTTTATTCTTTCGTACATGTTAACGTTTCTTTCATTTTTAAAAACTATCTTTCTTTCTTTATAACGTCTTTTTACATTTTAAATCTTTCCGTTTCAACTTTTTTCTTTTTAAATTTTGATTCTTTTGTTCTTGCGAATGTTTCTTTTAAAAATATTTTCTGTTTACTTGTTTGTTTGTTTGTTTGTTTGTTTCTTTCTTTCTTTCTTTCTTTCTTTCTTCCTTCCTTTCTTTCTTTCTTTCTTTCTTTCTTTTATTCCTTTGTTGTTTGGCTTTCTTTTTCTATCACCATTCTCTCTTTCAGTCTCTCTATCTCTTTTTCACTGTCTCTCTCTTTCTCTCTAGTTCTCTCACTCTCTATCTATCTCTATCTACCCCTCTCCCCCACACACATTCTCCCTCTCTCTATCTCTCTTTCACTCTCTCTTACTCTTTCTTACTCTCTTTCTCTTTCACTCTATCTCTCACTTTTCCTATCATTCTCACCGTTACTCTCTCACACTCTATCACTCTCATTCACTCACTCTCTCTCTCTCTCACACACGTTTCACTCTCACTCTCTTACCTTCTCTCTTTCACACACACACACACTCTCTCTCTTTATCTCTGTCTTGTCTCTTTCTATTGTATTGCTGGAAATATTTTTTTTGCAAAAATTATAGCTGATAATTAGTTTTTTACAAAAATGCATTGCTGGTATTTTTAATATAAAAATGTTTATACTTTCATAGTGTTTTGGCTCCAGTTTCATTTGTCCATAGCTGGGACCTTAACTGCTACCACGCCGTGTAAGGATGGATCTGGTAGCAACAGAAACCTTACTGCCGGATGTAGTTTATCGTCATACCCAGGACTTATTTCGAAAATATGTGGTAAAAATTAAATTATTACTCAGACTTGAGTTAACGAAATTCCAAGTGTTCACTTTAGTGCTACACACAAAAGTGATTCCAACAGCAGACAGAAGATTTTACGCATTAAGATGCACTGATTTTACCCAATCACAGAAGCAATGTATGACAGCTGCCCGGTAGAGAAAAACAAAGGCTTCCCAGGGATTATAGATATTGCCAGGAAAATAATCAACTGTTCGCTGCCCACCTTGGAGGATATTTCTAATTCCCGTTGTCGCAGCAGAGCAGAAAATGTAATGAAAGACAGCACGTATCGCGGGTACTACAGTTGTCACTGACCTCCTCTTCTAGCTCTTGTTGAGCATCATCTCTCTGTCCTCTTGGCAATTCGGATCACGCTGCAGTATCTATTGATATTGTTTTTGAGTCGTCTATTAGACAGGAACCTCCTATTAAAGATAAAATTATTTCTGTTACCAGCATACAGATTGGGATTTATTTCGTGACTCTCTTCGAGACGCCTCTTGGATTGATATTCTTAACTTTCCTATTAAGAATTGTACCACAAAGGTTTCTTCTTGGGTTAAAGCTGGCGTCGATGCCTTTGTACCTTCTCGGGAAAACCAGGTGAAAACTTCTTCTTGGTTCACACCTGCCGGTTCAACCGATTTAACCAATATGAATCACGTTTTCAGACTGTACCAGCATGTTAGCTCCGATCCCAGCAGATGCCTCTTTCCATCTACTTACAATAATTGTAAACGTATCCCCAACGATTCTCCAGGCCCTCCTTTCTGGAGAATCTGAAACTCACGGGTCGAATAGAGGAAAAGAGAGACAAGAGGAAAGCCGCGCGTGACATACCTGACGAGCTTGAGCAGGTGGATGACAGAACGTGGTCTGGGGGAGGTAGCAGAGGGAAGGAACTTGTTGAGAGCTGCAAGGGATAGAGGGAGGTGGAGAGCCATGATCGTCTACGTCCTGAAAGGACATGGCACATAAAAAGGAAAAAGGACACATAATGAAGAAGGAGGGCCTGGAGAATCTGATACTCACAGGTCGAATAGAGGGAAAGAGATACCAGGGAAAACAACGCGTGACATACCTGGCGGGCTTAAGCAAGTGGATGACAGAATGTGGTCTGGGGGAGGAAGCAGAGGGGAGGAACTTGTTGAGAGCTGCAAGGGATAGGAGGAGGTGGAGAGCCATGATCGCTTACGTCCTGAAAGGTCATGGCACATAAAAAGGAAAAAGGACACATAATGAGGAAGGAGGGCCTGGAGAATCTGATACTCACAGTTCGAATAGAGGGAAAGAGAGACAAGGGAAAACAACGCGTGACAAACCTGGCGGGCTTAAGCAAGTGGATGACAGAATGTGGTCTGGGGGAGGAAGCAGAGGGAAGGAAGTTGTTGAGAGCTGCAAGGGATAGAGGATGCGTGGAGAGCCGTGATCGCCTACGTCCTGAAAGGACATGGCATACAAAAAGAAAGAATCCTCAAAAAGGCTAAGACCTTTTGTTGAAAGAATGAGGCAGCGTATAGCCCCTAAAGTTTTGTTCTCGTGACTACTGGCAGCTCTATAATAGGGTGTTAAATAAAAGTAAGTCTTCTATCCCTGCTATCTTCACTCAGTTTGAGGTGTTAATATCTTCTACTGATGAAGCAGAATGTTTTGCTCGTAAATTCTCTTCCAATTATACTCTTAACTTATCGGGAGTATCTTTGCTTGAATTTCCACTTAGAACTGAGTCTCTGTTGTGTGATATAAATATAACTCCATCCATATTTTCTATTATCATCTTTAAACTGGATCCCCACAAAGCATGAGTCCTTGATAGTATCCCTGCTATCGTCGTTAAAAAATATGCCCCTGAACTGGCTCCTGTTCTCTCTAAACTCGAAAATAAATACCGCCCTGTTTCTTGCTTTTCTGATCGTTAGAAATCCTCTTCCGTCGTTTCATTCTTTAAGAACTCGTTGATCTATTTAGTAAAGTTCTAGATGCTCTAATCAACAGTGAATTGGTTAAGCATCTCACAACGCAGGGTCTTCTTTCAGATAAACAATATGGCTTTCGCATCTCTAGATCAACTGCTGACGTATTAACGATTATTGCTGAAAGAGTCTATAAAGCTTTAGATAAGAACGGCGAAGCTCGGGCAGTTGCTTTACATATCTCGAAGGCAGTTGACCGGAGTTGACATGCTGGTCTTCCTCTCAGGTTATGAAATTTCTGGACGAATTTTTGAACTGACTCCATCTTTATTGTCATATCGTGAAATGGAAGCTTTCTTGAACGGCGACTTTTCTAGATCTTTTTCAATTAATGAAAATGTCCCCTGCGGCTCCATACCTGGATCTCCGTTGTTCCTAATTAATCATCAACAACCTTCCTGACGTCATCAGTTAACTCGATATCTATGCTGATGACACAACTCTTGATAATAAGTCTGATCGGTTTGATAAGATCAAATAGTCAGATGATCTAGAATCTGTTGTTAACTGGGACAAGGAATGGCTAGCTAATTTTAACGCCTTCAAAACGAAACTGCTCTCACGTAATCGTCCGAGAGACACTTTTCCGCCTTCCATCGGCATGGCTGATGCTAACCTCCACCAGAGTAACAATGCGCTTTTTCGGGCTAACGTTTTCCGCTGGAAAGATTGTTTTAAATCAATTGCTAGTTTTGCTGCTAGACTATCTTTTTCGCCACAAGCTATCTTGTATGTTTATAAGTCTACCATTCGTCACATTTGGTCTGGAGGGGTGTATTTAGATATTCTTGATAAAATACAACGAAGAGTTTGTTATTGGTCGAACCTGGCATCTTGGCTTCAGTCACTTTCTCACCGTCGTAACATGGCTTCCCTGTGCCATTTCTATAAATATTTTCAAGGTAGTTCTTCCGATGAGCTTTCCTCTTTGGTATCTAGACTTTATAAATTTAAGCGCAGTAACAGATTGTTCCCATTTCCCATCAGAAATTACTAGATATAACCGTAGGTTCTATGCTAACAGTTTCTTCTTTGCACGTCTCGCTTGTGGCTCTTCTGGCTTCTTGCTTTCCAGTCAGCTTCGATGGTCAAAAATTTAAATGCAATGTCAATCGCTAGATTCTATAGTCTTAATTCCTGAACTTCTATTGTTCTCTCTACTTAATAAGATACTCTCACACTCAGTAACCTCTCGAGTCTTAGTGGCTTTATTGCCTCACTTGAAATGATAAAAAAAAAAACTATGTGTATTGGTACCCTTATGGCGATGATTAGTTCTGTTATTTCTAGCAGAAAACACTTGAAGGATAGCCTTTATTCTTGGTCCCGGCATAAAACAAACGCTGACGAACGCTGACAATATTCAACGAAACTTAAACGTATTATCGTTTCTTAAATAAAGTGACTTAAAGTCTTAACCGAATGAAGGACGTGTTTGAAGAACAATAACAGGCAACAGAGGCCATCATTTAAATATTTTAATCGAGGCAATGAAAAGAAGATGGTACAGTTGAAAGGGAAAAAGTTAGAACTGTTTTAAAAAATAGGAATTAGCAAAGAAAAGTAGGAATTTAAAAAAAAAAAAAAGAATCCCACCGAGCAAAGTGATAATGCCACTAAGACGCAAGGGGCTACTGTAAGTGAAAGAGAAGGAATCCAAAATGCAATAATAGAAAAATTCAGAGATTAATAGGACACAATAGAAGTATAGATTTTAAGTAGAATTTAGAAAAAAAAACCAAAAAACAAGTAGAGAATCCAAAAGAGGAAACAAGGGATAAACCTCTCCTCCTGTTCAAAAGAGTATAGAGTTGAAGTAGATGTTAGAATGAACCTGGAAAACAATCCTAAAGAGGAAACAAGGGATAAACCTCTCCTCCTGTTCAAAAGAGTATAGAGTTGAAGTAGATGTTAGAATGAAGCTGGAAAACAATCCTAAAGAGGAAACAAGGGATAACCATCTCCTCCTGTTCAAAAGAGTATAGAGTTGAAGTAGATGTTAGAATGAACCGGGAAAACAATCCTAAAGAGAAACAAGGATAACCATCTCCTCCTGTTCAAAAAGAGTATAGAGTTGAAGTAGATGTTAGAATGAAGCGGGAAAACAATCCTAAAGAGGAAACAAGGGATAACCATCTCCTCCTGTTCAAAAGAGTATAGAGTTGAAGTAGATGTTAGAATGAACCGGGAAAACAATCCTAAAGAGGAAACAAGGGATAACCATCTCCTCCTGTTCAAAAGAGTATAGAGTTGAAGTAGATGTTAGAATGAACCGGGAAAACAATCCTAAAGAGGAAACAAGGGATAAACCTCTCCTCCTGTTTAAAAGAGTATAGAGTTGAAGTAGACGCTAGAAGGAACCTGGAAAACAATCCTAAAGAGGAAACAAGGGATAAACCTCTCCTCCTGTTCAAAAGAGTATAGAGTTGAAGTAGACGCTAGAAGGAACCAGGAAAACAATCCTAAAGAGGAAACAAGGGATATACCTCTCCTCCTGTTCAAAAGAGTATAGAGTAGAAGTAGACGCTAGAAGGAACCGGGAAAACAATCCTAAAGAGGAAACAAGGGATAAACATCTAGGAGAAAAAAAGACATTTTTGGATAAAAAAAAGACGCAGTATATTCAAACAGCGCACACGTACGTGCAAAGGACGCAGTTTGTTGAAACTGCCCGCATAATGCATGGAGGATGCTGATTGGCTGAACCTTAGCCAATCAGTGAACAGATGAGATTGTGATTGGATTGAATTACGAAACTATGGGTTTTGTAGTGATTAAAGTAGTCTACAGCATGAAACATTCAAAAAGGAAAATAACCAATATTAACTAATTTGTTGGGACTGGAAATGAAAATGATATCTGAAATTGTTGACTGGTTCTAAACTTCAAGATACGGTAATAGTGTTATATAAATATTCCAGCAAAATTGTTGTCCTTGCCAGATTAATTATTATTTGCCGGCCTACTATCTGCTCCACAACCGAGTAGTGGCGCCTGGTTCTACGCACTGCCTTCTTCATCTACCTGTAGCCTTCTAGATGATTAGTGCACTCGGGTCGGAGTCGCGATCCGTCTTGGACTCAAATTATGTTACCGTCACATATGCAGGTGTGGAGCCTCCATCGATGAGTTTGGTTTGCATCCTTTCTCCTGTCGTCGTAGTGCAGGCCGCTTACCACGGCATGCAGCAATAAACGACATCATCAGAAGAGGTTTGGAAGCAGCTGGGTTTCCTTCCCAAATCGAACCCGTAGGCCTCGACCGCAGTGATGGAAAGCGGTCGGATCCTCTCTCCTGTCGTCGTAGTGCCGGCCGCTTACCACGGCATGCAGCAATAAACGACATCTTATAACGAAGAGGTTTGGATGCAGCTGGGTTTCCCTTCCCAAATCGAACCCGTAGGCCTCGACCGCGGTGATGGAAAGCGGCCGGATGGCATTACAAGTTTCCCTTTTAAAATGGGGAAGTTGTTTATTTGGGATGCGACCTGTGCGGATACATTTTCGGCCGGTAATTTGATCAGGTCCGCGGTTGAACCGGGGTCCGTCGCCCGGGACGCAGAGATAAAAAAAAATAGTTAAATATTCTTCTCTTGCTGATAGTTTTTTTTAATTTTTTTTTTTTTTTTTTTTACTCCTGTGGCAGTGGAGACTTCTCAGGTTATTGGCCCTCGTTCGATGGCGTTCCATCGGAGGATTGGCGCGATTGCGTCTCGATTAAGTGACGAGCCTCGCGAAATGGAGTGGCTCTTGCAGCGTGTCTCCCTGGCGATGGTTCGAGATAATTCTTTCTCCATCATTGCGGCTGGCAGAGGATAGCAAAAAATAAAAAATTGTTTGTTGTTGCTTTGTTCAAATTTTTTTTCAATAAATAAATTGAAAAAATCTGAAAAATTCCTTTCAAAGGAAAAGAAATTATTGTCATAATAAACTTATTTTGTGACGTACGGTGACCGTTAATGATTCTGTATAACTGAAGAATTCAATGTTAAGATAAAACAGTATTTAATTACAACCGCAAATAAATACTTAACAAAAAAAAAAAATAGTAAAATCCAACTAAAGATAATAAACCATTTCTGTGAATACCTTGTTAGTAGCACAGCTCGGCTTAACGTCCGGTAAATCCTAAATCAAAACTGAAATCATCAACGCACAATAATTCACACTAATTCGACTGGATAGTTACACTCAATAAACACTTAATGATCAGTTCAGTCAGTAGTCTAACACCGCTGTTTATACACCTGGTGGAAAACATATAATCATAAGTCGAGAGTATCACGCTCGAACCTCGGAGTCGGTTGTTATTCATTTTCTTCGTATATGACAATATGTATCCTAATAAACTAATTATTATTCTCCTAAAAACCTTATTACATATAATTATTATCCTAATAAACTAATTATTATTCTCCTTTCTACTCATGCTTTCACACATTTAACTGACCTGAGAAAAATACCCCTTGAATGTCTGAACAAAGCCGATAATTTTGTTTTCTAACTATAATGTGTAGTGATTGCCCATAGTTAAATGTAAAATAAATAACAGAGCTGTCCGGGTTGGCAAAATTTGCAATAAGCAATAACCAAAAAAAAAAAAAAAGAAAAGGACAAACGACAAATAAAATAAAATAAAATAAAATAAAGCAAGTGAACAATATATGCAAGGTAAATTAACAGCAATAAAAACAAAGCAACAGTAACATGGCAAAAAGTTCACAAAATAAAAGTTGGGGTTAACAGACAGAATAAGTTTGGAGAAACGAGCGTAGCGACTTCAAGACAAGACAGATCGGGACAGAGTCAGATGAAGCTGAGAACCGGCCTATTTTACTGTCTTGGAAAAAATCCCGAAGTTGTGGAGGGGAAAGTATTTTGAAGTCAATCTAAGTAAGATTGAAATCGATGTATATTTTGGATGTAAAATTGGAGACAGAGACAAACATCTTGCCGGTAACATGTCATTAACGATCCACATCTTGTTTTTTTCCCCACCAAAACTGTGTTGACGTGAGGGACGAGTAGAACGAACGTTTTCATCGAGACATTGCAGTAATGGAGAAAAGGTACCAGGGCAGGTGGAATCCATCATTGCTGGCCGATTATTTTTGAACGGAACAAAGATGATTCTTCTGCAGTTTACAAAAGACTTATCTAAGATTTGACGTGTGGTTGCCGAAAAACCACGGATGGATCGATATATTCCAAATAGAATTTTCCGGATTTATTTTATTCAATAAACACATAAATTACTAATTTGATGTGGTCGTGTATTGCTCTGGTTGAATAAATACAACAGAACAAAACATCAAAGCAGATTTTACAAAGCAACATTGTTTTTCTTGGCGACGCCCATTTTACTCGTGTAGATGACACAACTTATTAAATATTTCTAAATCGAGAGTCAATCATCTAATTTGAAGGTCATTTTCGAATTTAATATGCAAAAATACATGAGGCATAACAATTAAGATCAGAAGCCATGAGAGCGATGCCTGGTGTTGCATCATGGTGTTACTGAACGGGATATTTACTGTAGCCCATCTTAATTCAACCAAGACAAATCATGTACCTGTTAACATCTCCAATCAATTAAGATGAGAAGCTACGAGAGCCATGCCTGGTGTTACATCATGGCATTACTGAACGGGATATTTACTGTAGACCATCTTAATTCACCTGAGACAAATCATGTACCTGTTAACATCTCTAATCAATTAAGATCTAAAACCATGAGAGCGATGCCTGGTGTAGCATCATGGTGTTACTGAACGGGATATTTACTGTAGCCCATCTTAATTCAACCAAGACAAATCATGTACCTGTTAACATCAATTAAGATCAGAAGCCATGAGAGACATGCCTTGTTATTAATTTGTTTTATTTTCTCGTGCGGCCTTTTTTTTTTAACACGGCCATCTTGTATTATGGATATTCTTAAGATTTTTTTCGTTCTGCCGTCTTCTGAAATAATGGGAGACTAGGCCTTATGACAATTTTCATAATGTCCCCAATAATAACTGAGACAATAATAGCCTGAACATTCCACATTCTGGCCACTTATATCTTGGAGTTAGTGTATTATTATTATTATGCTCTTCTAGTCAGGCCTTTTATCGTTTGAATAAGCAGTGTATAATGAAATTTTTTTAATATGAATCCTATGAACCCGAACAGGGTACACATTTGCACCGAATCACATTTTATCCAAAAGCGCAAGAATTCGGAATACGAAATAAAAAGATCTGAAGAAAATTTCTAATATTTTAAAGCCTCGAATGCCAAAACGAGACATCATATCCTCAAAACGCAAAAAGACAACAACAACAACAACAATAATAATAATAATAATACAATGCACGCAGTTCTTTGTGCACCATAGCACCCAAGTCACGTGATCGCATGACGTAATACTTTCTAATAATGACGTCAGTAGCGAAGGTCCATTGCCGCTTTCTGTATCGGCGTCAGTATGATTCAATATGGCTGGAATATGGGCGTAAGAAAACAAAATGGACGACGTTTTTCGCACGAAATAGTTTACAAGCAGGTTGGGTGTCAGTAAAATAAGCTTTAATTAAATGTTATTGTTTCGTTTTTACAGTCGACGTAAGGTCGCTGCACTTGTTATTTATATATATATATATATATATATATATATATATATATATATATATATACATACATGTGTGTGTGTGTGTTGGGAGGTGCGTGTGTTTGTGTGTATGTATGTATTTGTATATTAAGAGAATACTCGGGTAATTGGAAAAATTAGTTTATTAATGATTGCAACGGAAATTGAAAGAGAGCGATGAACGAAAGAAAATTTTGGAAGGAAAGATTTTAAGAAATGAGAAAGATTGGAAGAATTCATGTAAGGAAGAAAGTAAGAAATGACACAGTCTTTAAAAAATAGCAGCTTGAAGGAGCGAGACTGTATGGCAAAAAGAAAGAAAGAAAGAAAGAAAGGACGTTCACAGCCTTTAAAAATGTGAGCGTGAAGGAGTTTATGATGAAGAGAAAGAAAGAAAGAAAGAAAGAAAGAAAGAAGAAATGTGAGAGTAAAAGAGAGAGATTGCGTGATGAAAAGAAAGAAAAAAAACGGACACAGCATTTAGAAATGTCTTTCGTTCTTTCTTTTCATCATACAATCTCGCTTTTTCACGCCCACATTTTTAAAATCCCTTTTTAAAGGCTATGTCCTTTCTATCTTTCATTTTCTTTTTTTCTTTTTCGTCGTGCAATCTCTCCGATTCCCATGTACTTCTCCTTTCTTTTTCTCCTTCACTTCTCCATCTTTTTTCTCAACGAGAAATGTCACAAAGAAGACTGATAACATATACGAAATTGAAAAAAAAAATGCAAATGGTTATGATTTGTACGACAAAAAAAAAGACATCAAAAAATAAAAAAAATTTAATTAGAAAACGAAATAGACCGGAAGGGAAGGAAAAACCGGAAGACCGGATCAAATATATAAATACTGCATGTTAGGAACACCTCATATACTGTAGGCATAGCAACAGAGCCCCAATGTATGCGGGCTTTATAGGGAATTTTTGCCCGAGCATACGCGCTCGGAAAAGCCCACGTTAAAAACCGGCCTTGTGCCACAAACCCCTTGGGGGATAGACTAAGGTAATTACCGAGTTCACTAAACCTCTGAGTTTGCCTGTACTTTGCTTGTTGACCACTCTGTCTTCGGGCGGAGAGCAACTCAGGCGAGGCTATGATTATGGGCAGTGTCTCGTCTGGGGAGGTAGACAACCACCCATCCCCGTGTATGCGGGGAAGTTTTTTTTCCCGAGTGTACACGCTCGGAAAGCTCCACGTTAAAAACCGGCCTTGTGCAACGTTCGGTCTTGTGGAAGGGGGTGGGGGTGTAGTGCGAATACCGAGTTCGCCAAAGCTCGTTGAAGTCAAGTAGTTCTCTGTCTTGGCGCTAGCTATTGTCAAGATCTCTGTCTTCGAGCAGAGGGAGGCTCAGTAGGGGCTTCGACTAACGACAGAGATACGTCTGAGAAAAACAGACAAGAATTTTACCCGGTCACGCGAATGCTGGGCTGAGTAAATTTTGACCATTGGCCCGGATGGAAACGCACACGTTCCCCACAGAAATCTCGATCTTGTGTCACATCCTCATCTCAATGTGGGAGGGGGGACTGGGTAAATACGAAAAGCTTACTGATAAACAATTTCGTATTGTCTCAAACAATTTTACTACAAGAGAGTCAGAGGAAAGCAGCTCAAACAACCCAACAAGTTGTGTAAACAGTTAACAAAACAGAGATTAGGGGAGATATCAAAGAGGCAAATATTAGGAAGAGATACAAAAATCTGGAGATTGTGGAGAGCCATGATACAGGGGACAGAGCTTTGTTCTGGAAGCAGCTGCCGCCTACACGGCAAATGGGAGACGATTTGTACGATATAATAATGGGGACAGAGCCTCATTCTGGAAACGGCTGTCGCCTACATCTTGAAGAAACATGGCAAAGAGAAGATTTGTACGATATAATACTGCAGACAGAGCCTGGTTCTGGAAGCTTACATCTTGAAGGAACACGTCAAATAGAAAAAAGATTTGTACGATATAATAATTGAGACAGAGCTTTGTTCTGGAAGAAGCCGTCGCCTACATCTTGAAGTAATACGGCAAATAGAAGAAGATTTGTACGATATAATACCGAGGACAGAGCCTCATTCTGGAAGCGGCTGTCGCCTACATATTGAAGAAACATGGCAAATAGAAGATTTTTACGATATAATACTGCAGACAGAGCCTCGTTCTGGAAGCAGCTATCACCGACATCTTGAAGAAATACGGCAATTTTTACGATATAATACTGCGGACATAACCTCGTTCTGGAAACAGCTGTCACCGACATCTTGAAGAAACATGGCAAATAGAAGATTCTTATGATATAATAGTGGGGTCAGAGCTTTGTTCTGGAAGAAACTGACGCCTACATCTTGGAGGAACACGGCAAATATAAGATTTGTACGATATAATAATTGAGACAGAGCTTTGTTCTGGAAGAAGCCGTCGCCTACATCTTGAAGTAATACGGCAAATAGAAAAAAGATTTGTACGATATAATAATTGAGACAGAGCTTTGTTCTGGAAACAGCTATCACCGACATTCTAAAGAAACATGGCAAATAGAAGATTCTTATGATATAATACTGGGGTCAGTGCTTTGTTCTGGAAGCAGCCGTTGCCTACATCTTGAAGGAACACGGCAAATAGAAGATTTGTACGATATAGACAAAACCTCGTTCTGGAAGCAGCTATGGAAGTCGTTTTAAAGAAAAGAGCGACACAAGCGGTAAGCACTAATGGAAGTAACGGTTTACCTAAGTAAAACCTTCTTTCCTACTTGACTCGAGCCAAGAATGCAAAGAGATTCGAAAAGCCAAGATTTGACCTCTATAAGATATAATATACATGTCGTTGAATTAAGACCAGGGCAGATTGTAAATGGATTTGGTTGTAAGTCGGTCTGAAATTCATTTTGCAAACTTTTTTTTTATCTTTCGTTAGGCATTGTTTGTATTTTTTTTTTAATAGTTTTACGGTTTCTTTATGTTTTATACCATTTATATAATTTCTCTACATATTTTTTGGTTTCGTATTTTTACATTTGTTTAAGTCAAATAGAAAAAAAGATTTGTACGATATAATAATTGAGACAGAGCTTTGTTCTGGAAGAAGCCGTCGCCTACATCTTGAAGTAATACGGCAAATAGAAGAAGATTTGTACGATATAATACCGAGGACAGAGCCTCATTCTGGAAGCGTCTGTCGCCTACATATTGAAGGAACATGGCAAATAGAAGATTTTTACGATATAATACTGCGGACATAACCTCGTTCTGGAAACAGCTGTCACCGACATCTTGAAGAAACATGGCAAATAGAAGATTCTTATGATATAATAGTGGGGTCAGAGCTTTGTTCTGGAAGCAAATGACGCCTACATCTTGGAGGAACACGGCAAATAGAAGATTTTTACGATATAATACTGCAGACAGAGCCTCGTTCTGGAAGCAGCTATCACCAACATCTTGCATACTGCCGTACATTTGGTTTTATGTTTGATAAACATGCAAAACACACAAACAAAATACAGGTGCAAAAAAAATATCAACCCAAAAATTAAGACGCCAGGTGAGAATCGATTACATTATAGTTGTGGCATTCAGGTGAACAGTTCATCAGAACAATTGTCATGAAAATATTTGTAGAAAAGACAGAGGGAAACCACATAATGTTGGTAGTAAAGTTACTGAATTTGAGATGCCAGGTCAGGATCATTTACATTATAAACCCTTTATTTAGAAGTCATAATATCTAGAAAATTAAAGCATTGCTTTATAAAAACTTGAGGGGTCACAGGCTGTAACCTATATTAGCCTAAAGGATAATCCAGCCCTGGTCACATCTACTATTCATAAGATGGTTTTATATTTTCTACAATGAAAGATCTTAGTTTGAAATGTATGAAATAGAATGGTTTTGTTGCAGTAATTACTTATTGTATATTTTTTTGAACCAAGATAGAATTAAAGTTTCAGAATATATATAACTATTTTTATTGCTATTAAAATATTTAAAATGTTAAATATTAAAATTATTTCATCCATTTCAAATTTTTAGTCTAAGATTTCTGCCTTATGATGAAATTTGAATAAATTGCTAATTTTAATTCTTTTATTATAATTTAGTGATTTACTAAGCATAGCTCAGATGTGGCATAAGGCTGAACGTATGGGGCACCAAGTGAGGATCGAACTCACTATTCAGTCATTGATCTAGTGAGACAAGCTTGCTAACCATTACACCAGGTAGAAGTGCCCTCTGATTTTCTAAGCGTAGCTTTGATATGGCACAAGGACGAAAGTTTGGAGCACCCAGGGAAAATAAAAAAATCAAACTCACTATTCAATCATAATTGATCTCGTGAGACAAATTTGCTAACCATTACAGAAGTGCCATTCTTTTATCATAATATAAATATTAATACAGGTCGTCATCGATTTATGACCATGATTGATTACAACAGGTCGTAATTTGGTTTGTAATGTATTTTGCAATCTTTTTATCTTTCTTTAGGCATTATTGAATTTTTAAAGTTTCAGAATATATAGAACTATTTTTATTTCTATTAAAGTATTTAAAATGTTAAAATTAATTCAGCAATTTCAAATTTTTAGTCTAATATTTTTGCCTTATGATGAAATTTGAATAAATTGCTAATTTTAATTCTTTTATTATAATTTAGTGATTTACTAACCATAGCTTAGATGTGGCACAAGGCTGAACGTATAAGGCACCTAGTGAGGATCGAACTCACTATTCAATCATAATTGATCTAGTGAGACAAGCTTGCTAACCATTACACCAGGTAGAAGTGCCCTCTGATTTTCTAAGCGTAGCTTAGTTGTGGCACAAGGACGAAAGTTTGGAGGACCCAGGGAGAATCGAAGAATCAAACTCACTATTCAATCATAATTGATCTAGTGAGACAAATTTGCTAACCATTACAGAATTGCCATTCTTTTATCATAATATAAATATTAATACAGGTCGTCATCGATTTATGACCATGATTGATTACAACAGGTCGTAATTTAGCTTGTAATTCATTTTGCAATCTTTTTATCTTTCTTTAGACATTATTGAATTTTTAATAATTTTTATGCTTTCTTTACATTTGATACCATTTGTATAATCACTCTACACATTGTTTTGTTTCTTATTTTTATATTTGTCAGATTTAAGTCAAACATTGCATGCTACAGTTAAGTTAGTTTAATGTTTGATGAACATAAAAAAATACAGTTGCAAAAATCAAGCATTTGACTTGTAAAGCATCAAAATATATACAAATACAAAATTTCTTATTAGCCACTGGGGCTTGATTGTGAATCATTGTACACCAAGCTTAGAAACACTCATGCTGCCAGACATGGAGCAGTCATGGCCGTCTGGCCGTGACCACTTCATGTCTGGCAGCGGTCTTCGTTGTAAAGTCGAGCGGTAGTAAGTGGCACAGGTCGTGTGTCGACGAGGACCTATATATATATATATATATATATATATATATGTATGTATATATATATATATATATATATGTATGTATATATATATATATATATATATGTATGTATGTATATATATATATATATGTATGTATATATATATATATATATATATGTATATATATATATATATATATATATATATATATATATATATATATATATGTATATATATATATATATATATATATATATATATATATATATATATATATATATATATATGTATTAAAATATAAATATATGTATAATATATAATAATATAAATATATATGAATATATATATATAAAATAAAATTAAATAGCAAATATAAATTTACATTTACATAAAATAAATAAAAAATAAATTTAAATATATTTTTTTATTTATTATATATAAATATAGTAATAATATATATATATAAAATAATATATATATATGATTGTTGTGTATGATACACCTAATTTACATAAGCGGACTACCGACCATATAAATATGGGTTGGTACCGGAAGACGGGGAAGATAGTAGATTAAGAAATTGAATCCAGAGACTCTGCCCGACTGCGATTTAGTCAACCCATTATGCAGGAACAGTCTTCCCAAGAATATACCAAACTAACTGTAAATATTGTGTACCTATTCTTTGTTTCAATACATTTTGTTAACGTACATTTTGTGTTGTATTATTCCATGCTTATTTAAGCTTCAACAATGATAAACACACACACACACACACACACACACACACACACACACACACACACACACACACACACACATATATATATATATATATATATATATATATATATATATTTAAAGTCTGTGTAACACATTTCATCCTCTAAAAGGATTTCATCAGACTACAGTAATGATCTTATTGATGGAAATGTATATATTTAGCGGGTGGAGAATATTATTTTAGTCTAATGAAGCCATTTTAGAGGACGAAACACGTAACATGGAGTTTTCATTTCCATTTTGTCACAAATTATAATGTATAATACATCCCAAATGCTAAACAATATATTAATAAACAAGAGAATTTCGTTAGGAAAACAGATAAGCGTTTTGAACTGCTATGTAATATCACTCCCCTATATAGCAATGAATTCTGGACAATTTCTTTACAACGGAAGAGGAGACTTGAGGCAACAGAAATAATTCTGAACTGCTATGTAATATCAATTCTCCTATATGGCTGTGAATACTAGACAATTTCCTCACAGTTGAAGAGAACACAAGGCAAGAGAAACAATGAAAAGAGTGCTGAACTGCTATGTAATATCAATCCTCCTATATAGCAGTGAATGCTGGACAATTTCCTCACAGATGAAGAGAAGACTTGAGGCAACAGAAACAATGAAAAGAGTGCTGAACTGCTATGTAATATCAATCCTCCCATATGGCAGTGAATGCTGGACAATTTCCTCAAAGATGAAGAGAAGACTTGAGGCAAGAGAAACAATGAAAAGAGTGCTGAATTGCTATGTAATATCAATCCTCCTATATGGCAGTGAATGCTGGACAATTTCCTCACAGATAAAGAGAAGACTTGAGGCAAGAGAAACAATGAAAAGAGTGCTGATCTGCTATGTAATATCAATCCTCCTATATAGCAGTGAATGCTGGACAATTTCCTCAAAGATGAAGAGAAGACTTGAGGCAAGAGAAACAATGAAAAGAGTGCTGAATTGCTATGTAATATCAATCCTCCTATATGGCAGTGAATGCTGGACAATTTCCTCACAGATAAAGAGAAGACTTGAGGCAAGAGAAACAATGAAAAGAGTGCTGATCTGCTATGTAATATCAATCCTCCTATATAGCAGTGAATGCTGGACAATTTCCTCAAAGATGAAGAGAAGACTTGAGGCAAGAGAAACAATGAAAAGAGTGCTGAATTGCTATGTAATATCAATCCGCCTATATGGCAGTGAATGCTGGACAATTTCCTCACAGATGAAGAGAAGACTTGAGGCAAGAGAAACAATGAAAAGAGTGCTGAACTGCTATGTAATATCAATCCTCCTATATAGCAGTGAATGCTGGACAATTTTCTCAAAGATGAAGAGAAGACTTGAGGCAAGAGAAACAATGAAAAGAATGCTGAACTGCTATGTAATATCAATCCTCCTATATGGCAGTGAATGCTGGACAATTTCCTCACAGATAAAGAGAAGACTTGAGGCAAGAGAAACAATGAAAAGAGTGTTGATCTGCTATGTAATATCAATCCTCCTATATAGCAGTGAATGCTGGACAATTTTCTCAAAGATGAAGAGAAGACTTGAGGCAAGAGAAACAATGAAAAGAGTGCTGATCTGCTATGTAATATCAATCCTCCTATATAGCAGTGAATGCTGGACAATTTCCTCAAAGATGAAGAGAAGACTTGAGGCAAGAGAAACAATGAAAAGAGTGATGAATTGCTATGTAATATCAATCCTCCACTATGGCAGTGAATGCTGGACAATTTCCTCACAGATAAAGAGAAGACTTGAGGCAAGAGAAACAATGAAAAGAGTGCTGAATTGCTATGTAATATCAATCCTCCTATATGGCAGTGAATGCTGGACAATTTCCTCACAGATGAAGAGAAGACTTGAGGCAAGAGAAACAATGAAAAGAGTGCTGAACTGCTATGTAATATCAATCCTCCTATATGGCAGTGAATGCTGGACAATTTCCTCACAGATGAAGAGAAGACTTGAGGCATGAGAAACAATGAAAAGAGTGCTGAACTGCTATGTAATATCAAACCTCCTATATAGCAGTGAATGCTGGACAATTTTCTCAAAGATGAAGAGAAGACTTGAGGCAAGAGAAACAATGAAAAGAATGCTGAACTGCTATGTAATATCAAACCTCTTATATGGCAGTGAATGCTGGACAATTTCCTCACAGATGAAGAGAAGACTTGAAGCAAGAGAAACAATGAAAAGAGTACTGAACTGCTATGTAATATCAAACCTCTTATATGGCAGTGAATGCTGGACAATTTCCTCACAGATGAAGAGAAGACTTGAGGCAACAGAAACAATGAAAAGAGTGCTGAACTGCTATGTAATATAAATCCTCCTATATGGCTGTGAATGCTGGACAATTTCCTCGCAGATGAAGAGAACACAAGGCAACAGAATCAATGTAATAATCAACCGTCGTATATAGCCATCAACGCTGGGCAGTTTCACAGCGGAAGAGGAGACTTAAGGCATCTGTAACAATGAAAAGAGTGGTGAAATGCTATGTAATTTCAATCTTACTATATAGCAGAGAATGCAGGACAATTTCCTTACAGAGGAAGAAGAGACAAGGTAACAGAAACAATGACTAGAGCGCTGAACTGCTACGTAATATGAATCCTCTTATAAGGCGGTCAATGCAGAACAGTGTCATCACAGATGAAGAAGAGACTTGGAGCAACATGAATTTAGTTTTATAGAAGGATGCTTAGAATATCATAGACAGAACATGTGAACAACATGGAAGTTTTAAGAAAAATGCTAACTAAAATGATACACTTGCACTTCAACTCCTAAAGAGGCAGCTGATGTTTCTAGGTCATGAGGAAAGAGGCCAAAAGCGATTTGACACTCACATGACATTGAGGAGCTGGAGGAGGCTGTGAGTTACTTACCCCACTAGCTTGTGTCAATGGATGACAGAACTGTGGCTGGGGTTGGTAATAAAAAAAAATGTTGCTAAAATCTACAAAAGATTGGATGTTGTGGAGAGGCCTGATCGCCAATGTCCGAAAGCGGGTAACAATACAGAAAAGAAAAATGAATCAGTTAAGACTGTTGCGCTTGAGAAATTATCAATTACAACGGTTAAAAATGCAACACTGATATTGACTTTAAAAAAAAAACAAGTTAAAGAGCTTGTTCATAGCGTAGCGTTTAGCATTGTCAAAAGTGAGACCAGCATGCCGAGTTCAAATTCCAGCCGAGTTTCGTTGCGTTCACTTTCGCAAAAATATCCCAGCGAAAGGTATGAATCTATATCTCTTCCCCAGCTATGGATTAAATAACCGAGCAGACTGGGATCTATAGCTATGATTGGCAACCAGTCTAGGAGAAAGATAAATTCGAATTCAAAAATCTGTTTCAGCGGAGCTTGCCAAATCCATCACGCACAAAACGTACTTGCTACGGAAACCACCGTAGCAACACCTCGAGTTGTGCGGCTGTGGTCCTATATCACACACAGAAGTCTCATGGCAATGTGCAGGAAGAAGAGGAGGAGATATTTTATATTATTTATATGTTTTATTATACAGGGTGCGACAGTAATACGTCCCAGAAATACGACAGTGATTTGTCTGTTCCATTATGCAATCTTTTTTATCAAATGCATAAAATTAACTTCTCCAATCTAGAGAAGAGTCACTGCAATCTTACATTGTCAACGTCCGATAAGTAAACGCGACTAAAATTTCCCATACGTCTAATAATTCATTATTCACATCAGGTGTCCGTCAAATTATAGGTCAGCCAGTAAAGGGTATGTGGTTACGGGTTTTTCTTCGAACGTTCAATCTTCTTGCGAGGATGCAAAAGATTCTGCCATCACACTCGTTGGTTGGGCGTTTATATAAATTCCTGTCTTCCGATTTTCTTGTGTCTTATTTGGGTTAAATTCTTTGTTTATGCTGATGCACTCGCCGACATCCTTTGGGCGGTTTTGGTTAATCTTTCGGGAGTACCTAGGTCTTTTCGATGTTCTGAGGTGACACCGAGTACAAAACTTACTATGGAATTATTAGGGCGAAACCAGTAAATCTTATGATCACCAATACTTCTTGCATCAAAGTTTCTGGATCGAGATTAAATTTGATTGAAATCTCTTTTCTTTCTTTCTTTCTTTCTTTCTTTCTTTCTTTCTTTCTTTCTTTCATGTACTATTTCTTTGTTTTTTTTTCTTTCTTTTCCTTCTTTTTCTTTTTTTCTTTTCTCTCCTTCTTTCTTTGTTCGGATTGTCTAATTTTTCCTCTCTTTTCTATTTCATTTACTATTTCTTTCTTTTTTTCATTCTTTTTCTTTGTTTTTCTTTGTTTTTTCTTTTTCTTTCTTTTTGCTTTTTTTCTTTCTTTTTCTTTCTTTTTCTTTCTTTTTCTTTCTTACTTTATTTCTTCCTTTGCTTTTTTTTTCCTAATTTTTTCCTTCCTTTTCTATTCCATGTACAATCTCCTTTTTTTTCTTTCTTTTTCTTTCTTTCTTTTTTCTTTTTTCTTTCTTTTATTATTCGTTCGTTTCGCCTAATTTTTCCTTTTTTCTGTTTTATGTACTATTCCTTTCTTCTTCTTTCTTTTTCTTTCTTTCTTTTCCCGTTTATTTTTCCTTTCTATTTTTTTCTTTTTACGTTTAAGTTACTTCTTTCTTCTAATCCTTTTTGGATTCTTCGTTTAGTTTCCTCTTTTTTCTCTTTTACCTCTTTCAAAATAAATCTGAAACCCATTTCAGAGGAAATTTGAGATAAAATAAGAATTATATATATATATATATATATATATATATATATATATATAGATGCTAAGATAAAGCACCTGATTCGCCTTTTGGGTGAATATATACCACCATACATATATATATATATATATATATATATATATATATATATATATATATATATATATATATATATAGAGAGAGAGAGAGAGAGAGAGAGAATCTGTATTGAAGGAATATGGTGCCAACCAGAAAGCGAAACTCTGGGGTATTCCCTGGGAACCGAGGCACCGCTAGTTCATGGCGTAGCTGCCGGTTAGGTTCGGCTCCTGACATCTGTGTAAAATAAATATATGAATAAATAAAACACACATCAACAACAACAGCAACAACACTGAATAAGTCGGAATGGTGATCAGCGCGAATAATGGCGGACACTCCTGGGCGATGCTACGGGCGCCATTAATCGTGATGTTTCCTGATTGCATTCGATGCCGACATTGTTCTACGCCGAACTGAGTTATCTCCCTTGATAGTGCAGGGGGCAAAAGGTCAGCCTTGAACTTACTTATGCGGTCTTATATTATCGGAACATGCCATTCTTTCTTACTCTCCCTATTTTTGTTTCTCTTTGTTGTGCGCAATTGTTTTCCTCCCTTTGTTTTTCTCTTTCACCCTCTCTTCGTTACGCGTTCTCTAGACTTAAACACTACTAAAAAAAAACTTTCCGTTATCATAAATTCTTTTTTTATTGAAAAATTCCTTCTGTCTGGCAGATACTCATTCTCTTTCTTTCTTTCTCTCTTTCTTTCTTTCTTTGGTTAATATCATTTTATTTTATTTTCTGTTTTTT
>CAHIKZ030001004.1:1485000-1512500 GCA_903632075.3 Acanthosepion pharaonis | reverse complement strand
GAACGACATGAAAAAATAAATATGGGGGCGTCAGTTGTTGGATTTATGAGACATTTGTTACTCAGTGGAGAGAAGAGAAAAGGCTCCAATAACATTGTTTGCTGTATTAGGTACGTATTAAAGTCTAAAGATTGCTTCTAAAAATGAGTCATTAATCTGTTTTAGAATCTGGTATTCATTTGGTTGGATGTGTAAGAAAGATATGAATAGATTTAGATAGATAGATAGATAGATAGATAGATAGATAGATTAAAATAGGTACAAAGATATGAAGACAAAAATAGATAGATAGATAAATAGATAGATAGATAGAAATGAAAGAAAAAATAGACAGATAGATAGATATGAAGGTTAAAATAGGCAGATGGATATGAAGACAAAGCTAGATAGATATCAAGAATAAAATAGATATGGAGGTTAAAATGCGTAGATAGATAGATATGAGGACAAAACTAGATAGATAGATAGATAGACTGCGACAGACGGATAGATAGATAGATAGATAGATAGATAGATGAATAGATAGATAGATAGATAGATATGGAAGTTAAAATACGCAGATAGATATGAAGACAAAACTAGATAGATAGATAGTTATGAAAATTAAAATAGATGGAAAGCGATTGGGATAGATCGCTAGCTAGCTAGCTAGCTATATAGATAGATATGAATACCAAAATATGAAAACTAAAATAGAAAAATATGAACACTTAGACAGATATGAAAAAGTAAAATAGAGATAGATAGATCTGAAAAAAAGGTAGGTAGATATATATATATATATATATATATATATATATATTTAAATTTAATGTTATTTTATATTATTATTTAATAAATTTAATATTATTTAATATTATTTTTAATTTATTTCACCAGAGCACTTTTTTGGAAGTGCTATCTGATGATCCGGCGTCCTTTAAAAGGGCTCTGGTGAAATAAATTATTATAATGGAACCTTAAAGTGGTCTGTTTTTCTTTTAAATATTCGCTCTGGATTTACATTGAGCTCTCAGGATTTCATCCTCCTTGAATTACCCATACGGATTACCAAGTTCTTCATAACTTATATATATATATATATATATATATATATATATATATATATATATATATATATATACAGTGGAGGAAAGAAATATTCGTACACATACAAATTTTTAATGTATGGTATTTACAACTAATGAAAGAACATAATATATAACGAACCGAATAGACGCGATCGTTTTAGCGTGACCATTCCTTTCATGCACAGAGCGATCCTCAGACGCTTCAAGGAACTTTACTGTAAAGTCTTTGTATTGCTTTCGTCTTGGACTGTTTTCCCGCTTTTTCTGGAGTGGTTCTCCTTTTTTTTGTATATTCTCGTCTGCAATATTGGGTACTGTCTACGTTTGCTGAGATGAGGTAGACTCCTTTGCGGTTTATTTTTTTTCCCGCCTTTTTTCTTTCCTTTTCGGCAACACAAGCTCTGTTTCTTTTGTGTGTGTGTTTTTTTTTTTTTTTTTATTTTATTAACGCTGAAAACATCGATTTCCGTTCGATCACCGAATCTACCAGTGCTCTACTTAGATGGGGGGGGGCGCTTAGGAACATTGGGGAATGTAAGCAACTTCCTACAATCTGAGATGCATTTCGCCAAACGGTCGATAATCCGTAAGAAACAAATCACCCTCCCCACACACACACAAACATCCATCCATCCATCCATCCATCCATACATACATACATATATATATAGTGGACTCTCCCGTCGTATTCGACGTATGAGGGTCAAGCAGCTAGGAAACGACAGCCAGACACCATAGTGGTGAATGCTTTGTGCAGAACCATCCACACTTTTTGAAGGGCCGATTACAGAGACCTGGTGCAGTACGTGCCACAAGGTCCTCGAACGACCCTCCGCAGGTTTTGAATTCAGAGTTGTCCTTCGCCTAGACCAGTTGCCATCCAAGGCTATAGAACCCGCTCTGTCCTGCTATTTACCCTACTCTGGAGGGAAAAGAGGATTGATACCATTCTCAAGGGTATTAGCACCTAAGTGAATGCAATGGATTCCTCAATCTGCGCCGCTATCAACTACTCTACCGTGCTTATATATATATATATATATATATATATATATATATATATATATATATATATATAAATTATAAAAGTGGACATTAATATCAGCACCTAGCAATTTTCTAAGCATAAAACAGATTGTAGTGTTGACTTCAATGTCTATTTTCATATTTACATACACTCTATCCCTGATACACTATTTACATTATTCGGACTATTGTCCTCATCTTTTTCGCCATATTTATTACAACATTTCGGCCTTCTTCAGGTGGTTGGAATGTCGAAATGAACCCTTCATTTCGCTCACTGCCATGTGCCACGTTTTAATGGATGTCAGTTGTCAGTTATCTCCTGTTAATTCGCCTCTCCAAGTTCCCCGCCGCCTTAAACTCGAGGACACATGGCACAGTGGATAAAGGCGTTAGTTAGATCCAGTGACAGGACCCAAAGAGTGTGAGTTCAATACCCGGTTAAGGCAGTGGAGAACTTGGAAAGGGGAATTAACAGCAGATAACTGATAACTGACATCCATTAAAAACATGGCACGTGGAACTAGAACTGTCTACGCCAGTGAGCGAAATAAAGGGTTCAGTTCGACATTCCAACCACTTGAAGAAGGTCGAAACGTTGTAATAAATATGGCGAAAAAGATGAGGACGATAGTCCGAATAATGTAAATAGTGTAGATAATACCTCATCTCAGAAATATAGACAGATACTGACGGATCGGATAAATATGGCAACAAAGATGAGGACAATAGTCCGAATAATGTAAATAGTGTACATAATACCTCATCTCAGAAATATAGACAGATACTGAAAGGCCGAAACGTTGTAATAAATATGGCGACAAAGATGAGGACAATAGTCCGAATAATGTAAATAGTATACATAATACCTCATCTCAGAAATATAGACAGATACTCTATCCCTGATATCGGGCATTTTAACACATAAATATAGCAGACCTGAAAACTATATTTTATCACACGATTTATATAACATATATTTGGCAAGCAACTTTTCTTTCAGGCATGTTTTGTTGAATATGGCAGACAGGGAAAATATGATGAATGTTTCATTGAATTTTTCTAGTATTCTTAAATTTTTCCGTTTGATCGGTGGGTTAGGGAATGTAAAAATTGTCCGTAGTGTTTATTGTTCCAGTCACTTCTGTAGCCATTTTGAAGGGACTTCTTTTTAGTTGGTGTTAATTTCTTTTCACGGTTGTCTTTTAAGATGTAATTGTGTGATGCATGTTGTGTATTAATAGCGTTTGTTCCGAGCCCCACGAATGGAAGATGGGTAGAAATCAACGTTTTTCTAGCTAAAAAAAAAAAAACAAAACTTTATCACATTGTTTCCGTTGTTAAATAAAGTTAGATTAATACTGGGTGCCAGAGTTTTTATACAGGGTGTCCATAAAGTCTGTGTGCAATCTAAAATACTTACGTATTTTAAATTGCACACAGACTTTATGGACGCCCTGTATATTAACACCGCTTAAGAACAAACCCATCGAAAATGGCTACGTCCTGAAAGAACATGGCACATAAAAAGAAGAAAAGGTGAACCGCCTGCCCCTTCCAACTGTCGGTCTTTTAACCTTCTCCCTCCTTTTGAGAAAACTCCTAGAGGCCCCGATCAATATTGAATTGGTTCAGCATCTCTCACCACAAGGGCTTTTCTCAGACAAGCAATATGGATTTCGTTTCTCCAGGTCAACTGTTAATGTAATGGCGATAATTGCCTGTCCTACTCTAGATAAAAACTGTGAATCATGGGTTGTAGCTTTGGACATCTCGAAAGCCTTTGATAGGTTTTGGCATATAGGTCTTCTCCACAAGCTAAAAAGTTACGGTGTCTCTCGGAACACATTTTTGAACTGATCCAGTCTTTCCTTTCAAATCGCAAAATGAAAGTTCTCCTGAACGGACATTCCTCTACATCCTTTAGTACTAACGCGGGTATCACCAAGGGCTCCACCCCTTGGTCCTACTCTGTAAGGTTGATCAGTCAGACAGAATAGTAGCTGAGGTCCAAAACGACCTCCAGTCCGTCGTTAACTGGGGCAAAAGATGGCTTGTTTATTTTAACGCCCCCAAAACTAAATCTATCTCCATTAATCATCTGAGAGATTCCTCTCTGCCTTTCATCAGCATGGCTGATGCTAACCTCCAGGAAAGTGACTAATTGTGCCTTCCTGAGCTAACGTCCTCAACCGACGTGTAGTGGAAAGATTATATTGATTTCATTTCTTGGTCAGCTTCTAAGAATGTCGGTTCAATGTGTTGTGCAAGACATTTTTTCTATTCAGAATCTATCTTACATATCTATAAGTCTACCATTCCTCCATGTCGTCTATTAGTGCCAAATATAGTCCGCTGACTCTGCTATTTAACTTGAGCTCCTTGATAAGATCCAAAGAAGATTCAGCAATATTATTGGTCCTCATCTGGCAGATCGGCTTCCGTCAATTTCCCACTACTGCAAGGCTGCCTCTCTCTGCTTTTTCTATAAATACTTTCAAGGTAATTGTTCGGATGAGCCTTTCGCTATGGTACCTAGAGTTTTTGGATTTAAGCGCAGTACTAGATTATTACGGTCAAATCAAAGTTAAGCATCGTAGAGCCAGGTCAGTACTTAGATGGGGGACCGCTTGGGAACACCTGGTACTGTAAGCTCCCAAAGTCCAACCCTTTACCTCACAGTCGGTGGGGGTGTAAACGGTAGTGTCAGAGCTATGCCGCCCGGAACTTCGTTCCTGGTAGGGCCACCCAAGGCGGACAGGTCTGACACACACGCCGGCTAACAAGGGCTCTGGTGAAAATCCAAGGAGCGTCTGCATCGGTAACCGGCGGCTTCTGGTCGTTCCTGTCTCTGCGTCTGTGGGAACCCCGCGGCAATCAAGAACGTTATCCGAGTAGGCCTGGGTACCCTACTTCTGTAATTTATCCCAAGAATCTTCTTCTCATAACAGGAAGAAGCCGGCTCAATCCGCCCAGGGTGAATGCCGCATCAGACAGACAGACAGTACTAGATTGGCGTTGAGGTCTCATTAATTTACGCTTAAGGTGGCTAGATGTAGCCGTAAATTCTATGCTATCAGTTTCTTTTCTCGCACTTCTCCCACTCAGTCTTTTCTCTTCTGCCTCTGTCTCTATCTCTTCTGCTTCGATTCGTCTTCTGTTGGCGAATTCGCTTCGCGCATTCGTATTTATCGACATAATTTGGGGGAATTCCCTTCTCCCACTCTCTCATATCATTACCTCTCACTAAAACCTCTCAGTGAGCGTGATTGGCTTATCCACCCCACGTTCTGTCTCGAATCAACCCTCAACCAGGAGAATCAACTCCAATTTCGTTGTTTAGCGAAAATGAAATTTTCGCTTTACAGCTTGCATTTGCAGCTGTGTGTCAATCAACCTCTCCCCTTTAAACCTGGGTCACTCCTCCATTGTTCAATTTGCCCGACATACAATTCAAGTCGTTTATGTGTGAATTAAATCCTCAATTCTTGACACTGGTTTTTGGTACTAACCCTTCTCGTTTCAATGTCTCTCAGCACATAACACTTTCTTGTTTTAACAAAACTGTCTTCCGTTTTACCGTTACGACAGCAAACAGTATCACACCTTTGGTCGGAGCTTCTGTATTTTCCTTGCCGCATCTGTTATCGACATGCTGTCATCTGCATGTGTAATCTGTCTATACTTCTGAGATGAGGTATTATGTATATTATTTACATTATTAGGACTATTGTCCTCATCTTTGTCGCCATATTTATTACAACGTTTCGGCCGTTGTACGTTCCGGCCTTCTTCAGGTGGTTGGAACGTCGAACTGAACCCTTTATTTCGCTAGCTGGGGTAGACTGTTCTAGTTCCACGTGCCATGTTTTAATGGATGTCAGCTATCAGTTATCTCCTGTTAATTTCCCTCTGAAAGTTCCCCACTGCTTTAACTGGGCATTGAACTCACACTCTTTGGGTCCTGTCACTGGATCTAACCAACGCCTTTATCCACTGTGCCACTGTGCCATGTGGAACTAGAACAGTCTAGCCCCAGTGAGCAAAATAAAGGGTTCAGTTCGACATTCCAACCACCTGAAGAAGGCCCGGAGAGTACAATGGCCGAAACGTTGTAATAAATATGGCGACAATGATGAGGACAATAGTCCGAATAATGTGCATGTGTAATGTTGTTAAGATTTGGGTCGCCAATAATGAATCCTGGCAGGAATTCTAATCTTTTCAGTTCACCTTAATGTGAAATTTGAATAATTAGAGTGAGAAGACACATCCTTGTCTTACACTCGTTTCTAGTTTTGGATATATACTGAATTCATTTTTGTTTTATGCGGATGCAAGCAGTTTGCTCCCAGGTTAAGTACAGGGTGCGATGGATAAAATGTCGTCTAACTTACGCAAAAGTGAAAATAACACTGACATCTCATTTTAAGAAATATATTTACCAAAAAATTACACAAAAACATCTTCAAATACTAAGGAGTAAATTCATTCAATAAAATCGCCATTGGCTTCAACCACGACCTCCAGACAAGTTCGGAATCTCTTGAAACTCTTCTGGGCGGTCTCCTTGTTTAAGTCGGTAAATGCTGCCATAATCCTTGCCTTCAGTTCATCTTTGGTGTTACAAGAAATTTTGTTGGTCTCTCGCTCAATTGCGCCCCCACCCATAATAATCAAGTGGGTTGCAGTCTGGGGAGTTAGGTGGCCAGATGTAAGGAGTGATGTGGTCACAGAAATTCTCTGATAGCCATGAGTAGGTTCCCTTGCTTGTAGGGCATGGTGCAGAGTCCTCTTGCAAGACATAGGGCTTTTCATCCACCACTCTCTGGACGCAGGGCTGCACTACCGCCTCAAGGCACTTGATGTAGGCTTCCGTGTTGAGTCTGTGGCTCTCACCAACAAATTCGGGGGTTCTTTTCTTATCAGAACGATCAGAGTGTGTTTTCCGAGGTGTCACCATTAGACTCAACCAGCTTTTCCGAGCTGTCACCATTAGACTCAACCAACTCTTTGCGAATACTCTGCTCTGTCTTCACTCTGAAATGTTCGTACTGGAGCTTCCGGCGCGAATGCCAAGCAGTACAGCATGCCGTTTCCAAATTTCTGACGGAGTGAATTGCGTTATGGTGCTTTATTTTTTCTCACAGACGGTGCCCAACTGACTCTGCTATAATCTGCAGTAAAGCCTGGAGAATCTGATACTCACAGGTCTAACAGAGGGGGAAAAGGCAAGGGAAAGCAACGCATGACATATCTGGCGAGCTTAAGCAAGTGGATGGCAGGACATGGTCTGGGGCAGTTGGCAGAGGCACGAAACTTATTGAGCGCTACAAGGAATATCTCTATTTTTGCTTGATTATTAGATTTGTGAACAATGTCATAATATTTGAAAGTTATTATGGCCATAGGAAATTTATTGAATATCTAAAACATTGAAATAATTTAATACAGAGGAACGACCACACAAGAAGGTTTTATCGATGGAATTCCTTTATTGAGAAACACTTGCAAAAGACATATCATAAAAAAGATGAGGTGGAGAGTAGCTTAATATATCAACGGATGATGCATGCCAGCGAGGACACAGGCTGACATTTCTAGACAGGGGGGTGCGGTGTACAGGAGGTGTGGTTATACAATTGCAGCCATATACACCCAGGCAACGCCGAATACCTAATAACACACACACACACACACACACACACACACACATATATATATATATATATATATATATATATATATATATATATCCGAGAGAGTGATTAAATAGAGAGAAATAGATTTTTTTATAAATTTGACGTGTTTCTCTTTCCTATAATGAAAGCAAAACGAATCAAATTTTATAAACATTTTCCTATTTGTTCATTATTTAATCACCCCACAGACCCCACACATAGATAAAAAGATAAGAAATTGAGATAGATAGATAGATAGATAGATAGATAGATAGATAGATAGATAGATAGATAGATAGATAGATAGATAGATAGATAGATAGATAGATAGATAGATAGATAGATAGATAATAAAGAAACTGAGGAACCTAGATAAATAGATAAATTATGAAGAAAATGAGAAAGATAGATAGATAGATATTAACAGACTGAGATAGATAGATAGATAGATAGATAATGAAGAGATTGAAATATCTATATAGATAGAGAGAGAGAGACAGATAAATAATGAAGAGACTGAGAATAGATAGTTAATGAAGAAAATGAGCAAGATAGGTATTAACAGACTGAGATAGATAGATAGATAGATAGATAGATAGATAGATAGATAGATAGATATGAGCAACAGACATGACCATACTAAGATAGATATTAAGAGAATTAGATAGACATAAAGAGAATTAGATAGATAGATAGATAGATATTAGGAGAATTAGATAGACAGGTACATAGATAGATAGATAGATAGATAGATAGATATGAAGAGAATTACATAGATATTAAGAGAATTAGATAGATAGATAGATAGATAGATAGATAGATAGATAGATAGATAGATAGATAATCTTGGCGTCCATGCGTATATTCAGTTCGAGAGCGGTATGTTGTGAGATAAAAATGTCATTTCAATTCTGCGAAAAATCTGTGCAGAACGTTATTAATCGCGAATAAACACCTTATCTAAAAAAGGTAGTCTCATCGCAACGAAAAAAAAATAAAATAAAATTAAAATTAGCGACGTCAAGGATCAACGACACTGAATTTTAGCATCAGAGGCGCTGAGAATAGTTGAGAGTCAGGCGTTTCTTTCTTTGTAATTTTTGCGAGGTTAATGGCCCTGCCTTATCGTAACTAAAAGCTAAAACGAATCACGAGAGGGTACTTGAGGTGAGTGTTTGCACGTCCTCTGACGGGATGCCGAGTACTGCCAGGATCTAAACGTGGGAAGTCCACAGACATTGTGTTATGCGGGTTATGTGAAAAATGTCCCTGTTCCGTCGGTATATTTACTGCAGGCGTCATGACATGCCCCTTAATCATTTAACGCAATAAGGAGGTGCTGCCTTGTTTGGGCGTATACGTAGGAATTGGGAATCGGTCTATTTGGCCTATCTTATTCGAAAACGAAAGAAAACTCACCGAGAACTGGCATCTGGTTAAGAAACCTCTGGGAATGTTTGGTCTTCCTTCCCACCCGTCACGAAGCCAAAATTTGACGCAAAGTTTTGTTTAATCGTGTGAACGCAGAAAAAAAAAAATTATGTACGTGGTTTCAAAACTTGCCCAATTCCTCACAGACGTGCCGTCGCCTCCCTCTGTCTTTTCTACAAATACTTTCACGGTAACTGCTTCGACGTTCTATTTTCGCTGTTTCCCAGACTGCATGAATTTAAGCGTGCTACTAGGCTGGCATCTCGCTCACACCCTTTCACTGTCGAAACTGTTAAATGTAGCCGTCTCTTCTACTCCAATAGCTTCATGTCTCGCACCTCTCGCTTGTGGAACTCCCTTCCTATTACTTGTTTTCCTGATAGCTATAATCTCCAACTATTCAAATGTAATGTAAATCGACATCTCCAGATGCCTTGATCTAATTCTCCGCCCTTCTCTTCATCTTTTCCTCCATCACGCCTCTTTACTCTTGCTCCCATTCTCTGTAACCCCTTGCGTGCTAGTGGCACTCCCGCCTTGCTTAGGGTGAAATACTTAAAAAAAACAAAAAAAAAAAAACATCGATTGGTTGATTGGTCAATTTTGTTTAGCGGCATATCAACCTCTCTGAGTTATTTAATGCCGAAATAGTTTAAATGGAATTGCATGCCTTCAACTACAGATAAAATGTATCGTTGATAATTCTACTATAAAACGTATTGCTGGTGATTTTACTATACAAATCTATTTTTAGACATTCATAGTGTTCTAGTTTTGGTTGGGAGTTCACTATGGCCCCCTAGCTGGGGCCCTAACAGGTGTTTACTACTCCGGGTCAGGTTGGATGTGGGAACAGCAGCAATTAAAAAGTCAATTCCATCCACTTTACTGTAGGCATTAGGGCGTGCCTACTAATCGTATCTAGGGGAGTTGCTGCTTGAGTGATGGAATCACAAAAACTAGGTTCTGATGCTAGAACGTTCAGGTAACAGAATTAATTTCAACTCGGAACCTCAAATTGGTAATTTGCAGTTCAAGCCCCGCGCTCAATTTCTAATAAAAATTTCCCGAATAGTTTCATTTTGGTGTAAATGTAACATATTTAATTCGAAAATAACAAAGAAATTTTGATAAAATCTATCGTTTTGGAGTTATAGACAATAAAATTTCGGACTCATTCGCGTCGCGGTAGGTGAAATTGAAATCTGCACTCCGAACGTTCGAAGGCCGGTGGTCAAGCATTGGAACTGAGATTGTACCGAATTCTGAGTTGGGAATTTTGATAAGATCTGAGTCTGACACAGGAGTGGGAAAACTTTTTTTTAGTTTGTTGGGGGGGGGGGTGTTCACCTGGTTTAAGTCTTCGTTCGCTTTCTGAATAGATTGCTATTTTATGCAACATATAACAATATATATATATATATATATATATATATATTCATCCTCGGAAAATGTGCAAACTACGATGTGGTCCGTTTATTAAAATGTTTAGGGACGACTGATTTAGCAAAACGAAACTTTTGCTTTGCTTCGCGAAAAATGCGTTCGATAAACAATGTGTTCCTTGTACTGAAAAGTTTAGAGACGCTTGATGTATAAAAAGTGATTATTTTACGCTGTCCTTTGAAATATATGTAAAATATGGTCCTGGTGTTTATAAGTTTAGAGTCGGCTGATTTATAAAATTGGTTCTTTTTCTTTGGTCATGGAAAATACGATGTATTGTTTGTACTTAGTTTAGAGGCAACCTATTTATAAAACGGGTTCTTCTTTTTCAGTCCTTGAAAAATGCATTATATATTACATACGGAAAAAAACAAGTACTCACAACAAAGATGAATTTTTGTTTCGATGTAAATGCATCTCGACATGTAAAGAACAAAGTTGGTTATAAACGATTCTATTTAAAAATGCTACTTATGAAACATCACTTTCTTTTTTTCATTATTCAGTTTTTTTTAAAGATATAAGGAGAAACAGCATAAAAGGAAAAGAAATATATAAAGGGTTTCCATAAAAGGAAAAGAAAAAAGAAGAAGAAGAAGAAAACGGATAAAAGCAAAGAGAAGAGGATAAGAAGACAATAAAAGGAAAAAAAAAAGGAAAGAAGAAAGCGAAATATAAGAGTTATGAAAAATCCAAAGACAACACGTCATAACTCGAAAGAGAGAGAGAGAGAGAGAGAGAAATGAAGAATAGAAGAGAATAAAAGAAACGAAAAGGAGAAAGATCTCCATGAATAAGAAAAAAAAAACGAAAAAAAAAAGAGAAAGAAAAGAAAAAGAAAGAAAAAAGAAGAAAGAACAAATGAAGACGATATATGTTGTTGATAACAATTCAGCCAATGATAGAACGTTAACATTAACACAAACACACAAATATAAAAAAAATGGATTAAATCCGATAGAATGACAAAACGAGTTTGTTTTATAAATTTGACAGATTTCGCTTTCTGATGAAGCTATAACAAAATCTCTATATTACGTGGTCTTTGCAGTGAAAAGTTTGAAGACGGCTGATTTACAAAATTCCTTCATTTTCTCTGGGCTTCGAATAACGTTTAAAACATATGCTATGCCAATCGTATCAAAACGTTTTAGAGGCGATTGATTTATAAAAATTAAACTTTTTCATTGTTCCTCGAAAAAATGCGTAAAATATACGATGTGCTCCTTGTACTGGGATTATTTCCAGGCGGCTGTTTTATAAAAAGTGGACATTTTTCTTTGACTCGTTGGAATCATTTCTTCTTCTTTTTTTAAGTATGTGATTGTTATTTCTTGTTTGTTCTCAGCTATCGTTCAGTGTTTGGATGAATGTCGGTGGCTGTAATTTCCGCTTAAAGAAATTCCAGAAATGCCAGTCGCTATTTTTTCTCCAGACTATCGGTCTGTTATTATCTGTAACAAAGCAAATACAGATCTAGATCGTGGGTAGCGAGGATCGAGCTGCTGTGCCCTAACCCAAGTAGTCTACCAGCGATGCAATGGGTGAACATATAAACGGAGGCATTACTTTCGGAAGCACCAGTCAATTTATTCCTTTGTCAGCCGACCAAAGTGCAATACGGCAACATGTGATGCAAAAAGCACAAGATTGCAACAAGAGAACAACAGGATAGCAACAAGACAACTACAAGATTATAACACGACAAACACAAAATTGTAACAAGACAACTACAAAATTGCAACAAAGCGACCACAAGATTGCAACAAGACAACTACAAGGTTGCAGCAAGACAACCACAAGATTGCAACATGACAACCATAAGGTTACAATAAGACAACTACAAGATTGCAACTAGACAACAACACGATTGCAACAAAATAACTGCAAGAATGTAAAACGACAAACACAAGGAGTCAACCACAAGATTGCAACAAAACAACAAGATTACAACAAGACAACCAAAAGATTACAACAAGACGACTAACAAGATTGAAACTAGACAATTACAAGATTGCAACAAGACAATCACGTGATTGCAACATGACAACTACCAAATTACAACAAGACAACGAAAAGCCTGCAACAAGACAACCTTAAGATTGCAACAAGACAACTGCAAGATTGAAACAAGACAACCTTAAGATTGCAACACGACAACAACAAGATAGCAACATGATAACTACAGGATTGTAACACTACATCTACAAGATTACAACATGACAACCAAAAGATTGTAACAAGACAACCACAAGATTGCAACAATACAATTACAATATTGCAACAAGACAACCAGAAGATTGCAACTAGACAACTACAAGATTGCAACAAGACAATTACAAGATTGCAAATAAGACAACTAGATTTCAACAAGACAACTCTAACATTGTAAACAGGACCAACATAAGATTAAAACAAGACAATTACAAGACTGCAACAAGACAAACATAAAGTTAGAAGACAACTACAAGATTGTAACACAACAACCACAAGATTGCAACAAGTTAACAACACGATAGCAACAAGATAACTGCAAGATTGTAACATGAGAGCCACTAGAATGAAGCTTAGAAAACCACAAGATTGCAACAAGACAATTACAACATTGCAACAAGATAACCACAAGATTGCAACAACTACAAAATTCCAACAAGATTTTAACAAGACAACCAAAAGATTTCAACAAGACAACTACAAGACTGAAGCAAGACAAGAACACGAAAGCAACAAGATAATTACAAGATTGTAACAATTTTTCTCCCCGGAATCGATCCTCCAGATCTACAAATCAACAATTCTCCCTTGCATGGAGTATTGCTGCCATATATTGTCTGGAGCCCCTTCTGTTTGCCTCGGGGTTCTTGATAGGCTCCAGAGGCGGATATGCAATATAACTGACCCTGATCTGGCATCTCGTCTACAGACACTTTCTCACAGACGCGCCGTCGCCTCTCTCTGTCTGTTCTACAAATACTTTCATGGAAATTGCTCCGAGGAGCTGCATTCGCTGGTTCCCAGACGTCATGAGTTCAAGCGCCCTACGAGGCTGGCATCCCGCTCTCACCCTTTCACTGTTAAAACTATTAAATGTAGCCGTCTCTTCTACTCCAATAGCTTCATATCTCGCACCTCTCACCTGTGGAACTCCCTTCCCTATTCCAGTTTCCCCGAGAGCTATAATCTCCAGCTATTCAAACGTAATGTCAATCGACATCTCCAGTTGCCTTGATCTATCCACTACCCTTCTCCTCATCCTTTCCTCTATCACTCCTATCTGATCTTGCTCCAAATTTTCTGTAACCCCTTGCGTCCTAGTGGCTTCCCGCCTTGCTTGGGGTGAAACGCTTATAAAAAAAAAGAAAAAGAAAAAAGACAACCACAACATTGCAACAAGCAAATACAAGATTGCAGCCAAACAACCACAAGATTGCAACAAGGCAACTGCAAATTTGCAGTAAGGCAACCAAAATAATACTCGCTCGAATAATAACCCCTATGGTGATCAGTATAGAGAAATAGTATAGTGAATAGAGCGGTCCGTATAGGAATAGAGGATAGACTAAAAATGTAGAACCATTAGACGTCCACTTTATGCGTTTCCTCTGTGGTCACGTGGTCTACTTAATTCAATAATGGGATCACCCGTGTCTGCTCACCGGCGATCTATGTTCAAACTCAAGTGTCGGCGGCGACACTTTCTTCCTATATAACAATTATTTACCATAAATAAATATGAAAATAATGTTTTTTTTTATTTAAAAAATGTCTGTGAACCAGAAAATTTCAATAAACACATAACACTGATTAACAGTAATTATAAGTTTTGAAAATATTCTGTCGCTAAATTTATGCTTGTTGAATTTTCCTTCTATAGTTATTTATGAAATGGTAAATAATAAATAATACATTGTCATTGATTTACATATTTTGATAATTTTCTAAGTTTTTTTTTATGAATGTTTGAATGCAAAGATTTCTTTTCAAATTTATCTTTTATAAAGTGGTAAAAAAATATTTATAAAAGTTAAATAATAAATATTGCATTTTACATGCTTTACATATTTTTATAATCTTGTAAAACATTGCCAGAGGGAGTCAAATGTGTATAGTGGAATAGCGGTGTCATGGGAATAACCGTTTGTGGGCACGAAAATCATTTGTCTCTCTAAGACTGTTCTCTCTCTCTCTCTCACTCGCCCTCTCTCTCTCTATCTATCTATTTATCTATCTATCTGTCTGTCTGTCTATCTATCTATTGCAGACTTTCATTATCTATCAGATCTATCTATCTATCTCGCTATTTCCGATTTTCATTATCTATCTATCTATCTATCTATTTCAGACTTTCATTATCTATCTATCTCTCTCTCTCTCTCTCTCTCTCTCTCTCTCTCTCTCTATCTATCTATCTATTTCAGACTTTCATTATCTATCTATCTATCTATCTATCTATCTATTGCTGACTTTCATTATCTATCAATGTATTTCAGACTTTCAGTATCTATCTATCTATCTATCTATCTATCTATCTATCTATCTATCTATCTATCCAAAGGTTCGCTAATAATGAGCATACATAATGAAAAAAAAAAGTCTTCAAAATCTGTGTGTTATTATTAACCCCTTGCCGACACTGTGCATCCTATGTGATGCACAAGACATGTGATGCACACATTCGTGCATCCTATCTGGTGCACACAAACCATGATATTAAAAGAGTGTTAAAACTAAGGACGCTTAAGAAAACAGTCTACTACTGAGCAGGACGTCTAAGGAAAAGCCGAATCTAATAGCTAGGATAACAATATCTTTCGATACATGACTAACGAGGCAGATTTTTTCCCCGCAGTAGGTTGTCATACAAGGCTACGGTCTGTCCTGCTATTTACCCGTCGCTGACGGGGGGAATAAGAAGAGTATTCATACTGTTGAGTTGTTGCGCCACTGTTGAGTTGTTGGGAGTGTTCCCGCGTGTGTGTATTTGAATAAAGACAAACACAGTTGTAGGGATAAATACTGGTATATTTGTAAGAGGTAATTAACAACAGAGTGATTAGTAATAAGGAACGCCGGTTAGTAAGTAACAATAGCAAAAGTCTACAGTCCAATGGTATGTAATGGTAACCTGATCTCGACTGCTGTCGCTGAACCTGATCCTCGCACCAACACACCTACTCTCTCTAGCACTGACTTATATCGTAGAGGGATCAGTCCATTATCAGTCAGAAGGTGGGTGCGCCCAAACACATACCTTTCCCAAGGGTATTAGCATGTAAGTGAATGTAATGGATTCGACTGGAATTCGAACTCGGCTCTCCGATTCCTCAATCCGAGCCGTTATCCATTACACCGCCGTAAGGGTAGAAATTATGGGCATTTATATTTTCTCGGAAATTGACGAACGTTAGTCGTAAGTCACCAGATAATATTTATCGACCCCTTCTTTTGACCCCCAGGAATGTATCGACCCCTTGGATAGTACCATCGACACCCAAAGGTTGATATTTGGGGGCTCCTGTTTTAAACTGATGCCAGGAAGGTATGGGTTATTTTTTTTTTTTAAAGTGACACCATATTCACATGGCATCGAATGTAGACAAAACACGTAGAAAGCATTAACAACTGACTCATCCTATTTAAAATAGAGGTAAAAAAAAAAAATCATCACATGACTTCAATTCTTTCGGCTGTGAAGCATAAAATTAATTCAGTCCCAGGGGTGGCGTCTCCCGAGGGGCTATGGTTAATTACTGGCGCCTGAGGCCAGAGACGTAAGGATGTGGGCTAATTTGAGTCTCTGCTTCCATGTACGTTTGCGCTCCCACTTTAAAGTTGGCCTTATGCCAAATTCCGTTCGAGTGGGTGTTCTGATAAAGGAATACTTCTTGGCAATAACTGAGGTCGACAGACAACTCAAAAGATTTCATAATTTTAATTCTAACGTAGGGAAAATAAATTCGTCAATTAGAGAAATATATTAGGTTGGTGCAAAAATAATGACGTAATGATGTCGTTTTTTGACGTTAAAAAAATACGTCCAAAAACGACATTATTACGTCATTATTTTTGCACCAACCTAATATTTTAAAACATCATAAGCAAAGATTCGTCTAGTTTATTTAACAAAATATGCCCGTGGCGACTCGATTTCATCAGTTTTTACTAGAGCATAGAAACGTCACCAGTAGTGGGGTGGGGTGGGTCCCCATCCACAGAAAATAGCGATCCCACTCTCATTAATATTTTATGAACAGATTTTAATGTGTTCATTTTGACTTCGCCCCACCCTCGTACATGACACAAAAACTGCTCCCCCGCGTAAAACACTCTGGTGATCTTTCTCAGATAGAATAAAGGGTTCAGTTTGAGATTTCCTGAAAGTTTTTCTTCTTCTTCTATATTTCGAATCCATTCAGGACATAGGCGATCATGGTGCCCCACAACTTCCTATCGCATGTGATCGTAGCAGTCTTTGCTTAATCACACGCCCACAGTTCCGGCATCCTCTCACACAAATTCTTCTATCTGTTGTCAATTATTTTAAGACTTCTTGCTTATTCAATCCATCCATGGTATTCTCAGCATCCTTCTGTAGAACCTCATTTCTGTTGCTTCAAGTTTTTTTTTTATCTCATCTGTAGGGAGATTGATCAGCATCCACTGCCATATAAGAGTTTGGATATCACATAGCAATTCAGCATTCTTTTTTTCCCGTTTCTCAGCACCTTGCTTTGCCTTTGGAATGCTTCTTTCTTTAGTCCAGTGCGTACTTCGGACCTCGGTGTCAGATTTTTCATCCTCTGCTAAAATGCTTCCTCGATATTTACACTTCTGCACCCGCTTAATGTTTATATCTCCAATTTGTAACTCATGTCTTGGGCTGTCAACCATATTTCTGTTTTCTTACGGTTGATAGTTAGTCATTTATCTCGCTTTCTTCTACAAACCTGCCCAGGAGGTCCTGTAGTTTTCTTTCCTAGTCGGCCATCAACACAGTGCCATCGGCGTATCTTATATTGTTAAGAATACGCCCTCCGATGATAAATTCTGGTAGGGTCCCCAGTTTCCTTAGGATAGCGCCACTGTAGAGGTTGGATTAATCTGGGGAGAAGACGCACCCTTGTCTCACGCCCCTTTCTATTCTCGATTCATTTTCCGTCCGTATGTATTGTATGTGATCCTAGTATAAGTTCTGTATTATTCTAGCATCATTTTCAAATAGATCGAGTTTTCCTAGCAGTTCAAATAGGTCCTCGTCTCATTATCTAGAGATATTCATAAATGCTACCAGTTTCCTTTCTCGCACTTCTCGCTTGTGGAACTCCCTTCCGGCTCCATGTTTTCCAACCAACTTTAGTATTAATACTATTTTCCTGGTTACTCTTCTTTTGTTCTCGTTCCTTAGCAATGTTTCTGTTTTTAATACTTCCACGCACAGTAATTCCTTGTATCTCAGCGACTTTACGGCCTTGCTTGAGGTAAAATCGATTAATATATATATATATATATATATATATATATATATATATATATATATATATGGAGTTAAACATGACACTTATCTAACAATAATGCTGTTAAAACACATAACATCATCCAACACAAAGGAAAACCATAACATCAGAAAAATCCTTAACAACAACACAAAGATTCTGTTAATATATTCAAATGCCCCATTGGAAAATGTTCTTCTAAAAACAGTTCAAGCACATACATTGGTTTCACTACTACGACATTATCACACCTCTTAACATGCCACATCTAACCATAAGTCTATCAAAACACCTGTCATCAACCAACGCAATGATAATAGACCAAATACAATCACTGAACACGTATGATAAGGTCAGTACGGAAAAGTTTAAGAAAAATAAAAAGTAGAATTAAATTATTACTAAAAAAATGGACAATGATGGAATTGTAAAGGGATTGGGGAGTTGGTGTTGGTGTATTATTTTCCCCGTTGTTATTATTTGTTCACTGTAATGGGGTTGATATTAATGACAGAAATTAAAATGCATAAACGTACAACGATAAAAACAATAAGAATTTTGCGTCATAAATAGCAAGAATTTTTATTTTCTTTTTGTGATGTGAATTAAATAATATTAGTATAGTGTGTGAAAAAAATGTTCTCAGTGTCTCGTTTGTTTAAAAGTCAGCGCTTACTTGGTTTGGTTCCGAGAATTTCGTTTGTGACGATGCGTTTGAAATCGTCTGTTTTCGATCTTTCTGGAGCGCTGGCAGACGTGTGTTTCTGCACTGCTACTTGTCTACTGGTCTACTCATCTACTGACTACTTTTTTTTACTGGTCCCTCCACGTAGTGGAAAGATTGTTTTTATAATCATATGGATTAGGATGATGAGATATCTTTCTTCTCTATCATCACTGATGACAAGGTCATTTTTAGAATGATGAATTATCTTTATTTTTAATCATTAATAAAGAGAATTCTATTTTTAGAATGATTAAATATCATTATCATTCTGAACCATAACAGTATCATCTAATAAAAAATGAAGATGAAAGTAAATCTTAATTAAAAATCAATAATGGCTGACAATTCTTCATCTAATGAAACATGAAGATGAAGGTAAGTCGTAGTCAAAAATTAATAATAATGGTCAACAGTGTTTCATTTATATATTCTATACTTAATTGACTCTCCCACCTAATATAAGTAGGAATAGTAAGAGAAACGAAAGTCAGTCGATGTCGGACGACAGTAGTCGACAGTCGAATACGAAAGTAGTCAGCGACCACAACAAGATTACTCTGCGTAATACCTATTATATCAAGTTCCTAACGTTTTGTACGTCGAATCTATTTTAGGACCGATTTAGTACAAATACAACCCCTCACTGCGAAATAACTCCACAACAATTTAATAAAAAAAAATGAAGATGAAAGTAAATCCTAATCCAAAATTAATAATGGCTGACAATTCTTCATCTAATGAAACATGAAGATGAAAGTAAATCGTAAATTAATAATAATGCTTAACAAACAGTGCTTCCTTTAATAAAAAAAATGAAGATGAAAATAAATACTAGAGAATAAAGTAGTTATCTACTTTATACTCCTTGTAATCAAAGATCAAATATTACTTTTCGACGAACTCTTTCAAAAAAATTGAAAAATGAGGCAGAGAATAGGATTTGGAATGGTGAGATTTTGGTGGTAATTTATCTAAGCTTTGTCTGCTTCTCCTGTTAAATCTGTTATTATTAACGAAGAACAGGCATTTGAATGGCATAATGGCTGATAATGCTTGATCTTTGTTTTTAAGGCAATTCACCACAAGCAAGTCAGGGGTACCATTAGCACGCAAGGGGGTTACAGAGGAATGAGAACAAGAGCAAAGAGGCGCGTTTGAGGAAAGGACACAGAGGAGGACGGGGAACAAGCTCAGGGTGTCAGGTGTCGATTGACATTACACTTGAATATTTGAAGATTATAGTCATCGGGGAAGCAAGTAAGGGGAAGGGAGTTCCACAGACGGGAAGTGCGGGAGAAGAAGATGTTTGAGAAGAAGAAGAGACAGTAACATTTAACCGTTTTGACAGTGAAAGGTTGGGACCGAGATGCCAGCCTGTTAGCACGTTTAAATTCATGATGTCCGGGAACCAGGGACAGTAGCTCGCCGGAACAGTTGCCGTGAAAATATTTGTAGAAGAGACAGAGGGAGGCCACAGCACGTCTGTATGATAGCGATTGTAGACTAGATGCCAGATCAGGACCTATCGTCTTGCATATTCATCTCTTGATTTTGTCAAGGACCTCAAGACGTACAGCGGGAGCACCAGACCATATATGACAGCAATATTCCATGCAAGTGCAATAGATTTATAGATTTGAAGGATGGATTCAGACGAGAAAAAACCTTCTGGCACGACACAGAGAACCAACTTTCCTTGCAGTAGATAAAGCTATAGATTCAATGTATTTGTTCCACCTTATGTTAGTGGACAGGGTGAGACCAAACAGGCGTAACGAGGCGCTCTCGGGGAGTTCGGCATCAGCTATTCTGATGGGGGGCAGGAAGGGATCTCTGTGGTGATTAAAGGAGAGCAGTTTCGTTTTGAAGGCATTAAAATTTACAAGCCATTTCCTGCCCCAGTCAACCACAGATTGGAGGTCCTTTTCGAGATCAGTAGCCAGGTTAGTTTTGTCAATAAAAAAAAAGTGAAGATGAAAGTAAATACTAATCAAAAATTACTTACCAGGATTGCAAAAGAAGAGAATTATATTGAGGACTAGATTTCAAACATATTTCTGTAAATTTGTCTAACCTTTGTGTGCCATGCTAGGAAATCTGTTGTCTGTTAAAGTGAGGAGCTATTTCGTTTTAACCGATTTAATCATCGTCAAAGAAATGCTTACCAAAGAATAAGCAATAATAGCGTTTTTTTTTTAAATCGATTCCACCCAAGCAAGGCGGATAATGTCACTAAGACGCAAGAGGTTACTGGGAGTGGAAGGGAATGAGAAGACTTTAGGGAGGAGTAAGGGTGATTAAAGAACTGGTTTCAGGAAGGCAGAAGATGGAAATTGACGCTGCATTTAAATTGGCTGCCACAATCTTCACAACGTAAGATAGGCAGATGACACAGTGGTGATAGCAGGCACAGATACAGTACCACAAAAGCAGAAGGGGGCGAAGGAAAGCGAGAAGAAAGGATTACATATAAAGTACAAGAAGACAGAATCAAGAAAAACGATGAGCCCAAAATGCAAATTGCAAATCGGTACAAAAATTTAATGTACCGGGAATAATATCTGGGAAGTGTTCTAACAGAGGACGGAAAGTGCGACACTGAGATCTGTAGACGCATTGGGATGGGCAAAGATGCCTTCCAAAAGCTAAGCAGAGTATTAAGAGATAGAAAAATTCGTTAGAAACAAAGAAAAGAGTATTGAACTGTTAGGCAGAGAATACAAAGATGAAGAAGAGACTTGAAACAAAAGAAATATAGTTCTACAGAAAGATGCTGAGAATACAATGGGCCGAACATGTGAGCAACAATGAGGTTTGGGGAGAGAATGGAAATAAAGAGGAAAGAATGCGTGGTTATCAGCAAAAGGGTTAAGCTCAAAGTGCAAATTATAAATCGGGGATACAAAAGTGGAACAAGTACAAAAATTTACATATCTGGGAAGTGTTCTAACAGAGGACGGAAAGTGCGACACTGAGATCCAAAGACGTATTTTGAAGGCCAAAGATGCCTTCCAAAAGCTAAGCAGAGTATTAAGAGACGGAAAAATTTCGTTAGAAACAAAGAAAAGAGTATTGAACTGTTATATATATGGCAAGGTGTTATGGTCCGGTTCCTTGTACCACGGTGATAGTCCAAGGTAGAACCAATAAAGAAGAACTCGTACACTGACATGGAATAACACAGATATATTACAAACAGGAATATATACAGAGAGGTAGAAAGTGTTAGTATGAACAATCAGATTTAGTAGTAATTGTCTGAACGCGACTCTGTTTCGGACTGCCTCTGACTCGACTGACTGACTCGCTCGCTCTGACTGACTGACAGACTCCAGACGGACTTCACTCCAGACTTCCGACTGAACTCCCTGCTTCTTCTTGAGGCGCAGTATTTATCACGTATGGAATAGTCCATTATGTTATTATGGGTAAGGTCCCCTAACACAAGGAATGCTGGACAATCTCCTCAAAGATGAAGAAAAGACTTGAAGCAACAGAAATGTGGTTCTACAGAAAGATGCTGAGGATACCATGGACAGAACATGTGAGCAACGATGAGGTTTTGGAGAGAAACAAAGAGGAAACTTATACTTAACACCAGGTAGTTGGAATTTCTGGGGCACGCAATGAGAAAGGAGGGCTTGGAAAATCTGATACTCACAGGACAGATTGATGGAAAGGCGGGCAGGGGGAGGCAGCGCGTAACATACTTGACGAACTTGAGTAAATAGATGACAGAAAAGATATTGGGAGAAATAAAAAAAAAATATTAAGAGCTACAAGGGATAGGAAGATGTCGAGGACCATGATCGCCTACGCCCTGAAGCGACGCGGCATATCAAAGTATTAGCAGGGAAGTAAGAAATCGGAAAGAAGTTCCACAGTTTAGAAGTGCGAGAGAAGAAACTATAAGAATAGAACTTACGGCTGCATCTAGCTATTTCAATAGTAAGAACGATGAGACCTAACTGCCAATCCAGTAGTACGCTTCAATTCAGGCGGACCTGAATTAGAAAAATTGCCATGAAAATATTTATAGAAAAGACAAAGGAAAGCCGCTGATGGTTGAAAATTGACTGAAGTCGAGATGCCAGGTCAGGACGGATAATATGACGGACCATTCTTTGGATTTTGTTGAGAATTTCGAGGTGTATAAGCGAAACCCCAGACTCGATATGGCAGTAATTTTCAATGCACGGGCGAATGGTCGATAACTAATGAATCATAATTGCAGTACTGTGTTGAACATCTGCTTGAAAACATTTATCGTTTCTTCATTATCGATTGGTTATGTCTCGCTCTCTGCCAAAGAACATAAAATCGGGGAGACTTCCTTCGTCGCCAGTACATTTAAATTTAACTAATTTGAACTTGGGGAAGGGAATGCTTCACAAATGCCTGATCCGGGTAATTTGGCATGAATTTTAATCCATTTACTCTACAGTTCAAAAATTTGACCCCGCTTCCAGAATTAGCATGGGATGAATTTAGAACAGAACTTAGATACACCGGAAAAAAAAAGAAAAAAAGAATAGAATCAATTATCAAACTTATGCTTTGAGAAACTTTTACAACGAATACCAAAACTTTATGCTGCAGTAATCAAGGCTAAAGGAGGTTATTTTGACGGGAGCAAGATTTAATCATAATTTTTTTTTTTTTTTTAGTCATAATAAAATTTCTAAAAATCATGTCTCACTTTCTTTATATATGTATAATAATTTTCTCTTATTTAACGTACATAACTACTTTTTGGCCCAGTTTAAAAAAATACCAGGGGTGATCTCAAACCTTTGAACTGTAGTGTATATAGAATTCGGAAGACGTTATCCTTGACGGTAAGTCTCAGATCATTTTGTGGGTAGTGGGTTAGGTGTGGTGCATACAGCACCTGGCCATCGATCTCGGTATTGACCAGGCTCGACGTTGCTTAACTTTTTAGAGTAATATGAAATGTCAATTTTTTTTTTCTTTTTGGTGGAGGGCCGATAAATTTTGTAGATTAACATTCATTAGACCATCTTCAAGCCACATATCAGAATCGAAAAATATTGATCTTTTTTTTTTGATCGATTTATCCTGTTCATAATATCGATACAGTGACAAATCGACCCCTGAGCGTTACTGGCCTTGGGCTAAGTCACTCAGCTGTTATTTACAAATGTCGAGATGAGACTACGCTTACATCAATGATTCCCGTACGATCACCGAAGTTAAGCAATGTCGAGACTGGTCAGTATCTAGATGGGTGACCACTTGGAAGTACCTGGTGCTGTAAGCTTGGATGTGCGGGTGGTGCAATGGATAACGGCTCGGGATGAGCCGAGTTCGAATTCCAGTCGGGTTCGTTATATTCGCTTACACGCAAATACTCTTGGGCGATCATGAATCGAAAAACAACATGATCGCCTGAGCGTTTCAAATGCGTCCTCCTACCAACACGCGTTTGGGCCAGCGCGGCAGGGCAATGGCCTACTCCCCTCCCCACTTGCATGAATCTGGGGAGGGCAGAGATATGGCACAAAATAGTCCGTTTCTGTTAAAAATGTTATCCTCTTCTTCACAGTGAGAGAATGTTTCAAAAGAAAAGTGAATGGAACTTGAACGTTATTTCTTTATGCGCCGTGTCACTTCAGGACGTGGGCGGTTATGGCTCTCCATAGCTTCTTATCCTTTGTAGCTCTAAGCCAGGAGTCACCAAACTGCGGTCCGCGATGTCAGTTCATCCGGCCCACCTCTGAACTATGCCACAAATGAGCTGAAATATAATTATTTATATTGAGTTTCTAAGCATAGCTTAGATGTGGTACAAAGCCGAAAGTATGGGACACTCAGTGAGGATCGAACTCACTATTCAGTTATAATTGTTCTCACGAGACAAGCCTGCTAACCATTACACCACGGCGAGGTGCCCAAATATAATTATTTATATGGAATTATCAACAGATCGTTGTTAAATTTCAGTATCTGTCTATATTTAAAAAAAATGGTAAAAAATGGTTGCTGAAGGCATTAGGTTTATAATACCCAGAAGTTCATACCCAGATGTCCTCTTGGATACATGGCACAGTGGATAAAGGCGTTGGTTAGATCCAGTGACAGGACTCAAGAGTTCGATACTCGGTTAAGGGGCATTAACAGGAGATAGCTGATAAATGACATCCATTAAAACGTGGAAATAGATCAGTCTATCCCAGTGAGCGAAATAAAGGGTTCAGTTCGACATTCCAACCACCTGAAGAAGTCCGGAGCGTACAATGGACGAAACGTTGTGATAAATTTGGCGACAAAGATGAGGACAATAGTCCGAATAATGTAAATAATGCAGTTAAACTTACCATGTAGAAAAATTAAAACAAATCTAAGTAAAAATGCCAAACTTTGGCGAATCTGACAATAATATAAGTTTTAGAAAAATCAATGAAATAAAAAATTCAACAATTTTTTGTGACTTTTGGTATCTGAATATTCTTTTTATGTATGTACCTGCAATGAAGTTTCTAAGAAAAGCCATTACGAGCCAGCTGCAGTGATCATGTTTTAATTTACATTGCCATGTTTAAACGGGTTTGAAGGATGCCGTATTTAAAAAGGACTGATTTCAGCGAATTAACATATTTTCCGGCTTACAAGACGCACTTTTTTCCTAAAAATTACCCTGAAAAAATACCTGTGCGTCTTCCAAGACGAATGTAATTAGACGGTCACCTAATTGGTTTGACTGATAGGGACGTGGATGTGAGTCATTACACTATAATGTTAGCCATCTATCTAATTCAGCCATTTATATGATGTAATCTCAGTACTTAGCTGTTACAAGTATTTCCAAGACTAAAACCCTTCCTGGAGCCGAGCCACAAGTTTAAATACGCTCTGTTTACTAACAGCGGCGGGGGGTGGGGCTTTCTGCTCTTGACTAGTATGTCATTGCCATACAAACAAAATCGGACGAGTGATTAATGTAAACAATACGTGGCGCCATTATGTGAGGGACTCAGGGAGAATATGTTGTTGTATGAGAATGACTTTTTTACTTAGAAATTTCTTTCCAATATTAGGGTTCGTCTTCTAAGCCGAAGCATCTTGTAAGCCGAAAAATACGGTATGTCATATATTTTGCCCGAACTCATAAAATCTAAAGTGTGTAAAGTCAGCACATGTAACGAGGTTGACTGATGAACATTTGAAAGCGTTTCCCTTGGTTGGATGCAGCAATACGAAAGCAAGTATTGATTATATTTTAAAAGATAAATACCAGTTTCACAAGTCTCACTAATCTTTTGTGCTGCTTAGCTTGTGAGATTCGGATATGTGGGCACTGGGTGTGATATATATATATATATATATATATATATATATATTAAAAAACAAAAACAAATCAATCTCTGTGCCTGATGATGTCTGTATGAACAGATGAAAATACTTGCAGAAAAAGACCTTATACAAGTTGAATCTATTAATTTTTTTTTAATCCTATCTAAGCTTTCAGCTTACATAAGCCGTTATCAAAGATGACAATTACATTAGAATATATTGAGCAACACACGGGAAAATCAGTGATGATAGTCTGTTTCTGTTTACATGGATGATTTCCAAGCAACGACAAACTCGTGCATATAAGACGCTGGAAGCGAAAATCGCACAGCAGCTCATGACGTCACACATGACCACGCGAGAGTGAAAACGAGAAGTATTAAGTATGGGAAACCGTTGGTGTAAACCAATGGCTTCTGTTATAAATTATAGGCATTTAAGAATATTTGTGGAGATTTCATACATATATATATATATATATATATATATATATATATATATATATATATATATATATATATTTATTTGCTAATGTCACCTTCTTTATTCATTATTTAGTGTATTTTATTGAACAAAATGGTTATCCATCCCATGCTCGTCATTCTCTCAGTTTTCTGGTCTTCTGTGAAAATGTTTAGTGACCCCTGCTTTAAGCAATTTTATCCACTAATGGGCATTATAAATTTTACCTTTTTTGTCTTAATCTTTATTCTTTTCTTGGACAAGTCTCTCCAGAAACGTTTGATATATAGAAGGTGGAGCAGAAGTACTTCCCACTTATTCCGGGGGTAACAGAAGGCACCTCGACGTGGTGTAATGGTTAGCAAGCTTGTCTCGCTGGAACCATTACAGCTGAGTAGTGAGTTCGATCCTCACTGGGTGCCCCATGTTTTCAGCCATGTGCCACATCTATGCTGCGCTTAGAAAATCTTTAGGGCACCTCGAGGCATTGTAATGGTTAGCAAGCTTGTCTTGCTAGAACAATTACGACTGAGTAATGGGTTCGATCCTCACTGGGCGCCCCATTATTTTGGCCTTGTGCCACATCTAAACTACGCTTGGAAAATCACTATCCCGGGTGTAACAGAAAAATTGTCCAAATCGCGTAACAGTATAATAGTCCACCCCACAAAAATCTCCGTCTATAAAAGGCAGGATGTGTGTGTGTGTGTGTGTGTGTGGGTGTGTGTGTGTATGTAACGAATGCACGGCCGCAATTTTCGACGGATTTGCAATAAAATTTACATGCACATGCTCAAAGTTAGCGCGAACGCCAAGATCGACTTTGCATTTCTCAACTCCCATCGATAGT
>CAHIKZ030001004.1:1475000-1480000 GCA_903632075.3 Acanthosepion pharaonis | reverse complement strand
AGTTTTGAGTTTTTTTTTAGAAGAAGCTGTTATAACTGTTCTAGATTATTGTAATTTTAGTATATCATTGCTATATATCTAATAAACTGACCTACCAACTTTTATTATTCCAGACTGAAGGAGATGGTTGTAACAGCTGTTTGAACACACCCTACTAAACACTGCTTGTCACAGCTGACTAGTTTGCAGGATGCAGTAGGGACATGAAGATAGTTTGGAAGCTCACTATGGAATAAAAGTTTTGTCTGATAGAGATGGGCATCAAAAACATCCCTCACCCTCACAACAGTCCAGACCTTGCGCCCCCCTGTGACTTTTGGTTCTTCCTCAAGCTGAAGGAGAACCTCAGGGGCAGTCGTTTTGAAAACATTGACAAGATAAAAGAGGTTGTGACAAGGGTCCTGGACACCTTCCCTTCATTTTGGATGATTACCATGGGGGCTTCAGAAAGTGGATGGAGTGCTACTTATTTTCATACTGATCTTTTCCAGTGGTCTAATCGGTTTCTTGAAAGGCATCATAGTTTTCTTTAACTAGTTTCAATTTTTTATAAGATCATCTTTAGGGGTAAATTACAAAGACAAACTTAATGTAATTGTGATAAAATCAGGGGCAGTCGTTTTAAACACATTGACAATGGCACTGGAAATCTTCCCTTTGAATGACTTCACGAATGGCGGATTCACGAATTGACTGGAGCGCTACAATAAGGGCATTGAAGTCAAAAGATCCTACTTTGAAAGAGATTAGAGGTTTGTACTCCTTTGAAATTAATAAATGTCTTTCCTGAAAAAGGCTGAAAAATTCTGGAATGCACCCCATAGATCTGTTGGAAACAAATTTTCCTATCGAAAAGCAGAGTTATAAGACACTTTGCACTGTTTTTTTTTTTTTGTCTATTATGGGTTGTCTGGTGGTAATGTACTGTATATACTTGTGTATAAGTCGAATTCATGTAGAGAGTGATGGCTGATTTTTTTGCATGAATTTTAGCCCCTCCAGAAATATTTACCTATGTATAATCATCGAAAATGCAAAAAAAAGTATGTGCGTGTGTTTGTACACAAGATACATCCCAGAAATTTTGAGTCTTTTTTCACACTGTTCTAGACGAAGACTGCTGTGTATCTATAAAGACAATAAGCGTACAGTTTGGAGTTGACGTGGCAATTGAACATGCGCAAAATATATGCAAAGTTTATTCTTATGGTGCTCAGTGACAAACAGAAGGAAACACAGGTTAAGTGACAAAGATGAGGCATCAAAACTGTCTCTCACCCTCCCTAGAACCCAAACATTGCTTGCTGTGACTTTTGGCTGTTACTGTAATGAGAGCCTCAGGAGCAGTGGTTTAAGGGACATTGACAAGATGACGGAGTCTGTGACAGAGGTCCTGGACACATTGACTTTGGTCGACTTCCATAAGGCCTTCAGAAAGTGGCTGGAGTGCTACAAGTGCATTGAAGTCGAAAGATCCTAATTTGAAGAAGATTAGAGTTTTGTACTCCTTTGAAATTAATAAATGTCTCTCCTGAAAAAGGCTGAAAAATTCTGGAATGCAATAAAAAGAATTATTGTATTCCTGATGCCAAATATATTGAAAGTAATTTTGTAATTACTTTTTATAATTTTGCAAGAACATTTTCCCTCACCAGCATGTGATTCTTTTTCAGTAGAGCATCCTGTGAACATGTAACAAATAGTTAAATTATTATCTTTTATTTTCTAGATTATATTTGGAAGCTCACTACAGTGTGTCCATAAAGTTCGTGTGCACTTAAAAAAAATTATAACTTTATTCGTATTTGCGATAGAAATAATCTTTTAAAAACGTTATAAAGTTTAATGTACCTAGTTTTCAATATAGCTAAAATAACTAATGTGATTTCAGGCATTACTGTAAATCAGTTGGCAAATGTTTTCCGTGAACTGCAAAATTGTATTACCCTTTGTATTGCTAATGATGGAGGACATGTGGAAACTTAAATAAAATTTCAATAAGACTTTTAAAAAAAATATAGATTTACTTCTTTCTAATACTTTTTTTTATAAATTATTTCTATCGCAAATACAAATAAAGTTATAAATTTAGCGGAATCTTTTAAAAGTGCACTCGAACTTTATGGACACCCTGTATGTAATAAAATTTTTGTGTTAAACTGGGGGGAAATAAACAAAACGCTGCAGAAACTTATGTAATGCTTATGTATAGACTGCTTATGGATTAACATGCATGAGCCGAGCATCTGTTTTTCGCTGGCCCAAGATCTTCAAAGACGTTAGGGAGAGGGTGAGAGACGATGAGTGGTGGTGGGGGAGAGGGTCAGAACATCAGAGCTGGTTTGCAGACAGTTATGTGTCTATAAAGACAATAAGCATAGGGTTTGGATTTGGTGCGGCAACTGTACGCAGAACTATTCATGAAGATCTGAACATGTGCAAAATGTGTGCAACGTGTGTTCCTAGGTGGGGGGGGGTGTTCAGCAGCAGGGAGATTGTGGGTGCGCATCAAATTGTCTTGCACCCTCCCTACAGCCCAGCCCTTGCTCGCTGTGACTTGTAGTTATTCTCCAGACTGGAGCAGAACTTCGGGGCAGTCGATATGAAGATGTCGTGAAGATTAAGGAGACTGTGAAGAGAGTCCCGGACACCTTAAATTCGTATGATTCCCATGGGTCCTTCACGAAGTGACTAGAGCGTTACAATAAGTGCATTGAAGTCGGAGGTTCCTGATATAATTTATAGTAGAATTAGCAACAATACATATTTATAGTCGAATTTCCAAAAATACATATTTATGGTAGAATTACCAACAATACATATTTATAGTAGAATTAGCAACAATACACACATATATATATATATATATAGCAGAATTAGCAACAATATTTATTTATAGTAGAATTACCTACCAACAATACATATTTATACTTGGATTAACCGCAACACATATTCATAGTAGAATTAAGAACAATATATTTTTATGGTAGAATTACCAACAATACATATTTATGGTAGATTTGCAAACATTATATATTAATAGTCGAATTACCAACAATACATATTTCTGGTAGAATTACCAACAGTACTTATTTATAGTAGAATTACCAACAATACATATTTATAGTAGAATTACCAACGATATATATTTATAGTAAATTAGCAACAATACATATTTATAGGAACATTACCCACAACACATATTTATATTAGAATTAAGAATAATAAATTTTTATGGTAGAATTACCAACAATAACTATTTATGGTAGATTTTCAACCATGACATATTTATAGTAGAATTAGCAACAATATATATTTATATTAAAATTACCAACAATACATATTTATAGTAACATTACCGACAACACATATTTATATTAGAATTAAGAATAATAATTTTTATGGTAGAATTACCAACAATACATATTTATGGTAGATTTGCAAACATTACATATTTATAGTCAAATTACCAACTTACATATTTATGGTAGAATTACTAACAGTACATATTTATAGTAGAATTAGTAACAATACATATTTATAGTAGAATTAGCAACAATGCATATTTATAGTAGAATTACAAACAATACATATTTATAGTAGAATTAGCAACAATGCATATTTATAGTAGAATTAGCAACAATGCATATTTATAGTAGAATTAGTAACAATACATATTTATAGTAGAATTAGCAACAATGCATTTTTATAGTAGAATTACCAACAATACATATTTATAGTAGAATTACCAACAATGCATATTTATAGTAGAATTAGCAACAACACATATTTATAGTAGAATTAATAACAATACATTTTTATGGTAGAATTACCAACAATACATATTTACGGTAGATTTGCAAACATTACATATTTATAGTCGAATTACCAACAATGCTATTTATGATAGAATTACCAAAAATACATAAAGTACATCTGGCAGCAAGGCCTCTGATCGGGAGATTATAGGCTTTTAAGTGTTCTTGTTCTCAGGTCCACCCAAACATGGGGGTAACACCTGTTAGGATCCCAGCTGTGGGCAAGTAGTGAACCCCCACCCCCCAACAAAAATGAACAGTAGACTTTTATAGTAAAATGACAATCAATGCGACACATTTATAAACATATATTTTTATAGTAAAATTACGTTCAATACATTCTATGATCTACAAACTATATATCTAAAAAAAACATACCTTTAACGTGAAAGTATAAAATTATATACAAAATAACTGAAGCTGAAACCATAAAATTGTGTTCAAAATATTTAGATTTCGGCATTAAATAATCCATAGAGATTGATATTCCGCTAAACAAAATCAACCAACCAGCAACATCTATTCATAGTAAAATTGCCAACAATATATATTTAAAGCAAAATAATCAACAATACATTTTATCTGTAGTTGAAGGCATACAATTGCGCTTAAAAATATATTTAGTTGAAGCCATAAAATTGTGTTCAAAAACTTTGGATTTCGGCATTAAATAACCCATAAAGATGTTGATATGCCGATAAACAAAATGGCCAACAATACATTTTATCTGTAGTTGAAGGCATATAATTGCGCTTAATAATATATTTTGTTGAAGCCATAAAATTGTGTTCAAAATATTTAGATTTCGGCATTAAATAACCCATAAAGATGTTGATATGCCGATAAACAAAATGACCAACAATACATTTTATCTGTAGTTGAAGGCATACAATTGTGTTCAAAATATATTTAGTTGAAGCCATAAATTTGTGTTCCAAATATGTAGATTTTGGCATTAAATAACCCATAAAGATATTGATATGCCGCCAAACATAATCAATTAACCAATACGAAAGTACTTTTTAATCCATATAATATCCGACAGTTTCTTAATGAAGTCAAACTGTATTCCAAAATATAACTTCATCAAAACTGCAACATAAAATACACATATCACTGTCTCTAGTAATAATGTCCACATAGACATGTATATGCATAAAAGCTGCGTATTATCTACCATGT
>CAHIKZ030001004.1:1395000-1472500 GCA_903632075.3 Acanthosepion pharaonis | reverse complement strand
CGGAAGAGAATGTGTATACAGCAGAAACCAAATGAAATAATAATAATAATAATAATAATTGTGCTGATCTATCCCGTTGTTAGTTCGCACGACCGTTACGCTCTGCCAATACCTCATAAATAATTGACAGTTCCATTTTGATCACGTGGAAAGACAAGACGCTCCTTGATTTTTGTGAAAGAAAAACAGAAACTCGATAACTAAGCTTTAACATGAATTCTTAATAATGAAAAATATTTCCGTGAAGCTTTTATTTTAGTTTTAATTTCAAGCTAATAGAGGGAATTTAATATTTCCATTACGCAAAATTATTTTGCTATATTTCAAAGCTAATTTAAATTAACTGAAAGGGGTTTCCGTTTTGAAATTGCCAAGCATCGCTAATTTCAGCGCCATTTTTAGCCATCCGTCATGACAATGTAATCTTTCATAAATAAAATATACTTTTCTGAAGCTTTATTTGAGAATATTATCGGAGTTAATGCTGATTTGAAACAAATATTTAAAGTTTAAAAATATCGTAGAAATGCATTTTTAACACGGTGGTAGCTGTTTATTTAAGGTGTCGGCAGACTGACTGCTAGATCGAAGTTTACCTAATTTTTTTATAGTGGACATAACAGTAAAATTTACTTGAGAAATATAACGTGAGCGCTTTTTTTTTATAATTATAATTTGCAACTCCCTTGCATGGCGTATTGCTGCCATATATGGTCTGGAGCCCCTTCTGTTTGCCTCGGGGTTCTTGATAGGCTCCAGAGGCGGATATGCAATATAATTGGCCCTGTTCTGGCATCTCGTCTACAGTCACTTTCTCACAGACGCGCCGTCGGCTCTCTCTGTCTGTTTTACAAATACTTTCATGGCAATTGCTCCGAGGAGCTGCATTCGCTGGTTCCCAGACTTCATGAGTTCAAGCGTCCTACGAGGCTGGCATCCCGCTCTCACCCCATTCACTGTCGAAACTCCTAAATGTAGCCGTCTCTTCTACTCCAATAGCTTCGTGTCTCGCACCTCTCGTCTGTGGAACTCCCTTCCCTATTCCAGTTTCCTTGAGAGCTATAATCTCCAGCTATTCAAATGTAATGTCAATCGACATCTCCAGTTGCCTTGATCTATCCACTACCCTCCTCCTCACCCTTTCTTCTATCACTCCTATCTGATCTTGCTCCAAATTTTCTGTAACCCCTTGCGTCCTAGGAGCTTCCCGCCTTGCTTGGGGTGAAACGCTTAAAAAAAAAAAATCTTTAAAATTTAGGAAATATATTCTCCATAATTTAATATTTTATTGAATTTTAGGTATCTGGCTTTAATTTACTATAGTTATCGCTCTTATTTTCTGATAGTGTCGTGTATGGCCGTCTGTATTTACAAAAATCGGTACGTTTATACGCATACACAAAAAGAAAAATAATCAAGTCATCACTCTTATTTTCTGATAGTGTCGTGTATGGATGTCTGTAGTTACAAAAAAAAAGCAGTTCGTTTATACACATAAAAAGAATTTCAAGATTCTTTTTAAAATATTGATGGTGGGGTGTTGATGAATTTTACTAAGCTTTTCCTTTTTTTGATTAGTAAATATAGTTGTTACTTAATAAAGATATCACCTAACCTCTTCAAAGTAAGACAGAATTTTAAGATATTTAAAATTTTAGAAATTATTCTAATTAACATTTTAAAAAGACGAAGACAATTGTTGTAAAATACATTATTCATTGAAACATCTTTTTTTCTTAAGACAGTAACACCCATAATATATCTTATTCATATAAGCAATTAAAAACTTTTCTATTTAAATGACGTCTTACTTTTACGGCATTTTTTATTTTAAGATTCAGGGCAGATTTTTGGTAACTGGTGTTCCTGTTTAACAAAAAGAAATTGGTTTAAATTTTCCAAGGACTTGTGCTTATAACTAATATAAACGTTAAGGTGTGCAAAAGCGAATTTCTTGAATTTTCCTAAAATTAGATAAGTGTAGGTGTGTGCATGGGGGGGGGTTAACAGATGTAAAAATATTTTTAACAAGATTTTCAAAAAAAAAAAAAAAAAAAAATTTCTAAAATAATTCGTTTGTAAATAAGTCCCGAAAGTTTCAGTAAAATCCGACAACGACTTGATATTTTCAAGAATTTCCAAATCAAATCGCATAAAAAAATTCTAAAATTTCCTATACTAATCTTTGGTTTCCCTACTGATGTAAACAAAAAACAAGATTAATAATGATAACAATGTCAGGAATAATAATAATAATAATAATAATAATAATAACAGAGTGGGCCAATATCTGCACTGGAAAATCTGCAACTTCTACGGGAAGGAAACTGAAAGAAACTGGTATGAACACCAACCAGACCCGGTTACGGAGATAGGACCTGTTACAATTCTATGGGACTACACAATACACACTGACAGAACAATCAAGGCCAATCGGCCAGATATTGTTATTAAAGACCACAAACAAAAACGGTGCCTCCTTATTGATATGGCAGTCCCTGCTGACTGCAATGTATCTTTGAAGATATTCAAAAAGTTGTCAAAGTACAAGGACCTTGAAATAGAAATCTCGAAAATGTGGCATATGGGAACATCAACAATCCCTGTTGTAGTTGGAGCCCTAGGACTGGTTGGAAAAGATTGCAGTAGACTAATTAAAGGGATTCCTGGAAGGCCATGCCTCAAAGAGATACAAAAAATTGTTCTGACAAGTACAGCCTACACTTTACGAAGGGCTTTAGCTATGTAATTTTTTTTTTTTTTTTTGTCAGAGAAAAATGTCATGATGCCATTTCTAATCTTAGGTCCCTGCGATGGACCCGGAAAGAAATTTGTAAACACCAGAAATTAGAGGGAATAATAATAATAATAATAATAATAAATGCATAAATAAAACTGCCCGTGGCCTAGAAATATCGGGGTGATGTTCGCGTCTCATGGGCAGAAAAAGCACTTTAGTTTTTGTCGACAGTCGTCCTAGACTTGATATCATGAATAAAATTATCCTTTGGCGGTTAAGGATAAAACGTAAAAAAAATTACAAATCTCAATGTTTATAAACAAAACCTCATACCGGATCGGTCTTCACCCGGATAAACAAAGGCCTCAGAAGCAGTCAGGGGTCGAAAAATCTGTCACTGGAACAAACTCTTCCACCATCAATGAGACACCTGGTCACCATAATCGGATTAACTGCAACAGTGGACCTGATGACGTAATGCCAAATCAATTACTAAAAAGAAAGCGAACGAAATGGAATCGTGAAGATTATAAAGAAGCTATGGAATCTTTTTTCACTGCACTGGAAAATCCACAAAAGAACATCACGGATCAGACATGCCAAATATGGAGAGACTAGCAGCATGACCTGGCATTGCCTGTGCTTGATTCAAAATTCGTACGACTCATACAGCAATCGCTATCACTTGACTTAAAATATTTTTGCTCTTCCTTGCATTTAAAGTAGTGCCCTTTGCCATGCTGATGTTGCTACATGCCTTACTTCTTGTCTATCTCACACTGCGAATTTTTTCTAAGCTAAATTTTTTCTATACTAAACATTAAATCTGTTACGAAAAAAGAACTAAACAAAATGAACACAAAACGATCACCTTTAAAAAAGGACCCGTAACTGGAAAAACCGAATGAAAAAAGAATGTTAACAACAAATACTTTTTCACGCCCAACCCAGTTCTGTGGAATCAGAATCAATGTTGAGTTTAAGCAAGCGAATGAGCCAATTGGAGTAAAGTGCCATGCAGATTTAAATTTTTCCCACTTGTGACGAATGGAACTATCGATTTTTTTTTTTTGCATGCTAGCATGCTAGTTAACATTCGTGTCAATCAGCTGTTGGCTCTCACGCTGGCCAATAGAATCTTCCTGCCTATTCGTGGCAGCCAGCTATTGGCTCTCACTCTGGCCAGTACAAAATGGCCGCAAACTACATGAAAACTGCCGTAGAAGCATGAAAAGTTGATTATTTCCACTATCGATGGGAGTTGGGAAATGCAAAGTTGGTCTTCACCTTTCCGACAACTCGGAGCATGTGCATGTAAATTTTGGTGCAAATCCGTCGAAAATTGCGGCCGTGCATTCGCTACACACACACACACACACACACACACACATACATCCTGCCTTTTATAGACGGAGATACGGTAGGAATAAAATAAAACCCCATCTCGAGACGAATAGGCTTGCCAATGTCCGCAGGGACATCATACGAAATAAAAAACACTCAAATACAGAAAAAGATAAGGCTAAATAAAAGACAATGTACAATCAGACAAGAGCCAAACAAAAATGAGGCAAGAATGGAAACAGATAATATGACAGAGGATGAGATACAAACTAAAATAAATGAGATACGAAATCAGGATCTCTCAGGAAATAAAAAGGGAAAAGAATCTAGCTGCGACATAAACGACTGTATTGATTCAGATTCTATCACTGATGAAGATGAATCAAACGACATTAGAGTAGAATCCCTTGAAAACAACAGAGTTGGAATCACTGAAGCCAAAAACTACATCATTCAAAAAATCAGCAAAGTTACTCGCGCGCAAATGTCGGAAAGAAACCGGCTTCCAAATATTCATTTGACAAAGTCCAATAAACATATTACGCAATCATATAACGCTGCACTGCAAACATTGTTAACGGACAGACCACTAGAAAAACGTCACAGAAGTAAATCCTGTTATATATGCAACAGATTTGGCAGCGACTGAAAAACTTAACATCAAGATAAATAAAAGATTGAACAACGGAAAAAAAGAGCCCAGTTGGAAGGCAAAATTAAAGCGAGAAATTGAAGAAATCAGATGTGAGTTAACGAGACTAGACGAGATTTCAAGAAATTCAAATGTTTCAACACGGAAAAAGCAAGAAGATGAAGCAGAAATATGATACCAAAGCAGCAAATGAAATTCCACCAATCAAGGGACTACTTAAACAGAAACTGCAATTAAAGGCACAGAGATCAAGACGATATGAAAAGAGAAGAAGTTTCTATCGGCAAAATAAAATATTCCAAACATGACTCAATATGTGTCCCAGGGAAATTGGAAAAGCCGTTATAGACGTCAAAAGGCCATCATCTATTGAAGAAGTGCAAAGATTTTGGAAGAATATTTGGAACAAGTCAAAGGGATATACTCCCAATGCAGAGTGGACCAAACGAGAGCAAGAAGAAATGAAGGAAAAACCTGCGCAAGGATGGAAAAAAATATAACCAAGAATAATATTAGGCAAGTTGTAAGAAAAATCCCCAAAAGTGGAGACCCCCAGGAAATGACAATGTTACGCAACTTCTGGCTCTATCAGCTGTCATCAATCCATAAAACACTTGCACAAACATTATCAATACAATTAGGTTGGTGCAAAAATAATGACGTAATAATGTCGTTTTTGACGTTAAAAATACGTCAAAAACGACATTATTACGTCATTATTTTTGCACCAACCTAATAATTAATAACCCCAACGAAATTCGAGAATGGACCACTGAAGGTATCACATATCTCCTACCAAAAAAAAACCCCGGTAAAACAGATGATCTAAAAACTTATAAGCCAATAACATGTTTGTCTACCACATATAAATTGATCACGTCTGCCATGACGAACTGTATTTAATCATTTCTCGATGAAAACAACATTCTTCCACTGGAAGAGAAGAGATCTCGAAGAGGTTCATATGGTTGCAAAGAACAATTACTAATAAAGGAAAAGGTCTTGGAAAATTGCAGGAAAAAAGGTAGATATCTCAACTTGGATAGATTACCGTAAAGCGTTGGATAGTGTACCAAACTCTTGGATCCTGAAAGCATTGGAAATGGACAAAGTCTTCTCGGTGATAGTAAATTTTCTTTAAATATATAATGGAACTGTGAGAAATCACATTCTACCTAAATCACACCAAAGCTACTGCCGTTTCCAATTGTTGGAATATCCGACGAGGAATCTTCCAAGGAGACTCCCTCTCGCCCCCTTCTTTTCTGTTAGTCATTAACTCCCCTTTCGCATGGACTAAACACTAATAACTATGGATACAAAGTAAGAAGGAAAGTCTTTAAACACCTATTCTACATGGATGGTATTAAATTCTTTGCCAAAGACAGCAAGGGTCTCCTCAATACTGTAAAATGTTTCAGTGATGACATCTGTGTTGATTTCAGATTAGATAAATGTGCAAAAGTAATATTCAAGAAAGGGAGATTAACAGAGCCATACCCAATAGATCGAGATTTTAACACAAAGATTAGAGAACCGTAACAAGGAGAGGCCTATATATATATATATATATATATATATATATATATATATATATATATATATATATATATATATATATACTAGCAGTAGAGCCCGGCGTTGCCCGGGGATGTAACAGTAAGAGATAGATCAAGTATCGACCATTATAAAGACTGAAAAATAAAATTGATAAAGATTATTGTTTAAGGTTGATAGATATGCATGTCTTAATTAGCTTTTTTTTTTTTGGTCAAACCCAAACTCAAACAAAAACATTGTTTTCAATCGTTATGAGTCTATCGATTGAATAGAATATTATTATAAACAATTGCCTTGTAAATGGAATTTTTAAAGCATTTTAAATGTAAAAATAAAGAAAAAAGACAATAAGAAACACTGCCTGCCAAAAAAAAGTGAAGTTTTGTTGAAATCGGTTGAAAAATGCAGGAAATCCGATCCCATATATAAACAAACGAACACACACACACACGCACACACACACAACCTGGGTTTTTATAATAAGTATAACTCGATATGAGTTGTCCCCCTTTCATTCACGCGACAGCGATGCCTGTTAATCTTGTTTTCAAATTGATTTCGTGAAAAAAATTGTGTTTTTCCAATTTTTGGCGCTGTCAGAACCACCGCAAGGTAATTTTACGTAGTCCTGTGAAGTTTTGTTGAAATCGGTTGAAAAATGTAGGAAATCCGATAAACAGCCATAAACACTTTGTCTCTGTGGTGCGATACAGTTTCAAAATCTTTAATTGGTCCATAGCTAACATTAAGCGAATGGCTGTCGAAACAAGAAAGCTTCTCACTTGACACCGCATCCATTGTCCCAGGGCTGATGTTGATCGTCTGTATGTGCCCAGATCCGAAGGAGGCAGAGAATTAGTTCAACGAGAACTGTCACTCAGTTAGGTGCCATGCGTGTTACACGCGTAGACGATCATGTATCTTTCGATACAATGCAGATTTTTTCCCGCAGTAGGTTGCCATTTCTTTCTGCGGTAGACCAGTTGCCATCCAAGGCTATAGAACTCGGTCTGTCCTGCTATTTGCCCATCGCTGGGTGGGGGGAGGAGAAGAAGAGGATTCATACCTTTTTGAAGGGTATTAGCACATAAGTGGATGTAATGGATTCGACTGGAATTCAAACTCGGCTCTCCGATTCCTCAGTCGGGACTGCTATCCATTACTCCACTGTGCCTCCTAACTTAAGAACAGTCTTACAAAAAAATAAATAAATAAATAAATAAAATAAAAATTAATAAATAAATAAATAAATAAAAAATAAAATTAATTGGTCTTCAAAGATACCTGGAAACTACAGAAGATTAAATGATGATCTGTGTCAAAAGAACACGAAATAAATAAAGTTTATTCTGTAATAATGGCAGCCAACGAATTCAAAAGGGAATTTTAGGTGTGTGGAGAAATGCAAATAAGCCAAAATACACCCACTGAAGCGGCAAAGAACCTAAAAAAGAACGCAAAAGCAATGTACCAAATGCAGAAACGATGGCTAGGTAAGCCTGTTCGTGGTCAATACTCTGCTGGGACCAAATAAGCTGATGTAGACAAATCCCGTGCTCATCAGTGTAGGTTTAAAAATTGAAACCGAAGGTTTTGTTCTTACTGTACAGGACCAATGCTCGATAACAAGAAATTACCAAGCAGACATGCTGAAAAATTCTATTAACCCGAAATGCAGATCCGTGGATAAATATCCAGAAACACTTGACCGTCTTGTATCAGGCTGCACCGTATTAGCACCCACTGAATATGCATGATAGATTGGGCCAATATTAGCACTGGGCAATATGCGAAGGAAACTGCAAGAAACTGGTATGAACATCACCCTGACCCGATTACCGAGATTTAGGACCTGTAACAATTTTGTTGGACTTTGCAATACACACAGAGATAATAATCAAAGCTAATCGGCCAGACATCGTGATCAAAGACCACAAAAACAGAATGTGCTTTCTTATTGGCATTGCATTTCTTGCAGGCTGTAATGTATCTTTGAAGATCTTAAAAAAAAACTGTCAAAAGGCACGGGTCTTGAAGTGGAAATCTCAAAAAAATATGGCACATGAAGACGGCAATAGTGCCAGTTGTTGTTGGAGCACTCGGATGGATTGGAAAAATGTTCCGATAGATTCATTGAAGATATTCCTGGTAGACCATCCCTTAAAGAAATACGAGAAATTGTATTCGCAAATACAACACGAATATTACGAAGAGATTTATCTTTGTAAAAATGCGTGCGATCTTTTTTTTTACAAAAATGATCAGTGGAAAATCTCTTAAAGCCATTTCTGACGTCAGGTTTCTGCTTGGGACCGAAATGGTAATGTGTGTACAACATCAAAGGAAATAGTAGTAAAAAAAAGAATTACTCGCTGTGGTCGAGAAATATTAGGTTGGTGCAAAAATAATATCGTTTTTTGACGTTAAGTTGAACGTCAAAAAACGACATTTTTTTGCACCAACCTAATACCTGGTTGGCGTCCGGCGACATCGATAATTTCGAGTAATACCTATTGTGGCTGTGGCTCTGTATTTGATTAGGAGAGGTTCGTAAAGGCTTATTGAAGGGATCCCTGGTAACCCATGCTATAAGGAAATAAAAAAAATGCTCATGTAAGCCCAGCTTTTACTCTACGAAGGGCATTATCTATCTGAAATGTGTGTTTTTTCTGTCTTTCTTGTTTTTTGCATAAATGCGCAGTTGAAAATGTCATGATGCCATATCTGGCCTTAGTTCTCCGTTTCGAACCCAGAAAGAAATGAGTATACACCAGAAATCAAAAGAAATACTACTACTACTACTACTACTACTACTAATACTACTACTAATAATAATAGCAAACACATTTAGTACAGGAAGAGAAAGAGAAAATGAATAACCAAATGTGAAGGCGGAATGGATTTTATCGAGAAACAATCGTAAAGTAAAAGGACAAAGGCATTTCTATCCTAACATAATAAGAAAATAATAATTATTATTGATATTTTTTGGACATGCCCGGAGGTCGATGAGGATATCAAGGGTCCCATGAAGGGGTCGATGGTCTAAAAAGTTTGAGAATTCCTATCATAGAGGCAACCTCTCACCTGGTATTGAGTCAGCCTTATCGAAACGAGAGGTAAAAAAAAAAAAAAAAAAAAAAACATAAAATTAAGTAAAAATCAAATGGCGCCGTTCTCAAGGGCATTCATTTTAAGTGGCTCTCTTCCTCCTTCTCCGACAAACGCTGGACGCTATCAGGCGCATGCGTATATGCGAAAAAAAAAAGCAGCCGTATACATATTACGACTGGTTGATTTTTCACTTTTTCAGAAAATCAACATGGCACTTAGCGAGGAAGCTGGGGTTTGATGCCATAAGTACTGACACCAAAAATTAGATTCATAGATTTTATCAATATTTGAGCGTTTTGCTTTTAAAGATCGTCTGAAAAAAGAAAAAAATGAACAGATGTACCTAATTTCCGCAGGATTTTGCTTACAAACTGACTTCAAAATTCTACTATTTCAACCGAATAAATCCAAATAAAGCTGATATCTTTTGTATTAGATAATTCTAATTATGAATATGCAATTTTTTTACTATAAAAATAAGTAAAAACTTTTGAAAAATTGAAAAAGATTACAAAAATGGTTACTCAATGAATAAGATTTGTGAGATCATAATTAAAAAAAAATAGATGAAGGTATATATAACACGATAATACTGCTGGGCACAAATTATAAGACAAAATGCTTTTAAATTTGAATTGTTTATTGAAAATTACACAAACAACTGCACTGTATAAAATATTACATCATAATATAGTTACATTGTTCAGTATAGCTTTCCTTTGAAGTAAATGAAGGTCTTATTTGATGACACAATGATTTAGTAATAAGGTGCTTATACCATGCATCTTGTCCATATACAATTTGTAAACCTTCAGTAAATTATAGATTTTATAAGGCTGTGTGTAAGGCTTTTACTGATCACCGGAATTAAATTCCAACGTTATGATTTGGAACCTAAACTTTATCTTTAAACTTATTTCCTAAAAGAGCGATTAGAATTTGGAGAAGGGTATATATTGCTTTGTTATTTATCATGTCAAACCCAAACTTTCAAATTGAGGGCAATGCAACGGTTCTAAAATCAACCTGATAAAGAGGTCTTCTTCTTCTACGTCCCGCGAGTCTTCTGGACGTTGGCGATTATGGCTCTCCGCCCTTGCTTGTACTTTGTAGCTCTTAATAGATTTTGACTTTTTGCTATCTCCCCAAAACCTTGCTCCGTCATCCACCTACTCAAGCTTGCCAGGAAAATTATGCGTTGTTTTACTCTCTCTCTTTTTGCTTTCAGTCAGCCCTGTGAGTATCAAATTTTCCAAGCCTTCTTTCCACATTATGTGACCTAGATATTTTGAAATGTCAAATTTGAAAGTGCTTACATCATTGGTACTTGAATATTTGAAAAAAAAATATTCGTATGAGTTAAATATTTGGGAAAAAATATATATGTATAGGATTTTTTCGGGAGCACACGCTCAAACATTTGGTGATAAAAATGTTTTTTTTTCTATGCGCCCTACACCTTCAGGACGTTGGAGATCATTACTCTCCACAATTTCCTGTCCTTTGTAGCTCTTAATTGATTTTTTTATTTCTCCTAAACCTTACTCCGTTCCTCTTGCCTTCAATTTGGTCTCTGGCTATCAAATTTTCCAAGACCTCTTTCCTCGGTATGTGCACGAGAATTTCAACTGTCACGACCTTTTTGTTTCCAATTTCTCTAAAACTTCGTTGTGGCTCACATGTTTTGTCCATGGTATTCTAAGCATCCTTCTGTAGAACAACATTTCTGTTGCTTCAAGTCTCTTCTTCATCCGTGTAGAGATTGTCTAGCATTCACTGCCATATAGGAGGACTGATATTACGTAACAGTTCAGTACTCTTTTCTTTGTTTCAGTTGCTTCAAATCTCTTCTTCATCTGTGAGGAGATTGTCCAGCATCCACTGACATATAGAAAGACTGATATTACGTAACAGTTCAGTACTCCTTTCTTTGTTTCTCTTGTTTCAAGTCTCTTCTTCATCTATGAGGAGATTGTCCAGCATCCACTGCCATATAGAAAGACTGATATTACGTAACAGTTCAGTACTCTTTTCTTTGTTTCTCTTGCTTCAAGTCTCTTCTTCATCTGTGAGGAGATTGTCCAGCATTCACTGCCATATAGGAAGACTGATATTACATAACAATTCAGTACTCTTTTCTTTGTTTCTCTTGCTCCAAGTCTCTTCTTCATCTGTGAGGAGATTGTCTAGCATTCACTGCCATATAGGAGGACTGATATTACGTAACAGTTCAGTACTCTTTTCTTTGTTTCTCTTGCTTCAAGTCTCTTCTTCATCTGTGAGGAGATTGTCCAGCATTCACTGCCATATAGGAAGACTGATATTACATAACAATTCAGTACTCTTTTCTTTGTTTCTCCTGCTTCAAGTCTCTTCTTCATCTGTGAGGAGATTGTCTAGCATTCACTGCCATATAGGCGGACTGATATTACATAACAGTTCAGTACTCTTTTCTTTGTTTCCCTTGCTTCAAGTCTCTTCTTCATCTGTGAGGAGATTGTCCAGCATTCACTGCCATATAGGAAGACTGATATTACATAACAATTCAGTACTCTTTTCTTTGTTTCTCTTGCTCCAAGTCTCTTCTTCATCTGTGAGAGATTGTCTAGCATTCACTGCCATATAGGAGGACTGATATTACATAACAGTTCAGTACTCTTTTCTTTGTTTCTCTTGCTTCAAGTCTCTTCTTCATCTGTGAGGAGATTGTCCAGCATTCACTGCCATATAGGAAGACTGATATTACATAACAATTCAGTACTCTTTTCTTTGTTTCTCTTGCTTCAAGTCTCTTCTTCATCTGTGAGGAGATTGTCTAGCATTCACTGCCATATAGGAGGACTGATATTACGTAACAGTTCAGTACTCTTTTCTTTGTTTCTCTTGCTTCAAGTCTCTTCTTCATCTGTGAGGAGATTGTTCAGCATTCACTGCCATATAGGAAGACTGATATTACATAACAATTCAGTACTCTTTTCTTTGTTTCTCTTGCTTCAAGTCTCATCTTCATCTGTGATGACATTGTCCAGCATTCACTGCCACATAGGAGGAATGGTATTATGTAACAGTTCCGTACACTTTTCATTGATTCTCTTTTCAAGTCACTCCCATGTATGAGGACTGATATTACGTAATAGTTCAGTACTCTTTCCTTCTGTTCCTCATTTGTCTTCTTCATCTGTTAGGACATTGTCTAGCATTCAGTGCCATATACAAGGACTGATATTAACAGTTCAGTAAAATTTCTTTGTTTCTGTTGTTTCAAGTCCCTTCTTCATCTATGAGGTGAATGTCCAGCATTCACTGCCATATAGGAGGACTGATATTACATGACAATTCAGTACTCTTTTCTTTGTTACTCTTGCTTCAAGTCTCTTCTTCATCTATGAGGTGAATGTCCAGCATTCAGTGCCATATAGGAGGACTGATATTACATGACAATTCAGTACTCTTTTCTTTGTTTCTGTTGCTTCAAGTCTCTTCTTCATCTGTCAGGAGATTGTCCAGCATTCAGTGCCATATTCGAGGTCTGATATTATGTAACACTTCAGTACAATTTTCTTCGTTTTTATTGTTTCAAGTCTTTTCATCTATGAGGAGATTGTCCAGCATTCACTGTCATATAGGAAGACTGATATTGCATGAGACTTCAGTACATTCATCTTTGTTTCTGTTGATTCAAATCTTTTCTTCATTTATGAGATCTCCAGCATTTACTGCCATATAGGGGGACTGGTGATTTATTTAGATTCATTATTCCTTGTTCTTTGCTAATCGTCTCTTAAGCGATGATTAAGCATATTAATATATGCAGAGAAGTGAAAAAGAAATTCCAGTGATCAAACTACCATTCGTCCGGGCGCTGGATACTGCTGCCATATCTGCACTGGTTTTACTGCAATATATCTCGAGATACTTCTGAGAATTCCCTGAAGGATCTGTAATGTCATCGGTCGTGACCTGGCATCTCGCCTACAGTCACTTCTCAACCGATATGACGTGGCTTTACTCTATTTTCCTGGCAGTTATTTTAAAGTGCTCTTCTACTTGGTACGTTAAATGTATGAAAGATCTCACCCTTTTAATATTGAATGAGCTAGATGCAACCGGAAGTTCTATTCTGTAATATTCCATAATGGTTTCTTTTCTCGCCAAAAGAACACTCTTCCGGTTTCTTGCATGCCAACAACCTCATTCAGTAACCCACTACTTTGAGATTCACTTAAGCCTTTTATTGAGTGAACAATATATATATATATACATATACATATATATATATATTGTTTATCTATCTATCTATCTATCTATCTATCTATCTATAGATGAACAATATATATATAGATGAATATATATATATATATATTGTCCATCTCTCTCTCTCACTCTTTCTCTCTCTCCCTCTCTCTCCCTCTCTCTCTCTCTCTCTCTCTTTCTTTATATATATATATATATATATATATATATATATATATATATATATATATATGATGATGATGATAGACACTCCCGTTGTTTTCGATCACTATTTTGAGGTTCACTTAGGCCCTTTATTGGGTGAACAATATATATATATATATATATATAGTTCATATATATATATATATATATATATATATATATATATATATGATGATGATGGACTCTCCGTCGTTTTTGACCACTACTTTGCAATTCAATTAAGCCGTTTATTAGGTGAACAATATATATATATATATATATATATATATATATATATATATATATATATATATATATATGGGGGTGAATAAAATGACAAGAGGTAAAACTATTTTTAGCCGACCCGTTTCGTGCTTTATTCATTTTGTTCCTTTACAGATACACACTATCTGAAAATAATTTTCACACACACTCACTCACACACACACACACGGCATTCTAGTTGAAACCTTGCTTTCGACGACGAGGTGTCGGATACAGTCGCCGAAAAAATACGTAACTAGCTAAATCGCCCGACGGGATCATAGGGGTTCTGGTTGCTCATATCTTATAGCTATCTATCTTTGTTCGTTTCTATCTATCTATCTATCTATCTCTGTATTCATATCTATCTATCTATCTATCTATCTATCTATCTATCTATCTCTGTGTTCATATCTATCTATCTATCTATCTATCTATCTATCTATCTATCTATCTATCTATCTATCTCTGTGTTCATAGCCATCTATCTATCTATCTATCTATCTATCTATCTATCTATCTCTGTTTTCAAATCTATCTATCTATCTATCTATCTCTGTGTTCATATCTATCTATCTATCTATCTATCTATCTCTGTTTTCAAATCTATCTATCTATCTATCTATCTATCTCTGTGTTCATATCTATCTATCTATCTATCTATCTATCTATGTGTTCATATCTATCTATCTATCTATCTATCTATCTATCTATCTATCTATCTCTGTGTTCATAGCCATCTATCTATCTATCTATCTATCTATCTATCTATCTATGTGTTCATATCCATCTATCTATCTCTGTGTTCATATCTATCTATCTATCTATCTATCTATCTATCTATCTATCTATCTATCTATGTGTTCATATCTATCTATCTATCTATCTATCTATCTATCTATCTATCTATCTATCTATCTCTGTGTTCATATCCATCTATCTATCTATGTGTTCATATCTATCTATCTATCTATCTATCTATCTATCTATCTATCTGTTCATATCTATCTATCTATCTATCTATCTATCTATCTATCTATCTATCTATCCGATTAATTATTATCTATCTGATTAATTATTTAATCCAGATTGGGACCATAGTTTGTGTCCATAACTAACGTTATAACTAAAGTCCTCCGTCGGGGCGCCCCACCCCATGAATCATCATAGGCATTTGGGTCGCGTATTTATTAGGAGACACAAGGACCTATTCGATGCGTTCCTTCCAATTTACATCTAACTCTGAATAATTAGGTTTTATCCATTGTCCAGTTCGAAGAATTACATTTCAATGCCAAAAATCATTCATCCTTGTTAGATTCTGTCACTGACCACATCCAACTTCCTGCTGCCGATGACTTCTAACCCTAATCGGGGTGGCTTGCTGGTGCTATGATTGTCAAAGAGCAACCCATGATTTGGCCCCAGAGCCACATACGGTCTTGAATTTAGCATTGTCCTTCTCTCGGACAGTTTGCCAGCCAAAGCTAAAGAGCCCATTCTGTCCTGTTATTTAATCTATATCTGAGGTGTGAGGGGGGGGGGAATCGATTCGTACCTTTACCAAGGGTATTTGCGTGTAAATGAATATAACGAGCTCGATTGGAAATCGAACGCTGGTCCCCGATTTCTCTTTTAGAACCTCTATCAATTGCACCACCCGGACATAAAAAAATATTGGGGGGGGGGGAAGGATCTTCTTCTAAAATTTAGACCCTGCAACTGTCTCTATCGATACTATTCTTTCTTTTTTCCGTTGTCTTTCTTCGAACCTCTTCCAACCTTTATTAAAATGGCGATCAGTCTTTCAAATGATCTTCGTTTTCACCAAAGGGAATTGAGTCACCGACGCGACCGATCCAACGTGGTCAACAATGCGACCTTCGTCTTAATGTATTCCGTATTGATTGTTTTGGCCATCTACAAGAACAGCTTGCGTTTGGTATCCAATCCCAGATCGACTGTAACCAGAGACAGGCTGGCGACGTTGCCCTTAACGGCGTCGATTGGGTTACCGTCCGGGAGTCTCACCTCTCTGCGCCACAGCTTGACCGCCTTATGAAATGCAAAGAATAACAATGGCAGAAAGTTTCAATTCATGGTTCCGCTGACCTATTGTTGAAAACGCTCGACAAAATTCACGACACGTATTCTATTGTATTTCATTCTGTCAGTAATGTTTAAATGCATTCCTGACCAATGACAATCCCTTTCGTTGTGAATTCAATTGTATTACTATAATAAAATGTACTTCAATTATACATTTAATAAGATTTTTAGTAAGCATCAATAATGATTGCATTAATTCTGACCACTGATAATTTTTTCCTGATTTTCAATGTATTCTACAGGAAAATCATTATCAATGCATTTACATTCTACATATAATAGCCCTATTCATTCAGTAATGCTTGCATTCATTCCTGACCACTGACAATCCCTTTCTACTTGATTTTCAATGCATTCCTATAGTAAAATCATTAGCAATGCATTTCCATTATACATATAATAGCCCTATTCTATCAGTAATGCTTGCATTCATTCCTGACCACTGACTATCCCTTTCTTCCTGATTTTTAATGTATTCCTCTAGTAAAATCATTAGCAATGCATTTACATTATACATATAATAGCCCTATTCTATCAGTAATGCTTGCATTCATTCCTGACCACTGACAATCCCTTTCTTCCCGATTTTCAATGCATTCCTATAGTAAAATCATTAGCAATGCATTTACATTATAGATATAATAGCCCTATTCTATCAGTAATGCTTGCATTCATTCCTGACCACTGACAACCTATTTCTTCCTCAATTCCAATGCATATAGTTTGAAACCAGAAACAGAAGTCTTTATTCTGACACCTTAAAAAAAAAAAGACGTATTTCTGTAATCCCAAATCTTCGCAGTATTAATAGGAAATATTTCTGCTGGTGTAGTCTGCTAATTTTCAAATTTTGTCGACTTCGCAGACAACACTCAGTTCTTCATAATGACTGAGACATTTAAAAGTGCTTGAACAAAACAGAACAAAACACGGGCAGGTTATTAACAATTTGTATAAATAAAACAACTTCTTTATATATATATATATATATATATATATATATATATATATATATATATATATATTCAAACATGTTTCATTGAATAATATAGACATATCCCTATCACAACGGAATGAAGATTTTATCGCAGCTGCAATAAGATGATCTTAGAAAAGGTCGAAAGTACTTGGATTATAAAACTACAGCGCCTACCTTGATGAATTTCTTCTTAATATCAAGAAATTGATTCGACGACTGGAAAGGATCAGTGTAAGATATAAAATGAAATACACTCACTCTCTCTCTCTCTCTCTCTCTATATATATATATATATATATATATATATATATATATATATATATATATATATAAAGGTTAATGGGCAGGGTTGAATCAGACCAGGGAACAAAAGTGCTCAATACACGTGAGGAAAAATATAAGTATAAATAAAAATAACATGTAAAGCTTTTAATTTTTAAAATCAGGAGGTCAATTAAAATACGCGACCTTGGTTTCGACCTGACGGTCTCTTCGGGCGATACTTTTAAAATGACCACATTAACACTTTATTTCAAAAAACCCCAAAGAACGCTACGAAATTATCTTTCAAAAAATAACAGGCGCATGATGACTGGAAGACAGGACATTGGCTGTAATAGAAAGGGAAGGAGAAAAGGAGGGGGAAGGAAAGAATGGAAAAGAACCGGAATGCAAGTGTATTGTAAATGTATGCAGTAAAAGAGGGAAAGCAAATATGTAACTTGTTTATGGAGGATGCGGAGTCCTGCGCGCCTAAAGGTTAACAGTGGGGTTTTTAATTTAGATTTTTTTTAACTGGCTTCATATTCCCTTAGTAAATTTTTATTTATATTAGGGCAAGGGCTTAAAATTTCTGATTTTTGGTTTAAAACAATTTTGCATCCGGAAATGTCATAATTGCTAAATTCTCATATTGGCATAGTTTTCAAATGCGGGTATAATTGTTATATGTTTTTAACATTTTTCAAATTTTCCATCATACCTGCAGGTTCCTGGATATTTTTTTTTTCTTTTAAATTCCACATGCGGCTGGCAAGTTTGGTGGAGAATCTAAAAATTGGTGGCTTAAAAGTCGATGTGTGACTTTGCCATTTGCGATTGAAAAGACCTTTTGTGCAACCTATATATGGAAACCAAGATGGCATATTTTAATTGACATCCTGATTTTTTAAGTTATATATATATATATATATATATATATATAAATATGTATATATATATATATTAAAAAAGCAGGAAGATTAGTTACTTACACACCATGGTTTCAGTCATTGGGGTCTCATCAGATGGTAGATGCTAGTTAATAATGCATAGGGAACATTTTTAATATTTAATATAACCTTTCCCAGGTCAACAAACTATTTATATATATATATATATATATATATATATATATATATATATATATATATATATGTGTGTGTGTGTGTGTGTGTGTGTGTGTGTGTCTGCGGTATATTTTAAGCAGCAAATATTCATAAAAACTTTTTTTAATGAAACTTTATATATATATATATATATATATATATATATATATATATATATATATATATATATATATATATATATATATATATATATAATGCCACTAAGACACAAGTGGTTAATTGGTGCGAAAGAAAATAAACTTTACTAAGGATTGAGAACAAAAAGAAAATTAATCAGGAAAAGAGTAGATAAAGATTATATATATATATATATATATATATATATATATATATATATATAAGCTGATTCTATAAACACCCACCTGCGTTAATGCAAAGCTCTTCAGTAAAATGAATAGAGGCCTATGGTTGATTGGCATTTGTTTACATTCGTAAAAACAATACGCTAGATTTAGCTGTTCCATTCTGTCGAATGAACATAGCTCAGTGGCAGAAACTCTGACTGACATCAAATCGGTTAGGTTGCAATTATGGCTTGAGACATTCGGATGTCCAGTCGCATACAGTGATACAACAAAACAGTACTGTGTATATATTATGTGTACGTTTCAGAAATTTTAAAAAGTTATCTATGAACACAAAAATAATTTTATACACAAGACCTTATCAAATGAATAGATACAAATTTGACCTAAAAAGAAAGTACCTTACTTAGACGGAAAGCTCTCGAGTGATGGATTATAATAAAAATATATATATATATATATATATATATATATATATATATATATATATATATATATATATATATATATATTAGGTTGCAAAAATAATGTCGTTTTTTGACGTTAAAAATACGTCAAAAACGACATTATTACGTCATTATTTTTGCTGTTATATATATATATATATTAGAGAAACTACTTTTAACATGTTCTAACAAATTTTCATTCTTTTGACCGCAAGAAACAATACATATGTATAAAGTTATGGTGTTTCCATGGGTTCAGTTCTGGGTTCAACATTTAGTAACTTTTGTATGGCTAACCTTGAAAATGATATATTTATAGTCAACGACGAAATTATTCGTACACCCATCTAATATTTAATATTTTTATCGATTTCTCAGAATCTAATTCCCTTATGAATCTAAGTTTTTATGTTAAAAAAAGGTAATATAGAACTCAATTTTTAGAACAGCAGGTTAGATACAACAAATTTGTTAGGCAAATTATTTAATAGAAAAGACAAAATTATTCTTATAGTAGAAAATATCGTTTTTAATTGATTGATTCATGCAAGTATAAGCAATTTATATTATTATTTTATCGGTGAAACATTATAATCCATTGTCAAAAATTTGCAATAACAAAAAGAAAAAAAAATAATACACAAAAAAAGGATATTTGGTTGATTTTGTTTAGCCGTATATTAATCTCTAAAGGTTATTTAATGCTGAAATTTAAATATTTTTTATGTAACTTTATGCTTTTAACTATTTTGTACACAAATTTATATTCAAGATAAAAAGGTAGGTTTTTTAGATATATATTTTGTAGATCGTAAAATGTATTGTTGCTAATTTTACTATAAAAATGTATTTTTATATTTTTTTTTTTAGTGTTGCACTGATTGCCATTTTGCTATAAAAATATATTGCTGGTCATTTTATTATAAAAATGTACTGTTGATTTTTTTTTTTGTTTAGGGGGTTTACTATTTGCTCATAATTGGGACCCTAACAGGTACTACCACCCCAAGTTAGTGATTCCACAATCCTCAAAGCCTCCAATCTCTTAATCAGAGGCCTTGCTGCTAGATATATTTATCATTGTAACCAGGACACACAAAGCAAGAGAATTATATATTTATATATATATATATATATATATATATATATATATATATATATATATATATATATATATAGCAAAGACAAAATTATTCGTACACCAATCAATTTTGAATATATTTTATCCATTTCTCAGAATCTAATACCCATATGATGCGAGGTTTTTATATGTTAATAAGCACAAAGAAAGAAATATAAAACTTGAATTTCAGAAGAATACATTAAATATAAGTAAATTATGCAAAATAGGAAAAGACAAAATTATTCATACAGCAAAAAATATCATTTTAAATTGATTGATTCATGTCAGTATAAGTAATTTACATAATTATTTCATCAGTGATACCTTCTAGACTATTTATTCAGTAGAATATTTGTGATAATTCCAGCAAAGAACATCATGCGGTGTATAGAGCGTCACCATTCTTACGTTAACAACACAATGGGGAAGATAGAAGTGCTTAGCGTTGACTTGAGACAGAGAATTATTAACTTCCACAATTCGGGAAATAGTTACAGCGCTATTTCAAACCGGTTAGCTCTCCCTAGATCTCTGGTACAGTCCGTTATAAAGAAGTTTAAACTCTTTGGTACGACAGAGAATTTGTCTGGGAGTGGAAGAAAACCCAAATTGTTACCGAGAACGGCACGAAAACTGTGTCGCAAGGTTAATATAAACCCAAGAGTTGTTTAGAAAGGCATCGCCAAAAGTTTGGATTCGATGAGTATCCGTGTAAGTACTCGCACAATACAAGGTTGTTTAAATAAAAATGGGTTGTATGGAAATCGACCACGATGAATCTCTCTTCAAAAACCACGTCACATTGTCGCTCGTTTTAAAAACGTTCTTGGACAAAGACAATTGCTTTTGGGAACAAGTACTATGGAGTGATGAAAAAAAATGAGCTGTTTGGACATAATGGTTTACGGAAGATTTCAAGCAAGGTAGGTGATGCTTTCCTCCCAAAGAACACAGTGGCAACATTAAAACATGGAGGCAGCTCGATTATGTTTTGGGGTTGTTTTAGCTCAAGGGTGACTGGACAATTACTTGCAATAGGAGGAAGAACAAAAACTGCAGACTACATCAAAATCCTGCATGAAAATCTACAGCTATCAGCGCAAAATCTTCATTTAGGCTGGCGATTTACTTTCCAGCAAAATAATGATCCCAAACATACGTCTAAATCATTGACTGAATGGCTTCAGAAAAAAGATTACATTTCTGCTAATCGCCTTCAATAAATCCTGACATGAATCCAATTGAAAATCTATGGAAAGAACTGAAAAAGTTAAAATTAATCGTTGGTCACCAAAAAAGAAAAAAAAATAATTCAGAAATTAGAATGTGTAACCATTGAAGAATGAAATGAAATCCCAGTAAAGACTTGATCAAAAACTATAGAAAATGATTGCAGAAAGTTATAAAGATTAGAAGCCATGCTATTGTTAATATTGTGAAAAATGCTCATTTTTTTTCTATTTTTTCACACTGTACGAATAATGTTGCCTTTTTCTATTTTGTATAGTTCACTTGTGAAATTTGTTGTATTAAAAAAAAAACCCTCCATGTATTTAAAAAAAAACCCTCCATGTACCTAATAAGTTGACTATGTCCTCGTCTTAGTAAAATAACACTGACGTAATAAATGAACTGCAACTAGAATTTCGAAAGAGAACTTTATCTTTAAATCCACATACGAACCTAATAACAATAATAATAATATTCCTTTTCTTGATATATTGATAGAGACCAATAATAATACTTTCACTAACACCCCATATTAAACAAAAACCTACTTGCATAATCTCATGCACTTACAATTATAAGAGTGATGTCTTAACTACTATAAAATAACAATCATGCACAATTTAATAAACCGTGATAAAGTTAACTCACTCACAAAAAGATTTTCTACACTGAACTAAAAAAAAAAAAAAACCCTTATTAATAATGACTTTTCTAACTACATTGTTGATGAACAAATAAGGCGATCTATTACAAATTTTAAATAAATAAATTTGAACATAAATCAAATAGAACATAACTCTTCCTCAAACAACCCTAAACATATCTGATGTAATGGAATAACTAGTCACACCCATGAATGATTATACTATAGGTAGTAAGTACCTATAAAGTCAAGTGTCTACGAGAGACTCTGGGAAGAGTGAGAGCGAGAAGACGCAAGCACATCCAACCTTCCAATTAGTGGCACTCACTACTAGATCGACCTCTGTGTTTAACTGTTCCGTATTTCATATTGTACTGGTTGTGTACAATAAACCCTTCTTCTATTATCCACCTGGTGTTAAGTATTTATTCCCTTAGCACGGAATATAACAATATCAATCTTTTATATCGTAATCCGATAATAAATATAAGCAAGATGAAAAGATCCTTAAAAAACTTATAAGTACTAATATATCCCACAGATTCCAGTAAAAAATAAAATGAATTGTATACTATACTAAATTTAATACAACTTAATCACCCGTAATAACTCCTCCCCGACAATTAACATATTGCAGAAAATCAATACAATAGATCAAATGTTCTTTTAAAATTTAAAATGTCCTTTGGGAGATTGCATCTCCGACAAAAAAAGCTAATATATATGCTGGTTATTCTACAATGACGTTATCAAGACGGCTCACTCTACACATTAATGATTCATAATACATTGCACAATATCGGTAAAAACATTCCTGTACACATACACAATTTAGAAGAATATTAGTCGACAATACCTTTATACTCTACTGCTGTGGAGTGATTTCGCAGTGGAGGCTTGTATTTGTACTAAATCGGTCTTAAAATAGGATCGACGTACAAAACGTTAGGAACTTGATATAATAGGTATTACGCAGAGTAATCTTGTTGTGGTTGCTGATACTTTCGTATTCAACTAACTGTCGTCCAACATCGAACGACCGACGTTTCTCTTACTACTCCTACTTATATTAGGTGGGAGAGTCTATTAACTATAGAATAGGTGAATTTCACCATAACATCTACCAAGAACATAAAAGGCAGAAACTACAAATTCTCGAAGCTGTCTTTATTAAAAAATTAAAACCAACACTTAACAAAATTAATTATCAATATAGTAAAAATGCTCTGAAATGCTTATAGTAGAAAAACTAAACAGTTACTTTAAAAACAAGAAAACTCTAACTTCCTAACAAGAATTCACTTCTTAAATAAGTTACCTCCATTACATTAAAACTTTTACAACATGGAAAAATTTTAAAATCACCGTTTGTGCCTTTGCGCAGGACAGGAACTGTTAACGGTTTCCCCACAAAAGCAAACGTTTACTTCGGACAAACACAATTATTTGTCTTAGCCATCATAATCCTGACGATGATAAAATAAAAATGAATAAATACAACCATGGTACCTTCTTTTGCTCCCTTTAATCATGAAACAACAAAGCGCATATATATATATATATATATATATATATATATATATATATATATATATATATATATATAATCAGTGTTTATCTGCTTTTTTCATATATGTATTTAATTGTTTTTTATGCACATATATTTCTATTAAATTTTATTAACATCATATATCTAATTAAGTACATTAATATATATTAAGCATATCTATATGTGGATAACTATATATATGTGTGTGTGTGTGTATATATATATATATATATATATATATATATATATATATATATACACACATATACATATGTATAGTTACAATGAATCATTTATACAAAAAGTAGATTAGTAAAAGTTAATATATTTATATCATTAAATTTACTAATCTACTTTTTGTATGAATGATTCATTATAATATAAATTGAACTGCACCACATATTTGATATATATATAGTTATACATACATATATATATATATATATATATATATATATATATATATGCATGTTTAATTAAAAAGGACAGACAAGGTACTACGTTTAAGCTTTTTATTTAATTTTATTTTATTTTCTTGTGTTCTAACAAGAGCTTTCTTTTCTGGACAAAGGGTGTGTAAGAACTGTCCAAATGTTTTATATTTCCGAGCGCTTTCGGCTATACCTTTAGCCATTATCAAGGATGATTCGATTTTTCAGCTTATTTGAGTGTGTGCGTTCTGTGTATGTCTTAGTGTGTAGTAGGGATGTTTTTAATTTCCGAATACGGTTAGCACATTGTGGCCTTGTTCGTAGTTAATATTGTTAAGAGTTGGCAGAAAAATTAAACAAAAAGCTTAACCGTAGTACCTTGTCTGTCAATTTTAATGAAACATGCATAAAGGAAGGATTGCTGTCTAAATATACAACTATATATATATATATATATATATATATATATATATATATGCATCTGAATTTATATAGAGAGAAGCTTATACGTATGTACTTTCGAAATGCCTGTGTATAGAAGGCCGGAGCGTACTACCTCCGAACCTCTCAACCGCGGGGTGGGGGTCGGTTGTAGTATGCATCACTCTGATTGAGGGTCTAGGTAAGTGCTTTGTGACCCTCGTATCTTAGTAACATTTATTTTTCACTATCTATATTTATATACGTTACAAATTAAACAAAGCACAACTAATTATTAAAGGCTGAAAGATTTTCGCGGATTTTACGACATCTTTCGTCCAAATCCCCGAATTTGTTGATTGCCTAAAAAACTAGATAAAATTCACTAGTTTTTTATTCTTAATGTTGAATCTGTTAAAATTCTTCATCTTTAAAATTCTTCATCTTTTTAACAAGAAAGATCTCACGTTGATGTTAAAAAATTGCCGCAAAACGTTGATTTATTTAAGATGGAATGATCTATTATGACATGTCTCTAATTTGTATTTAGATACATTGTATTTATTTTCAGTTTTTCAAGTTAAATTCCTCACCTATATTGCATACTAGCAGTAGAGCTCGGCGTTACCCGGGGATGTAACAGTAAGAGATAGATCAAGTATCGACCATCATAAAGACTAAAAAATAAAATTGACAAAGATTATTGTTTAAGGTTGACGGACACGCATGTCTTAATTAGTTTTTTTTTTAACGAATTGGTCAAACCCAAACTCAAACAAAAACATTGTTTTCAATCGGTATGAGTCTACCGATTGAATAGAACTTTATTATAAACAATTGTCTTGTAAATGGAATTTTTAAAGCATTCTGAATGTAAAAATAAAGAAAAAAGTGTGAAAGACAATAAGAAACACTACCTGCCAAAAAAAACAGTGAAGTTTTGTTGAAATCGGTTGAAAAATGTAGGAAATCCGATCCCATATATAAACGAACACACACACACACACACACACACACACACACACACACACACACACACACACACAACATGGGTTTTATAATAATTATAACTCGATATGAGTTGTCCCCCTTTCATTTTTGCGACAGAATCGTGTTTTATCGTATTTTCAAATTGATTTCGTGCAAAAACAATTGTGTTTTTCCAATTTTGGTCGCTGTCAGAACCACCGCAAGGTAATTTTACGTAGTCCTGTGAAGTTTTGTTGAAATCGGTTGAAAAATGTAGGAAATCCGATCCAATATATAAACGTACACACACACACACACACACACACAATGTGCGTTTTATAATAAGTAAGATGATCCATTATTGTATATAATTAGGTTAAAATAAAATTTGTATTTTATATGAAAAGTACCTTATGTAAATTGAGATATAGTATAATGGGGTCCGAGTAAATTAGATTTAGGGGTATAATAGATACGGAACAAGACACCCTTGCACTAGCCCTAATAATAATAATAATTTTGGAGAGGCGTATCATAGATCCAGCGGAAATGGCACGAAAAGTCTGCACCAGTCCTGTGTGTGCGTGTGGTATTGATATAAGTCTTTCTCCTCATCAGTGATTCTCAAAATGGTCAGTAACGCAGAGGTGTTGTGAACTCTTAAGTGAATGTGTAACCGCTCTTGGACATTTGGAAAGTGTTAAATTTTGAAACCTCAACAGAATGCAGAAAGCACTGGACGGCCGTTTCGTCCTATATTTGGGACTCATCAGCAGTGTGCATCCACTACCGAGAATTGAAACCCTGACAGTTAGGTTGTCAAGCAAACATCATACCAACTGTTCCAACGGGTCTCGGTGACGAAGCGATTGCAAATCAGGCTCAATATAACGCCGCTCGCTCACATATTCTGAGATGGAACTCTACTGAGTTCTCTCTAACCATAGGACTGTGATGAATTACTTAAATATAATTATCAAATCCTCCTAATAATTCCTATCACGTGTATATCATTGCTTGAACCGGCTTCTAATGCTCTAGAGTGAACGGCTTGGTGATAATAGTCGTGGCTCCAGGGGGCACAGTCCTATGGTTAGTGAGAACTCAGTAGAGTTCTACCACAGAATATGTGAGCGAGCAGCGCTATGTTGAGTCTGATTTGCTAAACTAAAGACAAAAAAAAAAAAATAATAATCGTGTGGTTGAGAGTGTCATGGGAGTGCAAAAGTGTAATGGCGCCTACGTCTTTTTTTGTGTTTAACAATTGAGGAACAGAGTGTAAAATAAAGGGACGTGCAAAATAACGATGACCCAGCCGGTGGAGTGATAACTTGGTCCGGTTGACGTATATTGATATCGCTATCGAAAAAGGCTTCGTATATATAATACGCCACATATATCTTCATTCGGAGCATATCTAGTGGAATTTGGTAATAGCTTGAGAAAAAAAAAATAAATACAAAGTATTTGACGATACGTTGCTCTTGGCAGGATGACAAATAAGCAAAATCTGAAATTACAGATTGAATCTACGACTGTCATGGAGTACTCAGACCTTCCAAAGTTTAGGCAAAAAAAGATATTGTGCTTTGAGAACTTTTGCAGTAATGCACTGTAACTGTTAAAATCACTTTTATGTCTGAGATGAAAGCACTTGGTAAATAAAAGTGATTTTCACTGTTACGGTGCATTCCTTGCCTTATTTGATTGCAATACACGAAAAAATATACGTGAATATGAACAGATTGTGTTAAAAATAAGCAGACATAATGTTTGTAATTTATTTCATCAGACATACCTATATATATATATATATATATATATATATATATATATATATATATATATATATATTATTTGATTTCAATTATTAAAACACGTAAATTTCAGAAATACGTTATTCCAAATAAAATTTCGCTTGAAGATGGAACAGAGCTTGCTTTAACTCAATTTAAATTCAAATAATTTTATTGAAGTTTTCATTCTCTTGTTTTGAAACATGAGACCTCTTATGTCGCGAGTTGGAATCATATTTTAAATAAATAATTATATTTATGCTCTACTTTTGTATCGAGCACTATTTTGTAAAAATAATAACTAAAATACTAAGGGACTTTGGATTATTTACCTAACCAGTTCCTTCCTATTTTCTATATATTTTCACACACACACACACACACACACACACACACACACACACACACACATATATATATATATATATATATATATATATATATATATATATATAATAGAAGATAAGTTGGTCAATAAAAAAAAAGTCAAACGAAAGGCTACCGATGAAATCATTACGAAAAAATTTCATTAATATTAATCAGGTGACAATCACCTGGTTAATATTAATGAATGTTTTTCGTACTAATTTCAACGGTCCCCTTTCGTTTGCTTTGTTTTATTGACCAACTTAGCGACTTTATTTTATAAACTATATGAAGCATACGTGGACTCTTTTTTTAATCATATATAAATATATATATATATATATATATATATATATATTAGACCATTGGAAAACATTAATGAAACTATATTTACATTATTCGGACTATTGTCCTCATCTTTTTTGCCATATTTATCACAACGTTTCGGCCTTCTTAAGGTGAAGAATAATGTAAATAGTGTACATAATACCTCATCTCAGAAATATAGACAGATAATGAAATTATATTTGTTCTGAAATTTCGCAATTTTAGGCTTTATCAGATCCGAAAGCGAAAATGAGAGCCGTGTATATCCATTTGTGTATACAGTGTAACCCGGATATAAGAGGCCCGGATATAAGAGAAACCCGGATATAAGAGAGATTCTCTCCGGTCCCAAATTAGAGCCTGTGTTAATATACATATAAAATAGACCAAACCCGGATATAAGAGAAACCCGGATATAAGAGACTTCGTCTCCGGTCCCGACAACTTTTTATATCCTGGTTACACTGTATTTAAATAATGAAATCTTATTATTTCTTTCCCAAGCTGGCGTTTCTCGAGATTAAAAAATAAAGAAAAAAAGAAAGTGAGTGAATTTTAAAAAAAAAGTCGTTCATATTTATTTTCTTTACTTTCAGCTTTCGTGTCGAAAGATACAAATTCCTTCACATTGAATAAAAAGATTATTTTTTTTTTTTATATTCATGCGTTTTCTGTGTCGACATTATGTTTTAAATTTAGGATATATGATGCCGACAAAGTTTTCAATTTTTGACAATTGGAAGGATTTTTTTTAACTCGAAAACTGATGAAGCCCAAAACAGTAAAATTACGTAATCGGATATATTTCGGAACAAACATATTTTCGTATATTGTCAAAAATTGAAAACTTTGTTTGGGATCATATATTTTAATTTTAAAACATATACATATATATATTACAATAAACGTTTTTTGTAATGGGCACGCGTATTTAAGTTACTATCCCTGTTATTTTAGGTTTTTTTTTTTGTTTTTTTTTTAAACAGGGGAATTAATATCAACCGGCCTAGATTCAGTCTAGGCCGGTTGATATTAATTTCAAGAAAAAGAATTAAAAAAAAAACAACAGAAAAAAATCTGTTTATATTTCTGAGATGAGGTATTATGTACACTATTTACATAATTCCGACTATTGTCCTCATCTTTGTCGCCATATTTATCCGATCCTTCAGTATCTGTCTATATTTCTGAGATGAGGTATTATGTACACTATTTACATTATTCGGACTATTGTCCTCATCTTTGTTGCCATATTTATCCTATCCTTCAATATCTGTCTATATTTCTGAGATGAGGTATTATGTACACTATTTACATTATTCCGACTATTGTCCTCATCTTTGTTGCCATATTTATCTGATCCTTCAGTATCTGTCTATATTTCTGAGATGAGGTATTATGTACACTATTTACATTATTCCGACTAGTGTCCTCATCTTTGTCGCCGTTGTACGCTCCGGCCTTCTCCAGGTTGTTGGAATGTCGAAGTAAACCCTTTATTTCGCTAACTAGGATAGACTGTTCTAGTTCCAGGTACCATGTTTAATGGATGTCAGTTATCAGTTATCTCCTGTTAATTCCCCTCTGCAAGGACACATGGCACAGTGGATAAAGGCGTTGGTTAGATCCCGTGACAGGACCCAAAGAGTGTGAGTTCAATACCCGGTTAAGGCAGTGGAGAACTTAGAGAGAGGAATTAACAGGAGATAACTGATAACTGACATCCATTAAACACGACATGTAACTAGATCAGTCTCCCCCAGTGAGCGAAATAAAGGGTCCAGTTCGACATTCCAACCACCTGAGGAAGGCCAGAGCGTACGACAGCCTAAGCGTTGTAATAAATATGGCGACATTGATGAGGACAATAGTCCGAATAATGTAAATAGTGTACATAATACCTCATCTCAGAAATATAGAGAGATACTGAAGGATCGGATAAATATGGCGACAAAGATGAGGACAATAGTCGGAATAATGTAAATAGTGTACATAATACCTCATCACAGAAATATAGACAGATACTGAAGGATCGGATAAATATGGCAACAAAGATGAGGACAATAGTCGGAATAATGTAAATAGTGTAAATAATACCTCATCTCAGAAATATAGACAGATACTGAAGGATCGGATAAATATGGCGACAAAGATGAGGACAATAGTCCGAATAATGTAAATAGTGTAGTAAACAGAAAAACAAACAAGCGAACAAAAAAATAATGTTTATAAACAGTGAAGTTTTGTCAGCCTCCATATTGATCGAAATAATAAGGGAAATATTTCTCCCGATTAAATATGTCGACTTAATATAAAATGTTTAGTATTAAGAAAATTGATGCTGAGAATACCATGAACTGAACATGCGAGCAACGACAAAGTTTTAGAGAAAATGGAAACAAAAGCGACACTTGTACTTAGAATCAGAAAGAGACAGCTGAAATTTCTAGGGCATATAATAAGGAAAGAAGGCTTGGAAAATTTGTCACTCACGGGACATGTTGAGAGGAAGTGGGAGAGGGCAAACGGGCAAATAACCTTCCTAACGAACTTGTGTACATGTTTAGCAGAACGGAGATTAGAAAAGATAGCGAAAAGGAAAAAGATTACTAAGGGCTACAAAAGACAAGATGTTGTGGAGAGCCATGATCGTCCACGACCTATATGGTCACGGCACACACAAGGAGAAGAACGAGCGTCTGTAAACGGTTGGCAGAACGAAGATTAGGAGAGAAAGCAAAAAGAATAATTTACTAATGGATTACAAAGGACAGGATGTTGTGGAGAGCCATGATCTCATACGTCTTGAAGGGTATGTCACATAGAGAAAGAAGAGGAATGAACTTGTGTAAATGGTTGACAGAACGGGGATCATGAGAGGGAGACCAAAAAGACATAAATTATTAAAGGCTACAAAGGACAGGAAATTGTGGAGAGCCATTATCGCCCACGTCCTATAGAGTCAGAAGAAAAAAAACCAGCATGTGTAAATGGTTGGCAAGAACTGTGATCAGGAAATGTAGCAGAAAGGCAAACATTTAATAAGCGCTACGAAGTACCAGAAATTGTGGAAAGCCATGATCTCCCACGTTCTGAAGGGTCAGGGCACATAGAAGAAGAAGATTAGCCGAAATCGCTCTGAACCACATTTTCACGCAGTCAGTCCTAAAAAAAAAAAAAAAAAAAACAAGAAAAAAAAAACTTGTAATGACTCAGCAGTAATTAAATAAATAAAAAATCGCAAATTATTCTTTGTCTGACATTTTTAATGGAACATACATAAAATGGCTACGCGCGTGAAATTACTAACCAGGATAAAGCTGATTCCGTTACTGACTATATATATATATATATATATATATATATATATACGAATATTTGAGTGCGTACGTGCGTGTTTATGTTTGTGTGGGTTGGAGAGACGGCATTTTCTGACCGAGCCAATCCGACGTAGCAAGTCAAAGCAAAGTTATCGCAATCTCTAAATGCCGACGTCAGCCATCTTGAGGATGAGCGACGCCATTATGTCTCGTCGGCTCACAATTGGAAATGGCTCCAGTCCTTCGTATCAAGTGACTCCGGACATTGCCCTAATGCTTCCCAGGGACAACCATTTGCTTCTTGGCTTTCTCCACTCGATTGCTCGCTTTGTTGCCAAGCTAATTTTCGAACGTCATCTTTGTCCCTACTCTTTCATTATCTTGCTATTTTCTCTCTCTTTCTCTCTCTCTTTCTCTCTCTCTATCTCGATTTGCCTACCCTCTATCAATCTACATTTCTCCTTGTTTCTATAAACCCCCGTTTCATTTGCCTATATATTCCACTCCCCTCTCTCTCTATTTTCTGATGACTTTCTTTATCTCCTCCTCTATTTTTCTCCTTTCTCTCGCTCTTCTCTCTCTTTCTCTCTATCTCACACACCCTTTTCCCCTCTCTCTCATATATGTCTTTTTAGTCTCTCTCTATAGCATTCTCTTTCCGTTTTACTTTATCTTCCATCTTATTCCTACATATATTTCTCCTTCTTGGCTCTCTCTATTACTCTCTAATTACATTTCTTTTTCTTTCTTCTTTCTTTTTTCTTTCTTTCTTTCTTTCTTTCTTTCTTTGACTGTTTTCCTTCTTTTTAGTCTCCCCCTGAAACTTATCTCGTCTCTCTCTTTTCTCTCTCTATTTACGTCATTTATTTTAGTCTCCCTCTTCATGTTTCTTCCTTTCTATCTCTCCTTTTTCTATCTATCTATCTATCTATCTATCTATCTATCTATCTATCTATCTATCTCAGGCTATTTCTATCTATCTATCTATCTATCTATCTATCTATCTATCTCAGGCTATTTCTATCTATCTATCTATCTATCTATCTATCTCGGGCTATTTCTATCTATCTATCTATCTATCTATCTATCTATCTATCTATCTATCTATCTATCTATCTATCTATCTATCTATCTATCTATCTATCTATCTATCTATCTATCTATGTCACTTCTCTCTCACTGTTTTATTACCCTCTTTAATATTTTCCTTTTCTCAATGTCTTTTATTTATTTGCCTTTCAAACTATGCTTCCATTTTTCACTCACTCTTTGTCGCACCCCCTTTGTAGTGGCTACCTTCCTCGTTTTTCGGATTCGTTTTTACTCCATTCACTCATCCATCTTCTTCTTCTTCTTCTTCTTCTTCTTCTTCTTCTTCTTCTTCTTCTTCTTCTTCGTCATATTATTAGTAGTAGTAGTATGACGTAGTAATATTGGCATGTTTACATTAGATATTTGATATTCATAGCAATAGACATACAAATATTTATATAATATAATAGTTGACATCTCTACGTTTGATTTCCTTAAACAGTGAAATTAATGTTAACCGACCGAGAAATCCTTCTTCTTCGATATTCCTTGTCCCTTTAGCACTAGGGCGATCGTGGCTCTCCACAGCTACCTATCCTTTGTAACTCTTAGTAACGTTTGTATTTTTTATTATTCCTCCCAATTCCTTGTTCTACAATCCCTTTGCACAAGCTTGTTAGGTAGGTCGCTTGCGGTTTTCGTCTGCCTCTCTTGTCTTATGAGTGTTGAATTCTCCAAACTCACTTACCTTATTATATGCCATAGGAATTCTAACGGTCTATTTCTGATTCTAGGTATAAATGTACGTTTTGTTTTCATTGTCCTTAAAACCTCTTAGTTAAATCCCATGTTCAATCCAGGTGTTCTCAGTATTCACCTGTCGAACAAGGTTTCTGTTGCCTCCGGGCTTCTCTTCATCTGTAAGAAGATTGTCTAGCTTTCATTGTCATATTTCAGAGCAAAATTTTCTATCATCTTAAAACACTACCCAGATATGAAAACTTCTGCAATTGTTTAATTTAGACATCTTTAATACGTAGTAGGCACCTTGGACTTTTCTCTTTCTGACAACCATAGTCTCTGTCTTCTTAGAATTGATGGTTAGTCCTTCCTTCATGCTTTCCTTTTCTATATTTATTTGATGTTGATATCTCTAATTTGTATTTCGCTTATCGGACCTTTTTTTTTGCTGACAACCCTATTCTCTGTCTTCTTAGAATTGGCGTATAGTCCTTCCTTCATTCTTTCCTTTTCTGCATTTGTTTGATGTTGACATCTCCAATTCATAATTTGCATATCGCACCTTTTCTCTTGCTGTCAACCATATTTTCTTTCTTCTTAGAATTGATAGTCCTTCCTTCATGCTTTCCTTTTTGTACTTGTTTGATGTGGACATCTCTAATTCGTAATACCTCTCTTATATCCGGGTTTCTCTTATATCCGGGTCTCTTATATCCGGGTTAAACTATAGTTTCCTTTCTGCATCTGCTATCAATCCTGTGTCATCTGCATAGCTAACGCTGTTAGAACTATGGCCGCCAACAATAAATCCTGGTAGGACTTATAATTCTCTCATCAGGCACATCCTTGTCTTACGCCCCTTTCTATTTTTGTATATTTACTGGATTCATATTTATGTAGGTGATATTTTTTATCGAATAGCCTAAAAATAAATAAATAAAAGGTCAAATTTTCCGTACAAATCCAATGTCCTGTTTTGACATGCATTTCCATTTCGTAAATGCAAAATATCATAAATAATTACATTGGTTATACAACTACATGCTTATCCAGACACCTTACATTACACCTATCTGATCACAGCTCCATTAGAACCCATTTAAACACACACACAAATTTACCAGACTCCATTAGAAACATACCAGTAGAAAACACAAATATATTAACTGCATCCACTTGCAAAAAAGACTAAAAATAATGGAAGCTTTAATAACAAAAAAGAAAAAGCCAACTCTCAACAATATTAACTACGAACAAGGCCACAACGTGCTAACCGAATTCGGAAATTAAAAACATCACTACTACACAGTAAGACATACACAGAACGCACACACTCAATGAAGCTGAAAAATCGAATCATCCTTGATAATGGCTAAAGGTATAGCCGAAAGCGCTCGGAAATATAAAACATTGGGACAGTTCTTACACACCCTTTGTCCAGAAAAGAAAGCTCTTGTCAGAACACAAGAAAAATTAAATAAAAAGCTTAACCGTAGTACGTTTTCTGTCGTTTTTAATTAAACATGGATATATATATATATATATATATATATATATATATATACCCAAGTATATGATTGGTGTATATGGAATGAATTCCAATAACCAACAATTACTATTCTTAAAAGAGTGCTCAATACAAAGTAGAGAAGATATAATTATTTATTTAAAACCATTTATTTTACACTCAACATCATCACTTGATAAGACACCGAGGGTGTTGAAACAAAATGGCTATTTTTGTAGTGATTTTATAACATATTTATGTTATAAATTTAAAAAAAGAAAAAATAAATGTATATATATATATATATATATATATATATATATATATATATATATATATATATATATATATATATATAAATAAAAAAGAAAGAACAGTAAGATATAAAATCCGGTGTTCTTATAGATATTTTATTTTTACAAAATAGTGCTCAATGTAAATTTACAGAGCATTAATATTATAAATTAATTGATTTAAAATATGGTTATTTTCGAAAATAACCATATTTTAAATCAATAATTTATAATATATATATATATATATATATATATAAAAAAATTTCTAAGAGTTAACCTGCAGAAAAAGACATTTTAAATGTAAATGACAATAGGAAAACTGTAATAGTTGCAGACGCGTTTCGTCCAATGTGGACTTTCTCAAGGCAATTTCTGAAGCAGGCATTTATAAAATAAATTGCCAAAACTGTTCCTCCCAATATATTGGAGAAACAAGCAGAAATTTTTAAAAACGCATTTATGAGCACAAAAGGGACCTCACAAAAAACAACTTAGCTAATGCACTAGTAATACATAGAAATTAGCCACAACCACTATTTTATAATTTTAAAAATGGTACACTCATAAAAAAAAATAACTCACTCAGAAGGAAAATCCTAGAGAGTGCCGCCATTGAATATTACCCAAATCTTTTTCCTTATTTCACCTTTCTTAACAGAATTACTACTCTCCCAAATAAACGTACACAACAATATCGTGAAATCAAAAGAAAATGGTTGAATCCGTCAACACGGCAATGATAACAATATCTCAACACCTGATATTAATTGACGTAATTTTACGTTAACAGTATGAAAATAGCGTTCTCTAAATTCTTCCAGTTGCTAAGGACATTTTGTTTTTGTTATTATTAGTTACTTTGTTTAAATAAATTCATTTCGTTTTTGCCTTGACATTGGACAAAACGCGTCGACAACTATAACAGTTTTCTATTGTCATTTACATTTATATATATATATATATATATATATATATATATATATATATATATATATATATATATATATACTTTTGAAAGTCCAATTTTTAAGATAATTTTTTAAGGGGTCGCATCATACACGAGAGATATAAAATTAGCATAGGTACTGCTAGCCCTGGCTACGTCGTTGACCAAACTATATATCCATTAACTGTAGTCAAAATAGGTCTTCAATCGTCGCATGATACGCGAGTATATATATATATATATATATATATATATATATATATATATGAACAGTGGAAGCTCAATTTAACGAACTAATAGGAGGAGGGTCGTCTGTTAAAACGGTTTGTCCGTTAATTTGAAGCACTATTTTTTTTTTAGCTTAAAAACCCAGTACAGTGTAAAATTATTGTAAATAAATGTAAATACAGTGTATACGTATGTGTATTTTATTTTTAAGTTTCTATATACTTTTACATAAAGTTTGAAAGTTAAATCCGAAGTCCATTGCTTCCGGGACCGTTAATTGGAGGTTTTACTATACATACATACATACATCTCTCTCTCTCTCTCTCTCTCTCTCTCTCTCTTTCTCTCTCTCTCTTTCTCTCTCTCTCTCTCTATATATATATATATATATATATATATATATATATATATATATTAGGTTGGTGCAAAAATAATGACGTAATAATGTCGTTTTTTGACGTTAAAAATACGTCACAAAACGACATTATTACGTCATTATTTTTGCACCAACCTATATATATATATATATATATATATATATATATATGAAGAAAAATTTGGAAAAACAAACAAAAATCCTTAAATGCAATTATGTTGTTTAAAATGAATGAAATGTCGACGTCTGACGTTTCGGTTTAATAAACCTTCTTCTGGACAATATTCATTAAAATACAATTCAGTTCAATTTGACAAAGACGATGGACATAAAAAATATATATGAAACTAATTAAATCCGACAATTATTCAATATATTTTGTCTATAGAATATTTTAATAGATAAAATTTATTTAAGTAAATACTCTGTTTTTAATTAAACAGCATTAATTACATTTACCGGCTTAAATGTGCGAGAAATTTCGTTCACCAAAATGAATCGAACCCCTGTCCCATATGGAACCGCCGACATATACCTGACTGTAGCTGGGTGGTGTAGCACGTCAGATGGCCTGTTTAAGTCTAACCCTCTCCCGGTTAGTTTGAGTCCAGATTTTTCTTTCTCCTAGAAAGAAGGCTATAGAACCCAGTCTTTCCTGCTATTTATCCATAGCTGGGGCAAGAAGTGATGGATTCATACCTTCACTAAGAGCATGTATTTGAATGTAATAAACTCAACTGGATTTCGAACTCGGCTCTCCGATTTCTCAATCCGGGCCGCTATCCATAACTCCACTGAGCGTCCAAGTACTGCTTGTTTTATAATATTCGTTCTAGGATTCAGTTAATTCATTAAAATCATTTTAAATATTTTTAATTTCATAATTTTTATTATCATACATTTATTACGATATTTATTTTTGAATAAATAATAATAATAATAAATGTTTTGCTTACATGCAATATGTATTATGTGCACATTATATATATATATGAAGAAAATATACGGAAAAACAAACAAAAATCCTAATATGCAATTATGCTGTTTTAATATTAATATAATGTCAACGTCGGACGTTTCGGTGTAGTAGACCTTCTTCAGGACATATTTATAACATAATTAACATTAGACTATATTCAATTCAACGTGAAAAGACGATGGACATGTTGAATTGAATATAGTCTAACCCTAACCCTAACCCTAGACCGAAACGACCGACGTTGTCATTATACTAACATTAAAACAGCATAATTGCATATTAGTTTTTCTGTATATTTTTCTTCATACTGTCGGATCTATATCCATATATTGGCTTACATACTGTCTACTGGAAATACATACCTGAATTTACTTGAATTTATTTTACATGGAAGACTTCAAGCTTGTCCATCGCCTTTTCATGTTGAATTGAATATAGTCTAATGTTAATTATGTTATAAATATGTCCTGAAGAAGGTCTACTAGACCGAAACGTCCGACGTTGACATTATATTAACATTAAAAAACAGCATAATTGCATATTAGGATTTTTGTTTGTTTTTCTGTATATTTTTCTTCATACTGTCGGATCTATATCCATATATTTGCTTGGATATATATATATATATATATATATATATATATATATATATATTTTGTATGAATGATTCATGTAATATAAATTGAAGTGCACCACATATTTGATTTAAAAAGAACTGATCCGACGTGCAACTTCTGGGATAATAGCTGCGACATTGCTCTATTTTTTGACCAATTTAGTTCATGCCACATCGACTGAAAAAAAAACTACTTCAGCAAAAGAATTCTCCAATTACCATATTAGTAAAAAAAACAAAAAAAAAACGCACCCTCTTTTAAAATTTTCCAAAAATTCAATCTTAGCGTTACGACCGTACGCTCCAAAATTTCTTACAATTAACAATAACACATTTCTAAAAAACATATTTCGATTCACATCTAATCTTTCGTGTTCCGTTATTACCTGGATGGATTTAAAAAAACAAAAACAAATCAATTTCCATGCCTGCTGACGTCTGTATGAACAGATGAAAGTAGTAGCAAAAAAAAAAAAAAAAAAAAAAGACCTTATACAAGTTGAATTTATTAAAAACAGGGATCACAACATTCATCTAGAGATTCGTGGGTTTATGCAATTTTAATAAATTTGTTTGCTAAGATGTATTCTCGACATTTATATCATTAACTTCACTAATATGTTTTTTGTATGAATGATTCATGTAATATATATATATATATATATATGTGTGTGTGTGTGTGTGTGTGTGTGTGTGTGTGTGGAGGCACGGTGGAGTAATGGATAAGCGGCTCGGATTGAGGAATCGGAGATCCGAGTTGGAATTCCAATCGAATCTATTACTTATGTGCTTATACCATTGGGAAAGGTATGAATCATTTTCTTCTCTTTCTTCTTGTTAAATAGCAGGACATACCGGGTTCTATAGCCTTGAATGGCAACTGGTCTACCGCAGAAAGAAATGACAACCTACTGCGGGAAAAATCCATCTCGTATTGTGATATAACGGAATATGCATGCACCAGTCTTCCCCCTCACTGGAATATGATTGGCTGGTGTCCGTCATAAATACCGACGGACGTGTAGGAGAGTCAAAGAGCCTTAGTCTGAGAGCTAAGTCTATAACGACACCCATTGGACTACGCCATTGATCTACACTTCTTACCTGCGACTAGGACGCGTACCAGTCGATTACTGCTACCATATTCTACTTGGTTATAATAGCCAAAACCACTTAGCTACTTCGTTCAAATATATCCCTTTCCGGGATATATCACTTTCTCCCTTTCCTTCCCTTCCTTCCTTCCTTCCTTCCTTCCTTCCTTCCTTCCTTCCTTCCTCTTTCTTTTCTTTCTCTCTTCCCTTCCCTTCTTTCTCTTTCCTTTCTTTCTCTCTTCCCTTCCCTTCCTTTCTTTCTGATATAATGGAATATGCATCCACCTGTCTTCCTCCTCACTGGAATATGATTGGCTGGTGTCCGTCATAAATACCGACGGACGTGTAGGTACGTCAGAGTCAAGAGCCTTAGTCTGAGAGCTAAGTCTATAACGACGCCCATTGGACTACGCCATTGATCTACACTTCTTACCAGCGACTACGGCGCGTACCAGTCGATTACTGCTACCGTATTCTACTTGGTTATAGTAGCCAAAACCACTTAGCTACTTCGTTCAAATATATCCCTTTCCGGGATATATCATATTGAAAGATACATAATCGCCAAGGCGTGTATTACGTATGGCACACAAGTAATAATTTATTTCATTAGGGTGGTAAAAAATTATCTTTAATATTAAAGGTACCCCCTTTTCTGTATTTTTTCTTTTTTCTTTTTAATGTATACGTAAGTGTCATAATCATTGGCCAGACAGAATATTTCGATTAGATACAAAAGCGTCTCTTCATTGATTTCCCTCTTGATTTCCTTTCTTTGTTGTTCTCATTTTTTTTTTCATTTTTTTCCCCCTTTCATGTGTCTTAAACTGTCACAATTTTTGTATCCATGTTTTCCGTAGGCTGTATTTTCAATTAGGTCAACAATTCGAAAGTCAGTTGTTTCGACTGAAAATAATTTCTATTTGTCTCTATCTAAATTTTTATATATATATAAAAAAATTTTCTCTATTACCTGCCCTCTCTGAATGACTTCTTCATCTTTCGTTCCACAATCTCACATTCGCTTTTTTTTTTTCCTGTCTTTATTTCCACATCCTCTCTTTCAATCTTATTTACGGGTTTTTCTTTCTTTCCACCATACTCCACTTTCACGTATACACCTTTTAAATAAATTTTGTTATTTTAACCTGGAGAAATATTTTCTGTTTTCATTTCCATTTGAAGGCCTGGTAAATTTACGACCTTAATGAAAAAAATTATTACCTCATGACGTTTTAGTGTTAGTGCCTTTTATAAGAATTATGAGTTACAAATACAACTATTTCTTACACGCTTTTCTTACACGCTTTTCACACACACACACACACACACACACACACACACACACACACACACACACACACACACACAGTGTATCCATAAAGTTCGTGTGCACTTTAAAATTTATAACTTTAAAGTGCACACGAACTTTATGGACACCCTGTATGTATGTATATATATATATATATATATATATTGTATATATATATATATATATATATATATATATATATATATATATATATATATATATATATATATATATATATATATACATATATATATATATATATATATATATATATATATATATATATATATATATATATATATATATATATATATATATATATATATATATATATATATATATATATATTATATATATATATATATATATATATATTATATATATATATATATATATATATATATATATATATATATTATATATATATATATATATATATTATATATATATATTATATATATATATATTTATATATATATATATATTTATATATATATATATATTATATATATATTTTTATATATATATATATATATATATATATATATATATATATATATATATATATATATATATATATATATATATATATATTTATATATATTTATATATATATATATATATATATATATATTCCGTTTCGTCTATAGCGTGAGTTCTACCTCCCGTTTCGTCTATAGCGTGAGGTCTACCTCAGTATAGCGTGATGTCTACCTCCGGTTTCGTCTATAGCGTGAGGTCTACCTCCCGTTTCGTCTATAGCGTGAGGTCTACCTCAATATAGCGTTATTTCTCCCTCCCGTTTCGTCTATAGCGTGAGATCTACCTCAATATAGCGTGAGGTCTCCCTCCCGTTTCGTCTATAGCGTGAGGTCTACCGCAACATCGAACTATGATATTGTACGTGTATACATATCTATTTAAACCTCATTTATATATCTATATACTATTCATGTTTAGAGGTAAAAAAAACACGCTAGCAAATGCAATACAGTTATTTTAACTATAAACACGTTGTATATCTTCTAGGAATGACACGAATTGATCGCTGGAATTTTTCCAGCCCCAAAATGATCAAGATGTGACTGGAACAGCTGATTTACCAACACCCCGCATTTTCTTGAGAATCAACGTTTTAGCATCCAACCACGATCGCTCAATTTTCTGAGTGTGTGCGCCTGTCGCTGGATCCACATACTGTCTCTGGTGATATACTGTTGACCACGTAAGGGGAGGGTCCCGGTAGACCAACGCTCTGCACCAGGGTAGACCACATATTGAGGTAGACCTCACGCTGTAGTGGCACCAAAAGTTCGATATTCATTCCTGTACTATTAATGCAATGGGAAACGTCAATATTTTGATATCATTATTTTATCCACTTGAGTTATTGAAAGTCCACAGGTAATGTGGCCTCTATTGTTTGCAACTCCACGAGAGCGCCTCTCTGCGCCTGCGTGGTCTCACGCTGTCCGCTGATCTAAGATAGAACAAATACATTGAATCTATAGCTTTATCTACCGCAAGGAAAGTTGGTTCTCTGTGTCGTGCCAGAAAGTTTTCTTCTCGCCTGAGTGCATCCTTCAAATCTATAAATCAACCATTCGCCCTTGCATGGAATACTGCTGTCATATATGGTCTGGAGCCCCAGCTGTTCGTCTCATGGTTCTCGATACAATCCAGAGATGGATATGCAATGTGGTTGGTCCTGGTTGGGCATCTCTGAACTGTTTCGCATCATTACTTTGCCTATATGGCAGTGAATACTGGAGAGTCTCCTCATAGATGAAGAAGAGACTTGAAGCAACAGAAACAAAGAAAAGAGTACTATCATTCTATATGGCAGTGAATGCTGGACAGTCTCCTCACAGATGAAGATGAGACTTGAAGTAACAGAAAAAGAAAAGAGTACTGAACTGCTATGTAATATCAGTCCTCCTATATTGCAGTCAATGCTGGACAATTTCCTCACCGGTGGAGGCAAAACTGTACTGAACACGGGAGCAACGACGAAGTTTCAGAGAAAATAGATGGAAACAGAAAGAAACCAATACTTAACATCAAGAAGTGACAGTTCTATGACACATAATGAGGAAAGACTGCTGGGAAATTTGACACTCATAGGGCATGTTGGAGGCAAGTGCGAAAGAGGAAAGTGGCGCATAGCTTGTATTAATGGTTGGCAAGGATGGTCATTAGGAGAGATAGCAAAAAGACAAAATTTACTAAGGGCTACAAAGGACAGGAAGTTGTGGAGAGTCATGATCTCACAGGTCTTGAAGGGACATGGCACATAGAGAAAGAAGAGGACTGAACTCGTGTAAATGGTTGGCAGGATGGTCATTAAGAGAGATAGCAAAAAGACAAAATTTACTAATTTACTATAAAAGGGCAGGAAGTTGTGGAGAGTCATTATCTCACACGTCTTGAAGAGACATGTCACATAGCGAAAGAAGATGACTGAGTTTATGTAAATGGTTGACAGAACGGGGATTAGAAGAAATAGCAAAAAGACAAAATTTACTAAGGGCTATAAAAGGTCAGGAAGTTGTGGAGAGTCATGATCTAAGACGTCTTGAAGCGGCACGGCACATAAAGAAGTAAGGGGAATGAACTCGTGCAAATAGTTGGCAGAACGGGGATTAGGAAAGATAGCAAAAAAAGAAAATTTACTAAAGGCTATAAAAGGAAGGAAATTGTGGAGAGCCATGAATTCACACGTCTTGAAGGGACACGGCACAGAGAAAGAAGAGGACTAAACTTGTAAATGGTTAGGAGAACGGGAGAGATAGAAAAAAGAAACAAAATTTACTAAGGGCTATAAAAGGGCAGGAAGTTGTGGAGAGTCATGATCTCAGACGTCTTGAAGCAATACGGCCCATAGAGAAATAAGAGGAATGAACTCGTGAAAATGGTTGACAGAACGGGGTTTAGAAGAAATAGCAAAAAGACAAAATTTACTAAGGGCTATAAATGGGCAGGAAATTGTGGAGAGCCATGATCTCACTCGTCTGGAATGGGCACGACGCATAGAAAGAGACGGATATATGCGCATGTCTTGTGTGATTAGTTTAGACATTGAAATATATGATCGGATTTCGAATTTCAGGTCGAGGCTACTGGCGTTTCCTTTCACGTCATGCACCGTTTGGCCGCGGGAACTGGTGCACTAAACAAAAAATGCCTTACTCCACAAAACATAACTAGCGTAAGTAAATAAGAAATTAGCGGGAACAGGGTAAGTACATTTTTTTTTTGTACTTGTCGAAATGTACGCGAGCGAGCGAGCGAGCGAGTTTGTGAGGTCAGAGTTATAGAATTGATAGGTGGCGGAGGCGGAGGCAATGGTGGCGGGTCGTGGTTTTCGCACAAGCACTGAGGAAAATGCTGAAAACAAAGAAAGTGCGTGTTATCTCCTAAAAAGAAGCTTGTAATGTTTAGGTGGTACGAGAATCTCTCCCCCCCCCCACCTCCAAACAAACAAACAAAAAAGTGTATGACGCGTGGGTCGGGGCGGTTTGTGGTGGGGTTGGGGGAATAAATTGCAGAACGGATGGGTAGGAAAGTGGTGGTGGCGGTGAGGGTTTCGGGACGCGTAAACGGACGTGAACCATTGGCGACACCAAAGCGATGGGAAACGATGGCATCCACACAAAAAAAAAAAAAAAATTGCAGCCAAAACAACTGGTGGGACTCCGGTGGACGCGTGAGAAGAGATACTAGCTTCTATCAGGCATAAGTTTATCTTCTTCCCCCTGCCAGGTGGGTGAGGCTCGATCCTAAGAATTATCTGCTTGAATAGTTGGTAGGAGGAGTTTTATTTTTAGCGGCTTATCAACCACTATGATTTATTTAGTGACGAAATCTAAATACTTTTAAACATAATTTTATGGCTATTTACACTACAGTGTAACCCGGATATAAGAGAGTTGTTGGGACCAGAGAAGAAGTCTCTTATATCCGGGTTTCTCTTATATCCGGGTTTGGTCTATTTTATATACATTAACACAGGCTCTAATTAGAGAGCAGAGAAAATCACTCTTATATCCGGGTTTCTCTTATATCCGGGTCTCTTATATCCGGGTTACACTGTATTTACGATCGCTCGGACTGTTGTTATCATGTCCACGATGTTTCGAACGTTGCACGCTCCGGTCTTCTTCAGGTGATATATGTTGGAATTTCGAACCGAACCCTTTATTTAGTTCACTGGGGTAGATTGTTCCCGTTCCAGATGCCATGCCTTTCCTGGATCATGTGCGGTAGATTATGTGCCATTGAACTGTATCTTCTTGATCCAGAAAAGGTATGGCATGTGGAACGAGAACAACGATCGAAACGTCGTGAACATGACAATAAAGATGAGGACAGCAGACTAGTGTAAATAGTTACAATATCTCATCTCAGAAATATAGACAGAATTTTATGGCTTTTAACTATATATATACTGAACGCAATTGTATGCCTTCAACTACAGATAAAGTGTGTTAGTCATCTTGCTTTTAAAATGTATTGTTGGTAATTTTACTATAAATATGTAGTGTTGGTAATTTTTTTGTTTGCTGGCATTTTTACTATAAAAATATATTTGTATGCTTTTATAGTGTTTTGTTTCTTTTTTTTGGGGGGGGGTGTTCACTATTTGCCCAGAGCTGGAACCCTGACAGGTGCTGCCACATCGGGTCAGGGTGGATCTGGGAACAACAGTTATGAGGTGGTTTCCTACTCCACAAAGCCTCTGATCTTCCGATTGTATTTGCGATAGAAATAATTTGTAAAAAGGATTAGAAAGAAGTAAATCTATATTTTTTTAAGGTTTATTGAAATTTTATTTAAGTTTCCACATGTCCTCCATCATTAGCAATACAAAGGGTAATACAATTTTGCAGTCTACGGAAAACATTTGCCAACTGATTTACAGTAATGCCTGAAATCACATTAGTTATTTTAGCTCTACTTAAAACTAGGTACATTAAACTTTATAACATTTTTTACAGATTATTTCTATCGCAAATACAAATAAAGTTATATGTGTGTGTGAAATGTGTGTGTATATATATATATATATATATATATATTATATATGCGCGGTACTTATTGGAAAGCGCTCAATATCAGTGATAGAGCTAACATATATATATATATATATATATATATATATATATATATATATACGCAACCATATATAAATCCAAAATTTAAAGATTAATCAGTTTGTCTGACGATCGCAAATAGCGTGAAACCCAGGGTCACAAACTCACATCAATCCAACTATATATATATATATATATATATATATATATATATATATATATATATATGGCGCCACACACTACACGAAATGGACAAAGTCTGACAATTATTTTAATATCTTTTATTGTTATACGTTATTTACACAGACACAAATATTATATTTAAGTAAATGCTCTGTTTATAATAAACAGTATTAACAACATTTACCGGCCTGAGCTTTCGAGAATTTTTCAGATCCGAACCGCGGTGGACGAAACAAAGCATTCGGTTCGAAATTTTAATCACCTGAAGAAGGCCAGGGCGTACATCGTCTGAAACTTTGTGAATGAAGATGAGGATAACAGCCCGAATAACGTAAATAACTCTACTCCGTGTTAAATAATGCTCTTCTGTGAAAATTTAAGCTAAACTTAAGAAATATTTGTTTTTAATGTAGATTAATTAAACTTTAAATTAGTTCATCTTCATCAAATAAAGTTTTAGAAAAGTACATTTCATTTTTGAAAGATTTTTTTCGAATAAAGAGGATTATGTTGTGTAGACAGATTTGTCAATATGGTAGATTTTAGCGATTTAAAAAAAAAAGAAATTCTGATTAAATTAAATTTGGTTTGAAAATATTTTGCTTATTGGAAATATTAAATTTAATCTATTAGCTTGGAAGTAAAACTGAAATGAACGCTCCAAGAAAGATCTTTTTTTTTTTTCATTTTAAAATGCATTTTAAGTACGTTCCTCCAAAAATTCGCTGACAAAAAGGAGCATAACATAATGAAAAAGGCCCCAATCTTGATAAAAACAAAGTCATATCATCAAAATGTTGATGTTATTATTAAGAGAAAAGACCAAAATATTTTTTGATTATTTTATTAAATTTGTTTAAATCGTTTTTAGCACGTTTGAAATTTTGGTTAAAATTTTCGTTTTTCTTGCGTGGACAGCAAAGATTTTAGCGTCTTTTTTTTTTTTGTGGTAAAAACACACATTGATTTGGAAAATTAATTGACGGATTTTAATGAAACTTTCAGGACTTATTCACAAATGAATGAAACTGTTTTTGAAAATTTTGTTTTTAGAAAATCTTGGTAGAAATATTTTTCTTTTACATCTGTTCCCTCCCCTCCCCCCACTTCCTTAATGAAATTTCGAGAAATTAAATTTTGTCCCTCTTCATATTCATATTAGTTAAAAGCAGCAGTCCTTGGAGAATGTAAATCAACATTTTTTTCTTCAAACTCATTTACCGAAAATCTGCTCTGAATAGTAAAATAAATGCAATCAAACTAAGACATTATTTAATTTGAAAAGCTTTTAATTGATTTTATAAATACGATATAAGGACACTATTGTTTTAAAATATTTTTTTCGGTAAATAATGAATTTTTAAAAGAATTTTTTTCATTTTTTTTTTTAAGTTTGAAAAGGGTTCTAAAGGGTTAAATTAATACAGAATTTTAAAAGATTTAAAAAATCTTTTAAATTTCTGTATTAATTTTAGTCTTTTAGATTATATTATTATAAAGAAGAAACAATCTTTACTAATCATAAATTGAAAAGCTTAGTACAAATCCTCACGGACCAATAGTACGACACCCGGATGACCCGACCGTGGAGGGGGAGATTAGGAAGGAGGGGTTCATTGTAGCAATGCTTTGTGACCCTTGCTATCTTATCAACATTTGATCTTTTCTATCTATATTTATGTAAGTTGTAAATTATATAAGTTGCAACAGACAATTAAACGATGACAAAATTTTCACGGATTTTAACGTCATTCTGGGGTGTTTTTGTTTTTGGTCTAAATCCGTGAATATTTTTTGCTCATGTTAAGTCATAATGTTGAATGTCTTAAAATTATTCAACTTTTTAAGAAGAAAAATTTCAAGCTGATGTTAGAAACTGTTGTAGAATATTGTAAATTTATTTAAGACTAGCAGTAAAGCCCGGTGTTGCCCGGGGATGTAACAGTAAGAGATAGATCAAGTATCGACCATCATAAAGACTGAAAAATAAAATTGACAAAGATTATTGTTTAAGGTTGACGGACACGCATGTCTTAATTAGTTTTTTTTAAAATTTTTTTACGAATTGATCAAACCCAAACTCAAATAAAAACATTGTTTTCAATCGTTATGAGTCTACCGATTGAATAGAATTTTATTATAAACAATTGTCTTGTAAATGGAATTTTTAAAGCATTCTGAATGTAAAAATAAAGAAAAAAGTGTGCAAGACAATAAGAAACACTACATGCCAAAAAAATGTAAAGTTTTGTTGAAATCGGTTGAAAAATGTAGGAAACCCGATCCTATATATACGAACACACACACACACACACACACACACACACACACACACACACACACACACACACACACACACACACACACAACCTGGGTTTTATAAATAAGTATAATACGATATGAGTTGTCCCCCTTTCATTCTCGTGATGCCTCTTAATCGTGTTTTCAAATTGATTTCGTGCAAAAACAATTGTGTTTTTCCAATATTTGGCGCTGTTAGAACCACCGCTAGGTAATTTTACGTAGTCCTGTGAAGTTTTGTTGAAATCGGTTGAAAAATGTAGGAAATCCGATCCAATATATAAACGTACAGACACACACACGCGCGCAATCTGCGTTTTATAATAAGTAAGATGTAATGATCTATTGTGACATGTCTCTAATTTGCATTTAGATACACTGCATTTATTCTTGATTCTTCAAGTTCAATTGTTTACCGATATTGCATAGGATCGATTATTATACAAAATTAGCTTGCATTAAAATTTGTATTTTATATTAATACTACTTTATAAAAATTGAGATGTATTAGAGCGAAGGTCCCTGTATTATAGATTCGGGGAACACGAGACCCTTGCGCCGGCCCTGAAAATAACTGGAGGCCACTCTTGACTAAGGCGGTTCGCTGCCAGGCTTGCGTCTGATTGGTCGAAGTCTCTACATTCGGGCAGAGAGGAACCCAGACGAGGCTATGCCAAAGGGTAGAGTCTCGTCTGGGGAGGTTGACAAACCCGACCCCGTATATACGAGGTCTACAGGAAATTTTTGTCCGAGCATCCGGGCTCGGAATCGTCCCACGTAAAAACTGGCCTTGTGTCGCATCCTGCCTTGCGGGGAGGTTTGGTAAATACCGGTCCTGGAAATAACTATTAAATGCTTGTTTAGCCTCACTTATACCTGTTGCATTATGGGTAGAATTCAATTAAAACACACATATAATTAAGTAAAATGTTTCTTGTTTTTTGTAACTTAAAACCATTGGCGATTTTCATTAAGGAAAAGCAGACATGTAAAAATATTTTGCCTTAGAAACAATAGTGATACACGCTTAGGCGATCATGTATCTTTCCATACATGACGAACGAGGCAGATTTTCCCCGCGGTAGGTTGACATTTCTTTCTGCGGTAGACCAGTTTCCATGCAAGGCTAAAAAACCCAGTGTCTGTCTTGTTATTTACCCATAGCAGAGGATTCATACCTTTCGCAAGGGTCAGTCAGTTATGTGCCATATGTGATACACGCTTAGGTAACCATGTATCTTTCGATACATGACTGACGAACAGATTTTTTTCCCCAGTTGCCATTTCTTTCTACGGTAGACCAGTTGCCATCCAAGGCTATAGGACCCGGTCTGTCCTGCTATTTAGCCATAATTTGTGTGGGTGAGAAGAGGATTCTTACTTTTCCCGAGGGTCATAGCACGTAAGTGAATGTAATGGATTCGACTAGAATTCGAACTCGGCCCGCCGATTCCGCAATCCGGGCCGCCCCACCGTGCCTACTGGGACTATATGAAGACTCTATATCCGAACTTTGTATTCTCAATTGAATAAAGCTTTCTTAAAATCTACACCTGCGTGCTTTTGTCATTACAAGACGTTCATTTTTTTTTCTCTAAAGAAGAAATATATTTTCTTTTAAAAAGATCTGTTTTTTTATTTTCAAATAAATAAATTAAAATCAAAACACACGCAACTGCATTTGTTAATCACAGTGTCATCAGTGACAATATTATACGCAATCTTCAATTTTTAAATTGTAGAAAAAACTTCTTTGCAAATAAAAAAACATAAACATTTTCACTTTTTCTAAGGCGTCTGATGTCTTGTAATGAAAATGGCCGCCACTTTACTTTCAAAGAAAAATGACTTGAAATTTATGTATTTATTTAATAGTGTGTCCGGCCTTATGATGAACCACATCTCATGCGGCCCTGTGGTCAGAAAACGTTGTCTATGCCTGTTGTAAAAGATTCTGCCGTACCAATCTCTGAAAATTGTCAAGGCAAATTGCCAGCCATTAAAAGCAGCCCGAAAAGATTAGGCCGTCTCTTAAGACTGTTCTTCATACACACGGATATAAGTATAGTGATTTTCCAAGCGTAGCTTTGACGTGGCACAAGGCCGAAAGTAGGAGACACCCAGTGAGGATCGAACTCACTACTCAGTGAGTAATTGCTCTAGTGAGACAAGCTTGATAACCATTACACCGCCTCGAGGTGCCCACACGGATATAAGTATATTTCGGTAATTCCCATACGGATTTGCTACTCACATAGTTACTTACGTAAGCTGGGCCGGTGCAGGGGTCTTGTGTCTCCAGTCTATGATACGGCATCAAATCTACAACATCTCAATTTTCGTAAGGTGGTACCTATGTAAACTACAAATTTTAATGCAAGCTAATTATGTACGTTAATGGATCATATGAAATACAGGCGAAAAATTCAACTAGAAAAACTGAAAAATAAATGTAATTGACGTAGCCTCTCGTATTCGGGGATGAACTCTAATCTAATATGGCGGCTAGGGAATTTGCTCGGCCACATTTGTGTTTGTTGAACGCTCACAGAGCTCACCCGAGGTTTATACTGCAACTATGCTGAACGAACTTTAGAGTTTCTAGCGTGATCAGCAAGTGGAACAAGGCCAGCACCTTGAAACTCTCGGTCACGATGGCGTGGGACTTCGTGCTAGCACAATCATTTATGACTTCCAAGGGTTTCGTTTAATCAATTTCACTCACAAGCATCGGGTCAAGCACTTTCTTGGATCGCCTGCTCCAGTCCGATAACATCAGGAAGTCTCCTGATTGACAAATCGATCATGGTAAGATTCGAACCCGGGTCTCATGGTCAGAAAACGAACATTCTAACCATCTGCCGCATTTTTTTTTTGAAAATAAATACAGTGTATTTAAATACAAATTAGAGACATGTCATAATAGATCATTCCATCTAAAATAAATCAACAATGTTTTGCGGCAATTTTTAACGTCAACTTGAAATTTTTCTTCTTAAAAAGTTATGAATAAAAAAGAGTGACTTTTATATAGCGTTTTTTTTTCCGGGACTTAGCATAAGCAAAACAAATTCACGGATTTGGGCGGGAAAAAATACCCCAAAATGACGTCAAAATCCGCGAAAATGTTAATAGTCAGTTGTACTTATTTTAATGTTTAACTTATATCAATGTTGGTAGAAATAAAGCAAATATTGGTAAGACGGCGAGGGTCACAAAGCACTGCATTAATTCCCCTCTCCAAATTCACCACCGCCTTAACCAGGAGATAACTGGTAACTGACATCCATTAGACATGGGACGTGGAACTAGAACAGTCTACCCCAGTGAGCAAAATAAAGGGTTCAATTCGACATTCCAACCACCTGAAGAAGGCCGGAGCGTACAACGGCCGAAACGTTGTAATAAATATGTCGACAAAGATAAGGACAATAGTCCGAATAATGTAAATAGTGTACATAATACTTGATCCCAGAAATATAGACAGATACTGAAGGTCCGAAACGTCGTAATGAATATGGCGACAAAGATGAGGACAATAGTCCGAATAATGTAAATAGTGTACATAATACCTCATCTCAGAAATATAGACAGATACTGAAAGGCCGAAACATTGTAATAAATATGGCGACAAAGATGAGGGCAATAGTCCGAATAATGTAAATAATGTACATAATACCTCATCTCAGAAATATAGACAGATACTGAAGGGCGGAAACGTTGTAATAAATATGGCGACAAAGATGGGGACAATAATCCGAATAATGTAAATAGTGTACATAATACCTCATCTCAGAAATATAGACAGATACTAAACTTACTATGTAGAAAAAATTAAAATAAATGTAAATAAAATGCCCAAATTTGGACATTCCGGTTTTTGCATCTGCCAGCAATATAAGTTTTAGGAAAATTAGAGAAATAAAAAATCCGGCAACTTTTTGCAACTTTTGATATCCAAGCGCTTTTTGTATAAGTGCCTGTAAGAAAAGCGATTACGAGCTTGCTTTTTAATTTGCATTCCCGTGTTTAAACAGGTTTGAAGAGTGTTGTATTTAAAAAAGGACTGACTTCAGTGAATTATTTCATATATTTTGCCTGAACTCATTATAAAATCTAAAGTATATAAAGTCAGCATATGTAACAAGGTTGACTGATGAACATTTGAAAGCGTTTCTCTTGGTTGGATGCAGCAATGCCAAAACAAATATTACTTATATCTTTAAAGATAAACGCCAGTTTTACAAAACTCAATAACCTTTTGTGCTGCTTAGGTTGTGAGATTCTGATATGTGCACACTTGGTGTGATATAAGTATTTTATTTTATTGCTATTTTACTAAATAAGTATGTTTGCTGTCTTTATTTTTTGTGCATTCAGTGTTTTTTATTGAACAAAATGGTTATTCGGCCCGCGCTTGTCATTCTCTCACTTATCTGACTCTCTGTGAAAAAAAGTTTGGTGACCCCTGTGATAGACTATGCTATTATACGGAAACTAGACAAAAGAGACGTCCTCGTCGCCAAAATGGGCCTTAATGTCGACGTATGCTGGACAGATCATCGCCATGTAACCAAACGCATGAGAATCGGTGTTCGAGAAAAAAACAAAAATGCAACAACAATCACCATTTCGTAGAAAAGACGATCACTGATACTGTGGCTAATTTTAAAGCCAATTTAAGTCAGGGAATTGGTTCTAATCCAGTCGACGGCCAATCTGTTGATGCCGAATGGAGAACTATCCATGATATAGTCACAGAAACCAGAAATACAATCTGATTGAGGCAAAAAAAAAAAGAATGATCGTCTGACTTATGGACAAGATCAAAGATCCATTCTCAGAAAGAAAAAATTCCAGAAGCTAGAACAAAAGTGTCAAAGAAGACTAAGAAATGTGCAGAACATTTGATGCCAACAAAAAGCCGTCGAACTTCAGGGCTATGCAGATGGACGTACTCTCAGAAATCACTATTCTGGAATAAAGCATTTATTTGGACCAGTATGGACATCACCTGGGTCCCTTCTAGCATCTGATAATACAAACACACTGACCGATTGACAAGACACTGGAAGGAAAATTCTTCCCCCTCTTAAATATAAACACGAACATAACTGAGAAACGTTCCAATTCCTCCTCCTCAGCTATGGTCGTCCACATATATATATATATATATATTGCAACCTAGGGAAGGTTACCCAATAGAATAATGAAACAAAGTTTGGTAATGCATGATAATACTTAGGACAAGAACAACACATATAAGATTTGCCAGCAGCACATAGAAGTAGTAGTCAACTGATAGAATGAGACCTGCTTTTCAACAATTCGAGCAGGCTATAATGCAAATGAAATCAAGGAAATCTCCAGGCTTAGATAATAATACCCCCTTTCGAACTGATCAAACATGGAGGCGTTTTCCCTTCATTCTGAAGATGTGGGAATCCAAACAAGTTCGGAAAGAAGTGAAAAATGAAATAGTTATAACGGTCTTCAAAAAAGATGACCGAAAAATTGGTGAGGACTATAAATTACTCACTACTTTACATTCCTGAAAAAAATCTTTGCCATGATCTTTCTAAATTGGCGCCAAACCATTGCCGAAAAGATGCTTCCAGAATATCAATGTGGATTCCATGCCTTTTCTGATTAAGGCAATTCCAAGAGAAAAAAAAAAACGTTTCCATTGTTTTCTATTTGTTAGAAAAAGCATTTGATAGCGTTCCAAGAGCTGCTATTTGCAAAGTTCTTCATCATTCTGGATGTCCCGACCATTTTATCTTTCTGGTTCAAGTAAAGCATGCCAATATTGTGATTTTCCAAGCGTAGCTTAGATGTGGCACAAAGCTGAAAGTAAGGGCCACCCAGTGAGGATCGAACTCACTGCACAGTAGTGAATGTTTTAGCGAGACTAGCTTGCTAACCATTACACCGTCATGAGGTCCCCAAATGCATGTCATTATATCTGGGCGTCTATTCCACCAAAACATGCTTTCAGGTGAATTTCCAATTCAAAGACAAAGATGCGTCTTGTTAGTCTCCTTGTATCTGGCTGCAATGCTTGACGACCTTTCACCAATAAAATTCAGGATTTGACATCAGATATTGATATGATGGAGGACTTTTCAAACTTAGTAGACTTCGATCTAAACTTCTAACACAAATCTCAGAACTTCAATATACTTATGTCAATACTGCCCCGCCCACACCGACATTCGAAAGTAGAACTCCAACAGTCTGTGAACAACATTGCTATGGCCTACCACTGTTTTTGGCCTTTACAGTAAACAGCAAGAAAATCAAGATCCTTGCACAGCCAGCTACAAATAACATCTTACCATATTTTGATATTACACCTCTAGAATAGGAAGAGCATTTTGCCCATGTAGGCATCCTTTTCTCAAACGAGAGCACCCTAGTAAAGGATGTGGAACACAGAATTGGAGCTGTACACGAGGAATTTGGAAAGCTGATCAAACGCAATCTTCAACAACAAAGATCAGAACTTAAGTACAAAAGTATGGTCTATAATGCTTTTGTCATTTTAACTTTGCTATATGCGAAACCTGAACACTATATGTTGTAACCAAGGGAAGGTTACCGAAAGGAATAATCAAACAAAGTTTGGTAATGAACGGTAATACTTAGGACAAGAACAACACATATAAGATCCGCTAGCTGAGCAGAGAAGAAGTGGTCAACTGTTAGAAGTGAGTCAAGTGAATTTCACAAAGAATCGCCAACTGCAGGTCATATGTGGCGCAAGGCCGAATATATATTTACCTCTACAGATTCGACAAAAATATTAGCATACTGTTGTAACCTAGGGAAGGTTAATGAATAGAATAATCGCATGAAGGTTAGTAATGAACGATAATAACGCATACAAGATTCGCCAGCGGCGCGTAGAAGTCGTATTCAACTGCTAAAAGTGAGTCAAGTGAATTCCACAATGAATCGCCAACAGTCGGATATCTACCAGTCAGCGATCAGATGTGGCAAAAGGCCGAATTTAATGTGGGGTATCCGAGCTTGTACCCTCGGCCAAATATTCCCTGTAGACCCCGTATAAAACGGGGTCGGGTAGCTGTTTCCCAAGACGAGACTTTGTCCTTCGACATAGCTTCGTCTGGAAATCCTCTCTACACGGAGGCAGGGAATTTGACCAGCACAGCTAGAGACGAATCTCCGCCTGCAGACCAACATACAGTATTTACTACTGTATTTATTTGAATGGGGACATACCCATTATCGTCCGATGGTATGCTACAACACTATTTCGTCGCGACAAGGAAAAGATTCTTTCACCTTCAAAAGCTTCGTTCAGTCTGGAAAGAGCCAACGGTCAAAGCATCGAATCGCTGATCTTTAAACGCAGTCTTCGATGGTCAGGACATGTAGCAAGAATGGAAGAGACACGGTTTCCACATTAAGTCTTATTCGGTGAGCTCACAGCACGGAGTGGCCCTCTTAGAAGATTCAAGAACCAACTCAGACAAACGCTGAAAGCCACTGAATTTGAATCTAAATTGTTTGAAACATAAGCACAAGACCGAAGTATCTAGCGATGTTCCATCACCATAGAAACCAAAAAACATCGAAGCCAGCTGTAGGGAAAAAGAAAAAGGTCAAACGACAAGGCTTGACAAAATCGACTTTGTCCTCATTACTATGCAGTTAATACCATCGGCTTTTCCATGCAAGAATAGGTCTAATTTGTTATCGACACCCATCATCATAAAGAAAGCGATCAGAAAAGAAGAAATTAAATTCGTGGATACGAGATAAAGCCGACAACGTCGATTTCATTTAGAGCATGAAAAACCTCAGTGGACTACTTGATATCAAGGGAATTACGCAAAATGGAGCCTGTGTTGTTGCATAATTTGGAAAGCGTGCGTTGTTTGGAATAAGCATCTTTAAGAGATAGTTTTCATAGTAGCGAACAGGCAGAACCTTGGATCTATGGGATGCATTCGTGGAGTATTGAAAATTGTTATTGAATTTAAGTCTTTTTGTTGGAATAATATTCTATATATATATATATATATATATATATATATATATATATATATATATATATATATATATATGGCCAGATTGCCATCTCCTGCATATATATATATATATATATATATATATATAAATATAGTCTTAAGGTGTGCTATATTTATGGGATAAAGTGCTCAATATCAGAGATAGAGCGTGTGTAAATATAAAAGTGAACATAGAAGTCAACACTTAGAGGCGACAGTCTGTTTCATGCTATATGCAATCGTCAGGCCACGTGTGCTGTTATTTTTTTCTCGGCTATTTATATATATACGGGTTAGTGGTGCATTGTGGGTATTCTATTATGGCGGTTATTTTTACCGGAAGTCGCTTTGTTCATTTATTTGGGTCAATTATATTGCTCGTTTTATTTATTTTTTTATTTTATTTTATTTATTTATTTATTTAATTTTTTTTTTTTTTTCTTATTTTATTTATTTATTTATTAACGTAGTAAAATTTGTTTATATCACGTATTTAACAGTTTTGTTTTGGTTTGAGAATTTAATTAAAGCTATTTGTTCAATTTTGGGGTTGGTTGTTTTAGTTCATTCTAACTATTATTTTTTGGCGGGAACAGTTTTTAATTTGGGATTGGTTTGCCTATTTATTTACTTGGATGAATTTATATAATTTATTTTTTATATTTTCTCTTTTTTTTGGTTTTCGGTTTTTTTAAGCAACATAGTACTTATTTATTTATTTTATTTATTTATTTATTTATTTTTTTTTTTTTATTATTATTATTATTATTGTATTTGTTTTTATTTTATTTTTTCCGTTTTTCATTTTTTAGGTTACGTAGTTTTATTTTCATGCCTGCATTTTGAGATGAGCTCGGATCTTTTATTTAATAATTTATTTTGGTCGGGGAAAGTAATAGTATTTTTTCCTCAAAAAAGTTTGCAAGTTTTTGATTGGTTGTTGTAGGCTGATGACTTTTTCCTTATCTTCCAAGATATTTTTGGTGTGATGTGCGTTTTGTTTTTATTTCCCAGATATACTTATAGCATAGTACTGTTCGCATATTTACTATTTGTGAACGATGTTTTTATAATTTCTTTGCTTCAGGGTCCTTCAGTTACTCCTATGTATACTTTTCTTCGTTATCTGGTGATTTTATCGTGGCTTGGTATATTACGTTGTTTTGTAGACAATTTCCGTTTAAGGGACATTCGTTCTTTATTCTGCAGTTGCACGTGGGTTTAATTTGTTCGTGTGGTTTGTTGATAATTTTCCTATTGTGCTTTTTTTATTATTTGTGCCATGCTCTCGGTGCAGCTGTAGCTGATTTTTTACTGTATTTTTGTTGAATATCTTGTGTAAGGTGCTTGATTCTGGGAAGTGTTTGTGTAAGAGTTTGAAGAATATTTTTCCTACGTTTGTTTTTACGTTCTTGCTGTACGGTGGGTTGAACCATATGATATTTCTTCTCCTGTTGGTCTTTTTTGTATTCTGTGGTGAGTATGTGAAAATCCGCTGTATCTTTTAGGGCCGTTTCATAGTCTTTTTTAGCTTTGTTAAATAAATTCATTGGAGGAATTGTCGGAGAGCCTGCGGTTAATCGATTTTGGTATCTGTTTGATTATAGAAGGCGGATGGTTGGAAGATGTGTATGTAGAGTGGTTTATCGTTAGGTTTTCTCTGTATGGTTTATATGTGCCTTCTCTTTAGGTTTGAAGGTCACATCTAGGAAATACTTCGTTTAGGTTAGTTTTTATATCTATGTCGATCCGTTATTTTTAAAAATCTTTATTATTGCTTTTCTAGTTTTGTCTGTGTTTTGTTTGTTACAGTTTCTTAAATTATGAGGCCGTCGTCCCTGTAGAGCCCTGTGTCATTTTTATCTATTATTTTGCTCAGTTCGTATAAGTAAATATATGATTTCGCATGCCTCTGCACCGTCAAAGCTTCCCATTGTGGTGTCAAATATCCCATCTTTCTTTATCCATGCTTCTTCATTGTGGAATAATTTTTACGGGAGTGTTTAATGATGTTGATTTCATTGATTTTTTTATTATTTGTTCTTTCCAGCTAAGTCGATGGCCTTATCTTACGTTCTGTTATAGATGGGTAAAATTCTTTTATGTCTAATTGTAAAATTCCAAAATTTTTGTTTCCAAATAATTTTTTCACTGGTTTCCCAATTTCTTCCTAAGTTCAGAATTAATTCTTTCTAGTATTGTTTTTACTTATTTTACCTAGTTCGCTTTTGGCTGGGTTTATGAGTCTGCATGCAGGATTAGTTTTGAAATTTTCTTTATGGTCTTTTAAAAAGGCTCGTGCCTTGCTAATACAATTTATTCGGTCATCTAGGTCTAATTTTTAGGCGATTGTTTTTTAGCTTCCTTATTGATATCGTGTTCTGTTGATTATGCCTTTTGTATGTTTTGGTTTTTGTTCTTGATAATTTATTGTGTGTAGGAGGGCTTAGTTTGTATAAATTTCTCGTTTTGTCAAGCAGCGATAAATACACTTGCTGAATTGTTTATTTTAGTTATATCTGCTTTTTTTTTTTTGAATACATCTTTTTTTATGGAATTTTATGTTTCTTACTATGTTATTTGACGGTGCAGAGGCATTGAAATCAAATTTTTACTACACGAACTGAGCAAAATAATAGATAAAAATGACACAGGGCTCTACAGGGACGACGGCCTCATAATCTTAAGAAACTGTAACAAACAAAACACAGACAAAACTAAAAAGCAATTTTTTTTAAAAATAACGGATTCGACATAGATATAAAAACTTTTAAACGAACTTTTGTTGCTATACCTTCAACCTAAGAGAAGGCACATATAAACCATACAGAAAACCTAACGATTTTGGTCGCAATTCTCTTATATAAAATTCCTCCAAAGAATTTTAAGGACTATTTAACAAAGCTAAAAAAGACTATAAAAAAAGATAGCTTATTATTATCTTGGTGGCAACCCACCGTACTGTTGGAAAAATATTTTCAAACTCTTACACAAACTAGAATCATCCGATATTCAAAAAATACAGTAAAAAATCAGCGGACATGAGCGTTAAAAAAAGCACAATTTTCAACAAACCACACGAACAAATTAAACCTGCAACTGCAGAATAAAGAACGAATGTCCCTCGTTCTACAAAACAACTTATCGATAAAATGGTAACGGTGTATACATAAAATGAAGGACCCTGGAACAAAGAAATATATCGTTCATTAAATATGCGAACAGTTTGTCAAGATATCTGCAATCTCCCACATCACACCAAAAATATCTTTAAGGAAAAAAGTAGATATCAAAAACGAAACTTTGTTGGAGGAAAAAAAATATTTTGTAAACCAAAATAAATTATTAAATAAAAGATCGAGCTCATCTCAAAATGGATGAAAATAAATTTTTACGTAACCTAAAAAATGAAAAACGGAAAAAATAAAAATAAAACAAATACAATAATAATAATAATAATAATAATAATAAAAAAAAATAAATAAATAAATAAATAAAATTTAAGTACTATGTTGTATATAAAAATAAATTTAAATTTTCCAAGTAAATAAATAGGCAAACCAATCCCAAATGGGAAAAAAATAATAGTTAGAATGGGATTTATTAAATTCTCAAACCAAAACAAAACTTTAAATACGTGATATAAACAAATTTTTACTACGTTTTTTAAAAATAAGAAACAAAAAAAAAAAAAAAAAAATTAAATAAATAAATAAAATAAAATAAAAAATAATAAGAATGCATTTGAAATTAACAAAATAGTAAAATAACCGCCATTGATGTTTAGTATAAATTTAACAGCAGGGCCGATTGCATATAGCATGACTGTCGCCTTTTTGATTCATGTTCATATATATATATATATATATATATATATTTACTGCTACCAACAAGTATAATTTTCTTCATCCGATGATGTAATTTTGGGAAACTAATTTCTAAATGAAATAATAATAAAAAAACGAAAGAATATTAATTAAACCCATTTTTTAATTGTTTAATATTTTTTATTGTTCAAAAAAATCATTTATATATAATATATATATATATATATATATATATATATAAAAGATTTTTTAGGTTTTTAACAGTTATAATTTAGTATTTTTAAAAATTTTGCTACAAATATTTAAGAACTTTCATAATATATTATATATTTATATATATATATATATATATATATGCGTTTTATGCTAGTTTCATTGGTTTTTATTTAGTTTTTATATAATTTCTCATGCGATTAATAAATGATAAATTATATCTTATATTTTATCATCCGAAAAGAAATAAATTAATATACAATTGTATAAAAAAACAATAAAGAAATGGGAATTATATTGTATATATATATATACATTCAACCAAAAATGCTCAAAATAATATATATATATATATATATATATATATATATATATATATATTCAAACATTTTTTAAATAATTTAGATTTATTATGTCTATTCATTATAATTTTAATCCTTTCCAGTTTACAGATTAATTTTTTGGACTAAAATGAACACGAAAAATTCCAAAATTTTCATCCCAAGTACTTTTTAATCTCGCCCGATATCTTCCGGGTAATATCTGAGTATGAAAAACAACGTTTTTTAGCATTATGTCATGGATATAAGTCTGTGATTATTTAGAGTGCATTTTTGTGCATGATCACCGTAAAATTCAAAATATTTACCCGTTATGCAAGCGAGCTAACATGTGATTTTTTTTTTTGAGTATTTTTTTTTATATTTATATTTTATATACTTCAGTATAAACTTTTGCTGCTAAAACATTTAAGCGCTATAAACAATTTGTTGCTAAAACTTCGTTATTTTGGTGAATTCTCTTATATAAAGAGCTTCCAGAATTTTAAGGTTTTGCTTAAATCTTGGTGGCGTACTGTTGTATTTTCGACTAATATCCGTCTAAACTGTGAATGAGAATAAACCTGTGAAGTCATGGTCGGTGTAAAATAGTATAAATCTCCCAGTTAAATAGATATACGATGTGGGTATTTTGTAAAAACATGACTAAGTTGGTTGTAAAAAATTTAGTATAGTATATAATTAAATTTATTTTTTTCTACTGGATCCTGAATATATTAGTGTTTAAGACAGGGTCTATAGTTAGAATGCATTTGATTACAAAATAGTAAGTTGATGTTTAGTATTATTTGAGGACGTAACTTTTTATTCATGTTAATATTCTTAATAGCCCGTATAATTTGTTCATCAACGATGTAATTAGGAAAGTCTTTATTAATGAGGGTTTGTTTAATATTTTTAATTCCGCGTAGAAAAATCATTTTTGTAAATTTATATTTCTAGGTTTCATTTTTTTTCACTTTTATAGTTTGATTTTGTTTATGCTAGTTGGTTTTATATGATTATCAATCTATACATCAATACATCAAGAAATGGGATTATATTGTTGTTGTTAAGTACATATGTAAACTTAAGTACGGAATTATTCTTAAGTTTTTTTTGTAGTTATATGTATTTCGTCTATGTTTTGGACTAAAATGAGAATATCATCTACATATCTTAGGTAAATGTAACATTTTTGGCAGTTTGAAGAGCGTGGCGTTGTGAATGTGACAGTAAAACTGAGGAGAATAAACCGAAGAATGTAAATAGTATAAATAGTTAAAATACCTCATATCAAAAATATCGACAAATCCTGAAGAAGACAGGAGCGTAGAACCGCCGAAACGTCGTGAATATGACAATAATGGTGAGGATAACAGTCCGAACAATGTAAATAGTGTAAATATATATTTGTTTCTTTTTGTTTGATTTTGTTTAGAGGCATATCAATCTCTATGGATTATTTAATGCTGAAATCTATATATTTTCAACATAGTTTGATGGCTCCAACTACAGATAAAATGTATTGTTGGTCATTTTACTATAAAATGTATCGTTGGTCATTTTACTGTAAATAAAATTATCATTTTACTATAAAATGTTTGATGGTCATTTTACTATAAAATATATCGTTGGTCATTTTACTATAAAATGTATTGTTGGTCATTTTACTATAAAATGTATCGTTGGTCATTTTACTATAAAATGTATCGTTGGTCATTTTACTATAAAATGTATTGTTGGTCATTTTACTATAAAATGTATCGTTGGTCATTTTACTATAAAATGTATCGTTGGTCATTTTGCTATAAAATGTATCGTTGGTCATTTTACTATAAAATGTATTGCTAGTAATTCTATCTTAAAAATGTATTTTTGGTAATTCTAGTATAAATATACATTGTTAGTAATTTTTAATATATAAAAATGTATTGCTGGTATGACTAAAAAATGTATTCTTATATTCTCATAGTGTTCAGGGGTTCACTGTTTACCCATAGCCGGGACTCTATCAGTTCTTACGACCCTTGGTAAGTGTGCACCTGGTAACAACGGCAATTAATAGCTAGTTCCACACTTCACAAAACCTCTAATTTCTCGGTCAGAAGTTATGCTGCTGGATGTAGTTTATCGTCATACCAAGGACGAGTAAATATATAAACAAAAGTTTGACACTACAGAATTTGTATATTGCGTTAAATATAGTAAAAAAAAGCGGGGGGTTCCATGAAAGGATCCTTTTTCAACCAACACTTCTTCAAAAGAATCTGTGATCACATCGGTCAGCACATCTCAAACGGCCAAAATGCAACTCTAAGCAAAAGACAAATGATAGTGGATAATACTGTTAAATAATAGTTTCAGACTATTATTTTTTAGTTGTAGTGAATTTTGCCTCAGACCTTCTAAGGCTGACATTTAAGGTCAGATGGTAGACAAAATAAGGATGTCTTTTACGATTGGGTTAAACTAGCGTGGAGAGATAGAAAGTGAGTTTTTACACGTCGAAGAATGTAGACGTATTATTTTCGTGTATGGAATTTGCTCCCTAGTCGGGGTGATAGAGTGACCCCTCTGGCTAGTTAAAAATATACATGTCGACGTGTTTAATAAAATAGTAAGTTTAAAGTTCTTATTTTAACTCCGAACTAAAAAAAAAAAAAACAAATAGCGATCACCTGGCCGACAGGAGAAAGAGAGTAAGAATTTATTATGATCGTCTCAAGACCGGCAACCAAAAGGACCTCCCCAGAAGAGAGAGGGTGATATAGAACATTTTGCTTATTTGGCGCAGTGGCCAAGTCCACTGCAAAATACTCTACAGTACCAAATGCAAGGAATGGGTCAAAATCCTACAAGCTATTGTTATACAAAATAAAACAGCCCACATTATCATTCACCACAGGAAGCGCCATCCAGAAATGCATATAATATAATTAACGTATTATATATATATATATATATATATATATATATATATATATTATTATTATATATATATATTATATTATTATATATTATATTATATTAGTAAAAATTAAAATAAAATAAATAAATCGCATTCATTTTGTACAGCCTCGTTTTCAATAGCCGTTACACATGACGTCACGCTAGATCATTTGAAACGTCCAGCTTCCCAAAGAATACCAGGGTGTAAACAAAGGAATTCCAACTACCATATTGACGCCATATTGGCACTTGATTATGATTGCGAAATTAGGGCAGTTTATCCACAACTCCTAGCACAATACTGAATACTTTATTCGAAAATTAGAAAAAAAAAATGTAATAAATATTTAGTCATACTTTTTAATCAAGCTTGTTTTCATATATATATAAGACATTTTTATGTTTATACATTCTTTTCTATAGATACAAATATTTAAGTAAATGCTCTGTTTATAATAAACAGTATTAAACAACATTTACCGGCCTGAATGTCCGAGAAATTTTCACAGAAAATATTCGTCCTCCGACAGGACATATATATATATATATATATATATATATATATATATATATATATATATATATATATATTTAGTATAATCCACGCAATGCCACTTAACACAATATAGAATTTGAAATATATTAAAACTGACTCACAAAAGAGCACTCTGTGTTTATTCAAAATAAACAGAGCAAAATTACTTTACAATTGGAATTACGATACCTTTAGTAAATGACCATTTTCACCTACGAATTTTAATTTTAAAATTCGCAGGATTTTTCAAACTGTTACTGGTTTTCGGCTTGTACCTATCTATATATGTATATATATCTGTATATCTATATCTGTATCTATATATATATATATATAATTATTGTGTATATATATATATATATATATATATATATATGATGTTTATATATGTGTGTGTTTGTTAATACAATATTAAATATTTATTATGTCTAATATAAATCTATATCTGTATCTATATCTCCATCTTTCTCGCTGTTTCTGTAGATGTAAGTATCTATAAAATATTTCTATTGCACGCAACACAGAACATGTCGGCCCCCGTACTTCTTTTGACGAGAGCAGACAACACGTCTCCTTCCGTATTATCTGTGGTGCCGCGGGGCCGAGGACCGCGTGCGCCGTCCACGCAAGCTGGAAACCGATTCTCTTCCGTCCATTGTTGGCTGACATGTAGTACACAACGTCTTCTCCAATGATGGCAAAGTCGCCTCCATGGCCATATTCCGGACCTCATCGGCTTTTCGGGCTCGGAACTGGCAGATTTCCAACAGGGCGAAAGAGGAAATAAAACCATAGATAGAAAGACAGAGAGATGGATAGATATAGATAGACACTGTGCAGACTGAAATAGATAATATCGCAGATTGAGATAGATAGATAGATAGATAGATAGATAGACAGATAGATAATGTTCAGAATGAGATAGATAGATAGATAGATAGATAGATAGATAGATAGATAGATAGATAGATAGATTCAGATAGATAGATAGATAGATAGATAGATAGATAGATAGATAGACTGTGACAGATAGATAGATAGATAGATAGATAGATAGATAGATAGATAGATAGATAGATAGTGCAGACTGAGACAGATAGATACATAATGTGCGGACCGAGGTAGATAATGTGTAGATTGAGATAGATAGATAGATAGATAGATAGATAGATAGATAGATAGATAGATAATGTGCAGACTGAGATAGAGAATGTGCAGACTGAGATACATAGATAGATAGATAATATTCAGAGATAGATAGATAGATAGATAATGTTCAGAATGAGATAGATAGATAGATAGATAGATAGATAGATAGATAGATAGATAGTGCATGAGATAGATACATAATGTGACAGACGGAAGATAATGTGCAGATTGAGATAAATAGATAGATAGATAGATAGATAGATAGATAGATAGATAGATAGATAGATGATAGAAATGAAACAGACAGAGATAGCGGTATAGAGAGAGGTGAAATGTGAGATAGATAGATGAGGATAGATAATGATGCATTGAAGACTGTGATAAATAGACTGAGATGGATAGATAGATAATGATACCGAGATAGAAAGATTATGGTCAGATTAAGATAGATAGATAGATAGAAATAAAACAGACAGAGATAGCGGTATAGAGAGAGGTGAAATGCTTAGATAGATAGATAGATAGATAGATAGATAGATAGATAGATAGATAGATAGTGAAGACTGTGATAGATAATGTACAGACTGAGATGGATAGATACATAATGTGCAGACCGAGATAGAAAGATTATGGTCAGATTAAGATAGATAGATAGATAGATAGATAGATAGATAGATAATGAAGAGACTCGGATAGATAGATAGATAGATAGATAGATAGATAGATAGATAGATAGATAGATAGATAATGTGCAGACGGTGATACAACACCTCAATGGGTTATTTAATGCCGACAAGATTTTTAGAATAGGTTCGTATGAATCGAATATGTATTCTTTGTAAGAAATCAGTTTGTAGATCAGGTTTGGTTTATTTTGTTTTACGGCATATCAAAATCTCAATGGGTTATTTAATGCCGACAAAATTTTTAGGTGATGTTCCTATGAATAGAATATGTATTCTTTGTAAAAAAATTGGTTTGTAGATCAGGTTTCATTGACGTATTTTTGTAAAGAGGGATTTTGTCGAAAGGCATTGCTGGTAATATGTTTTTCTCATTTCATAAATGTATTGCTGGTAATATTTTTTTATTAAAAAAATGTATTGCTGGTATTTTACTATAAAAATCTATTTTTATACTTTCATAGCGTTTTAACCCCAGTTTGGCTTTTAACTGTTTGCCCATAGCTGGGACCCTAACAGGTGCTACCACCCCGATTAGGGTGCACCTGGAAACACAAACACTTTGGAAAACCTCCTGATCAGACCACTTGCTGCCGGATGTAGTTTATCGTCATACCCAGGACGCCCTGGGAATTGACTTGACCGTAAAAAACAGTAGAGTGGTTTCTCGTTGACTTCTACACAGTTTTAAATTCAGAGTAGTTCTTCATCTAGACCGGTTACCAAACAAGGCTAGAAAGCCCAGTGTACCTTGCTATTTAACTTTCATTTTGTATTAATTACTATAAGCCTTCTGAACCTGTGAAGAGATTTCACTTTTTGCCTTCTCCACAGTTTGAAATTCAGAGTTGTTTTTTTCCTAGCAAGGCTTGAGAGGCCATTCTACTATGCGATTTGACTGTATATCATTATAGGTTTTATGCGAAGTGAATGTAACATGCTGCAACAGAATTTGAACCCGGTTCACCAGTTCCAATGTCTGAACGGGCAGCAGTTACGCTAGTTGTATAGCTTGAAACATTTATGTACACCGAGTACTCCCAATCGATATTAAGTGTAGCAGAGAAATTTATACTTGCGCAGTGAGGCTACGGTGAACATGACTGACCGCCAACGGTAAGAGGTGGCATATTTTCTTTAATTCTTTTTTTAAATGAAGTATTTTTCTTCCAATTTCTTCTTTTGCTTATTATTATAATTGTGCTTGTCCCTCCCTTCGTTACTTCGCACGACCGTTACGCCCTGTCGATACATCATAAATATTCTATGGAAAGACAAAAGACTTACCAGAAACGCTGCATATTTTCAGTGAAAGATAGAACGAGAGAAAGCAAGATAGATAGAAAGAAAGAAAGAAAGAAAGAAAGAAAGAAAGAAAAAAAAAAGAAAGATAGATAGATAGATAGATAGATAGATATGCTTAACGTCTCCTGTTAATATCCCATAAATAATGGACTATTTCGTTTTTCATCTCGCAAGAAGACTAAAAGCGCCAAAGACTTGGTGTAATGGTTAACAAGCTTCTTTTTCTTCTTTTTGACATTGCTTTTTTATTTCTTTTATTATTATTATTATTATTATTATTATGATTTCTGGTACACATTTTTTTCCGGGTTCACCCAGAGACCTAAGGTCAGAAATGGCATCATGACATTTTCCACTGACAAAAAAAGAAAAAAAAGAAAAAAAAAAAAAAAAAAAAAAAAAAAGGAAAAAATTTTTTTTTACATGAATAAAGCCTTTTGTAAGGTGTGGGCTGTACTCGTGAGAACAATTTTTCGTTTCTTTAAGGCATGGGCTTCCAGGAATCCCTTTAATTAGTCTAATGGAATATTTTCCGACAAATCCCTGGGCTCCGACTACAACAGAAACTGCTGATGTTCCCATTCAAGGTCCTTGCATTTTGATAGCTTCTTGGAGATCTTCAAATATACATTGCAGTCTGCAGGGACTGCCATATCAATAAAGAGACACTTTTTTTTTGTTTGCGGTCTCTACTAACAATGTTCAGCCGGTTAATAATTATTATTATATTATTATTATTTGCCATGTTGCTTTACACAATAGGGCATGTTGATTTGTCACTTATTTTGGGAAAATCAACATTGCAGTGAGTGGCTGGGCTTTGATTTGTTAAGTGCTGACACCAAAAATTAGTTCCAAACTTTTTATCGATTTTAGAGCATTTAGTTTTAAAGATTGTCTGAAAAAAATGTACAGAAATATCTAATTCCTGCAGGCTTTTGATTACAAACTGACTTCGGAATGTTACTATTTTAAAAATAAATCCAAATAAAGTTGATATTTATTTGTATTCGATGCATTGAATGGAAAATATATTCAAACCAGAATTCTAATTATGAATCACCACAAGCAAAATATGAAAATCTTTTGCTGTATTCGGGAAGCAAAAACTGTAAAAAAATTGTAAAAGATTACAAGAAAGATTTATTAGATCATTTGTTCGATTATTGTTATGGGATCTTACCCATAATAATAATAATAGACTATTCCATACTTAATAAATACTGCGCCTCAGGAGTAGGCAAGAAGTCAGTTGAGTCAGTCGACTGGCTGATCGGGCGAGGCTCGGGAATGCCCGAAAAAGGAGGCTGACACCGTGGGGGTGACTGAATATTGTCAGTTGAAGGGAGGAACCTGGGAGGCTACGCCGAAGGGCGGAGAACCTGTTTATACGGGTTCAAATGGGCTCCTTCGGGAGGTAAACCCGTTTATACGGGTTCAAATGGGCTATTTTTTTGGCCGGGCCCTGAACCCGTTTATACGGGTTCAATGGGGCGGAGTCTCCTTTTGCCGAGCCCACGGGCTCAGAATGCCCACGTTAAAAAGGCCTTGTGCCACATGACACCCTCGTGGTCTTGACTGGATATCGTCAGTTGAGTCAGTCGACCGGCCGATCGGTTGAAATCTCTGCCTTTGGGCGGGAGGAACCCGAAGGAGGCTACGCCGAAGGGCAGAGGCTCTTTCGGGGAGGTAAACCGACCCTGAACCCGTTTATACGGGTTCAAAGGGCATATTTTTGGCCGAGCCCACGCCCACGTTAAAAAGGCCTTGTGCCACATGATGCCCCCGTGGTGGGGTGACTGAATATCGTCAGTCAGTAGTTCAAGTCGAGTCAAGAGTCGAGTCAGAGGCAGTTCGAAACAGAGTCGCTGAACACAATTACTGCAAGACATTGGAATAGTGATACTGGTCGAGACTACATTGTTCTCTCTACTAAACCTGATTGTTCGTACTAACATTTTCTACCTCTCCTGTTTGTAATATATCTGTGTTATTCCATACCTGTGTTCGAGTTATTCTTTATTGGTTCTACCTTGGACTATCACCGTGGTTCAAGGAACTGGACCATAACAATTATAATTAATAAAAAATCAAAAATAGAACAATTGTATATAACACTATAATTCTGCTGAACACAAATTATAAATGTTTTAAATTTGCATTGTTTATTGAGCACCATCCTAAAACTACTGAACTCTGTAATATATTACGTCATATTATAGCGAAATTGTTGAGTATAATTTCCATTTAAAGTAAATGAAGCTCTTATTTGATGACAAAATAATTTAGTAATAATGTCCTTGTGCCATGCATCTTATACATATACAAGAACACATGGCACAGTGGATAAAGGGGTTTGTTAGATCTAGTGACAGGACCCAAAGAGTGTGAGTTCAATACCTGGTAAATGCAGTGGAGAACTTTCAGAGGGCAATTAACAGGAGATAACTGATAACTGACAATCATTAAACATGGCAAGTGGAACTAGAACAGTCCTACCCCAGTGAGCGAAATAAAGGGTTCAGATCGACATTTCAACCACCTGAAGAAATCCGGAGCGTACAACGGCCGAAACGTTGTGATAAATATGGCGACAAAGACGAGGAAAATGGTCCGAATAATGTACATAATTTACATAATACCTCATCGCAGAAATATAGACAGATACTGAATTTGTGAAGCTTCAGGAAATTATAAATTTTATAAGGTTGTGCTGATCACTGGAATGAAAGTCCAACTTTAACTTTAAACGCGAAAAAGTAATACCAAGGGGGGTGGGGAAGACCTGTAACACAACTTTTCGGCAGATGTGCTCTTCGTCATTCGTCGGATAGGTGTTGTCTGTTCTCATAAATATTGCCAACCCAACCCACCCCAAGTTAAGTCATATTAAATAATCCACAGATTAAACCGTTTTCATTATTTTCAACAACAACAAAAAAAAAAAAAAAAAAAATGCCTTTTCTTTAATACTGTCCACCCGATTTCAGAATCAAGAGTAACTCAAGGTAGGGGATTATTAAAGGAGATTGTAATACGGGGGAAGCAAGAGGCGCAGATTGCGAGGACATGTCGAATAGATAACGGTTGACCCTTGACTTGAAGAAGTTAACTTTGAAGTGATCCTCGAAGTGATCCTCTAGTGCAGTGGATCTCAACCTTTTTTTACCCATGGACCCCTTTCCCCTTCTTTTTATCTTGGTGGACCCCTTCATAGCTATTTGGACATAAGAACAATTTTCTATTCTTCACTAATATAAATTTTAAGGTTTTAATTATCAAAGAAATAGTATACGATTAAGCTTTATTTTTAAATGAAAACTAATTTAATACAAATAAAATATTCTACTATAATTATAATAATAATTATTATTACTATTTTTAATTAACACAACAATTGAGTTTTGCCTGTGGACCCCCGGAAATATTACATGGACCCCTAGGGTCCATGTAGACCCCGGTTGAGAACCACTGCTCTAGTGAGTCCCTACTGCAATGCAACGGTTGGGTGGAAGAAACTGATCGAGCAGAACTTCCTCCTTACTAATGCAATATGAAGGATGAGTCGGCCATGAGTATGTGGTATGGTGGAGGCTAGCTGCAAAGGTCTGGACTGATGGAACTAACGAATGAGACACCATTACCACATAAGTTAAACAACGTCAAACCTGGTCAGTACTTAGATGGGTGACAATTTAGGAATACCAGGTGCTGTAAGCACGGACGGACGAGTGCTAGAAATTGAAGATCCGAGTTCCAACTTTATTTGGGTTATATATATATATATATATATATATATATATATATATATATATATATATATATATACAGTCATCCACAGACAGACTGTTTCGTTGTATCACAGCTCATCAGTCGGGGATTCTAACACTAAGCCGTTGGCGCAAGGCAGGAATGAAGGTGAATTTAAGCGTATTTATTTTAGATAACCACACAGTGACTGAGAGAACACGATTCGATATATATATATATATATATATATATATATATATATATATATATATATATATATATATAGCCTGACGATTGCGATTAGCATGAAACAGGCGGTCGCCTCCTGGCGTTGACTTCAATGCCCACTTTTATACTTACATGCACTCTCCGATATTGAGTATTTTAACACCATACCATAACATTATAGTTTATCATACATACATATATATATATATATATAAAATGTATTCGAAAATTATAACATAAATATGTTATAAAATCACTACAAAAATAGGCATTTTGTTTCAACACTTCTGGTGTCTTATCAAGTGATGGTGTTGAATGTAGAATAAAGAGTTTTTCGAATAAATTATACTTGTTCTACTCTGAATTGAGCACTCTTTTAAGAATAGTAATATATATATATATATATATATATATATATATATATATATATATATTTGTGTGTGTATGTGTGTCTACACTGAAATTTTATTTACTAATTAATATTTTCCCTTCTCAATAGGAGTAGATAGGTTCGCCGAGTGCCTGATTCACACTCGTACTCGGTCTTTAGGAGTAGAGGTTTGAAACCTTGTTCCCTGTTTAAATATTTTAATTATCTTTCACTTCCAGTAGCCCTCTTGCGTCATAGTGGCACACACACACACACACACACGCGCACACACACACATTTGCTGTACTCTGTATTGAGCACTCTTTTAAGAATAGTATTTTTTGGTTATTGGAATTTATTTCGAATACACCAATCATATACTAATATATATATATATATATATATATATATATATATATATATATATATATATATATATATATCCAAGTATAGGATAGATCATCATAATTTAAGTGTATATGTATATGTATTTATGTATTTATATATATATGTATATATATATATATACACACACATATATATACACATGCATATATTTATATACACACATATATATTTACACACACAGATATATATACGCGCACACACACATACATATATTTACACACATTATACGCACATATAATTATACACACGCACACAGATACTTATATATATATATTTAATCACGCATATACAAACACCCATATATCTATTTGCACACACATACACACACACACACACACACACACACACACACACACACAAAAAAACATATATATATTTACACAAACACACACACACATATACATATACATATATATAATCTTTATGGCTGGTTACTAGGGATTTACTCTGAAACATAGGCTGCAGAGACTACCTACATATGTGCATATTTTACATTAACCCCTACTTTCAAATTTCAATTTTGTTTTTGTAGGGAGGCAAATAATAATATTCAACATGCACATATAAAATTGTGTAGAGTTATAGCTCTCAAGTATTCTTTTATTGTTTATTAATAGTTTTCTTTTTCGAGCGAGAACTCCTGTGGCCTTGTGCCAGACTGAACGATGCCTTACAAATAGACAAAGTAGCATAAAACGTAATAAAAAAAAAAAATGGAAAGAAGTAAAAAATGGAAATAAAGCAAAGAAACCGAGATGTGGGAGTGTAACAACAATGGCTGGGGAATTGAAAAGAGCAGACGACAAGGAAAGAAAATAAAGGGATGAGCTATGGATGCAAAATGATGAAAAAAGAAAGATTAAAAAACTTGAAACAATTCATTTAATGAAAGTATTTTTAAAAATGGAGGTGGAAAGAACGGAAGGAAAGATAGAAGGGGCCTAAAACTGGCTTTAACTGACAACGACTTGTATCTGGAGCCATATTGTTGGCGTCTAAGCGTCTTTTACTATCCCTCACTTCAGCTAAAGCTATTTTTTAAATTTAAAAATGCTAAAAAAAAAAACAAAGTTGGCTTCTAAAAACACCAAATAAAAAATAAAATAATATATATAAATTAAATACAAGTAGAAATAAAAACTCTGTTGTTCAATTTGTCTTTTTTTCTTCTTTTTTTCAAAACCGAAAAAAAAGTTGTTGTCATAGACTGCTTTATTTCACGACATTTTTTTCCACTTAGATCAATGTTTTAGATTGCCTCTATTTTGAATGTATTTCGGTTCAATTCTGTATGCTCTATTTTAATCAAATACGCCAATGCAGGATGCCAAACGTAGGACTTAACCCAGTTATTCGAACATCTACCCAAAAGAACTGAGGTTCAATTCAAGAAGCATGGAGTTTGAAATAAGATCTCTGGTTATTATCCCCACCTGTTCTGTCAAGGCGTCCGCTAGGTCGCGCTGTTTCATGATTATAAAAGAACGGTCTTCTCTTTTTCACTTTCTCTCTTTTTCTTTTTTTTTTTTTTAATCTTTTTGTTCGAAAATGCAGCAGTGTCAACACGAGACTTGTCCCCTCTGGGTGTAAAAAAAAAAAAATAAATAAATAAAATAAAACTTCTTTGCTCCCGGGGCGGCCACCTATTAGATTTTACTCAAATACAAATATACGCATTTTTAACAACAAAGTCTGTAAGTATTTACACTATTTGCATTGTCCTCATCTTTATTGTCATATTCACGACGTTTCGGTCGTTGTACACTTCAGCCTTCTTCAGGTGAGATACGTTGGAATTTCGAACTGACACTTTTATTTCATTCACCGGGGTAGATTGTTCTAGTTCCACTTGCCATGCCTCTTCTGGATAACTCAGTTTCAGTTATTTCCCTTTAGTAACTCAACTCTCCAAGTTTTTATGTCACCGCTGCTGTGTCCAGGTATTGAACTCACAAATCTTTGGATCAAGTTACTGGATTACTTCAAACAACGCTTTTATTCACTGGGCCATTTGTATGAATTTTTGGGACTTATAAAACTAATGTCTCAGCAACCATTTTTTTCCTGGGCTCATATTAATCTACGCTAGTGGACGAAATAAAGGGTTCCGTTCAAAATTCCAATGTATATCAGCTGAAGAAGGCCAGAGCGTACAACAGCCGAAACATCGTGGATATGACAATAAAGATGAAGACAACAGTCCGAACACTGTAAAAACTGTAGTTTCAATACCTCAGCTCAGAGATATAGAGGTCCTGAAGAAGAGCAGAGCATCCAACGGCCGAAATGTCGTGAATATAACAATAAAGATGAGACAACAGACCGAAGAAGGTAAATAGTGTAAATAGTTACAGTACCTCAACTCAGAAATATGGATAGATCCTGAAGAAGACCAGAGCATACGTTTCGGCCGCTATCGGTTCCGTCCTTCTTCAGGATCTGTCTATATTTATGAGACGAGGTATTGTAACTATTTACACTATTTACATCATTCGCTCTGTTGCTTCTATTTTTTTTTCATCATTTCACCCCAAGCAATCTAAGCTTGATCTTGATATCTTTTTTTTTAGCAAGGTGGAATTTGGGATAGGCCTACTCAAAGCTTCTTCCAAGGATTCTACCAAGAGAAATTGGATTTTAAGAGGAGTGTGGAACTACCTTGAATGTGGCACAAGGCCGAGATTTTGCGTGGGTTTCCCGAGCCCGTAGGCTCGGCCAAAAAATGCCCGTATAACCCGTATAAACGAGATCGGGTTGGTCATTTCTCCCCGAACGAGATTCTGCCCTTCGGCGGAACCTCGTCCGGGTTCCTTTCTGCTCGGAAGCAGAGAGTTCGACCGTCAAGTCGAGAAGCTCGGCTTGATTCGGTATCTAGCCACCCCCCCACGAGGGTTGCATGTGGCACAAGGCCGAGTTTATCGTGTGCTTCCCGAGCCCGTAGGCTCAGCCAAAAAATGCCCGTATAACCCGTATAAACGAGATCGGGTTGGTCATTTTCCCCGAACGAGATTCTGCCCTTCGGCGGAACCTCGTCCGGGTTCCTTTCTGTTCAGAGGCAGAAAGTTCGACCGTCAAGTCGAGAAGCACTAACCCAGGGTGGCGGTAAGTCTTGGCTATGTGAACCCCCGAACATTCAGAGAGTCATGTGCCATGCGGGATACACGCTTAGGCGATCATGTATCTTTCGATTCATAACTGACGTGGCAGATTTTTTCCCGCAGTCAGTTGCCATTTCTTTCGGCCGGAGATCAGTTGCCATAGAAGTCGGTCTGTTCTGCTATTTACCAATAGTTGGGGAGAAAGAAGTAGATGATTCATACCTTTCCCAGTGGTATAAGTGAATGTAGTGGATTCGACTATATATATATATATATATATATATATATATTACTGCCAATGCATATTTATAAAAGAATTACCAAAAATACATTTTTAAGATAGAATTACTAGCAATACATTTTATAGCAAAATCACCGACAATACATCTAATGGATGTAGTTTATCGTCATACCCAGGAAAACAACAACAACAACAAAAAAATTAACTTAAAAAAAAAATCACATATTCTACCTAACAGTTTTCTTCGTTTTTCCTCCTCTTTTTATAAAAAATTTCTTTTTCTTTTAGGCGCCTTGTCCCTTCAGGACGTTGTCGATCCGTCTTGGGTAAGACGATAAACTACACCCGCTTCTTGGGTAAGACGATAAACTACGTCCAACAGCAAGGCCTATGATCAGGACGTTTTGAGGTCCGTAGAAACACTTCCCAATTGCTGGTATTCCCAGGACCTGGGGTGGTAGCACCTGCTAGGGTCCCAGCTATAGGTTAAATAGTTAACACCCAAACTGGGGTCAAAACACCATGAAAGTGTAAAAAAAAAAAAGGTTTTGATACCAGAAATACTATATAAAAAAAGTAATTTCCATCAATAAGTTTTTGAAGAATAAAATTATTACCAGCAATACATTATTACCGGCAATATATTTTTGAAAAAAAAAATTACCAGAGATATATTTTGAAAAAAAAATATTCCCAAAAATAGATTTTTGAAAAAAAAAAAAATTACCATCAATGAAAATTTTGTCGGCATTAAATAACCCATTGAGGTTGATATACCGTAAAACAAAATTAAACCAAACCAATCAATTTAGGTTTATAGTTCGTAACTATGAAATGGGATGAGGTAACACAAACCACAGAAATAAACCAAACCAATGTAAATCAAAGAATACATATTGTATTCATACGAATCTATCCTAAAAATGTTGTCGGCATTAAATAACCAATTGAGGTTGATATGCCATAAAACAAAATCAACCAAACCAATCTAAACCAAAGAATACATATTCTATTCATACGAATCTATCCTAAAAATGTTGTCGGCATTAAATAACCAATTGAGGTTGATATGTCGTAAAACAAAATAAACCAAACCAATCTAAACCAAAGAATACATATTCTATTCATACGAATCTATCCTAAAAATGCTGTCGGCATTAAATAATCCATTGACGTCGATATGCCGTAAAACAAAATAAATCAAACCAATCTAAACCAAAGAATACATATTCTATTCATACGAATTTTTCCTAAAAATGTTGTCGGCATTAAATATCCCATTGAGATTGATATGCCGTAAAACAAAACAAAACAAAACAAACAAACGTTGTCGATAGCGGCCCTCTACAACTTCCTATACTTTGTAGCTTTTAGTAACGTTTGTCTTTTTACCAGCCTCCCATCCCACATTCAACCATCCATTTACAAAGAGAGGTCTGAAAGACTACCCGCTGCCTTCCCATTGCCCGTTTGGCCTTGTGTGTACCAAATTCTCCAAGTCATCTATGCATCCAAGAAATTTCAGCTCTCTCTTTCTGATTCTGATTATGTCAATTTGTTCCTATTTTCTTTAAGATTTCATTGGTGCTTTTATGCGCTCCTTGCATGGTATCCTCAGCATCCTTCTGTAGAATCACATTTCTGTTCCTTTACGTTTCTATTTCATCTGTCCAGCAATCTCTTCCATATAGGAATCGTTGTTATTACATGGTAGTTCAGAGATCTATTCATTGTTTCTCTTGCCTCAAGTTTTCTCTTCATCTGTGAGAAGATTGTCCAGTATTCACTGCCATATAGGAGGATTGATATTACATAGCAGTTCAGCACTCTTTCCATTGTTTCTGTTGCCTCAAGTCTTCTCTTCATCTGTGAGGAAATTGTCCAGCATTCACTGCCATATAAGAGGATTGATATTACATAGCAGTTCAGCATTATTTTCATTGTTTCTGTTGCCTCAAGTCCTCTCTTAATCTGTGAGGAAATTGTCCAGCATTCACTGCCATATAGGAGGATTGATATTACATAACAGTTCAGCACTCTTTTCATTGTTTCTGTTGCCTTAAGTCTTCACTTCATCTGTGAGGAAATTGTCCAGCATTCACTGCCATATAGGAGGATTGATATTACATAGCAGTTCAGCACTCTTTTCATTGTTTCTGTTGCCCCAAG
>CAHIKZ030001004.1:1385000-1390000 GCA_903632075.3 Acanthosepion pharaonis | reverse complement strand
ATGACAATTATATTTCAATATATCAAACAATACACGGACGAAAAAATAATGATAGCCTGTTTTTGTTGCATGAAAAATTTCAAAGCAACGACAAACTTGTGTATACGAGACGCGGAAGCGAAAATTGCGTCGCAGCTCGTGACGTCAACCATGACCACGCGATAGAGAAAACGAGAAGTATTAAGTATGGGAAGCCGTTGGCATAAACCAATGGCTTCTGTTATCAATTATAGGCATTTAAGTATATTTGTGGAGATTTCGTAGTTTATTTTGCTCAGATTAGGTTTCAACTGTTTTATGTATATAGCTTCAAGAATTTTTAGTTTTTGACTATATATATATATATATATATATATATATATATATCTTCCATGAAGCCATAATGGGTGAAATGCATTATCGGATATTTTTGAAGCATTATACTTTCTTGAACGTTTTTTTTTTTTTTTCAGTTGCCATTAATGTACAACTCTGTCGGGACCATTTGGTCAAATTTATAATATATATATATATATATATATATATATATATATTTAATGATATATGTGTGTGTGTGTGTGTGTGTGTACAGGGTACGATGCTTAAATTGTCGTCTAAATGTCGCAAAATTAAAAATAACACTGGCATTTCGTTGTAACAGATGTAGAGTATACGATGGATAAATTGTCGTCTAAATGACACAAAAAAAATGGAAATACTCTTGATATCTCATTTTAAGACATTTTTGTGAAATTTTAATAAATATATTTATTTATTAAAATTTCACAAAAATGTCTTGAAATACTAATGAATAAATTTATTCATTAAAATCGCCATTGGCTTCAACCATGACCACCAGACAACTTCGGAATCTCTTGCAACTCTTCTGGACGATCTCCTTGCTTAAGTTGGTGAATACTGCCATAATCCTTGCCTTCAGTTCATCTTTGGTTTTGCTAGGAGTTTTGTTAGTCTCTCGCACAACTGCGCCCCACACATAATAATTAAGGGGGTTGCGGTCTGTTTAATTAGGTGGCCTGATGTAAGTAGTGATGTGGTCGCAGAAATTGACTGGCTTCTCCTGCATGTGTGGCATGGTGCAGAGTCCAGGGCAGCACCACATCTTCAAGACACTTGATGTAGGCCTCCGTGTTGAGTCTGGGGTCCTGTGGGAATATGAATGGAGGCATAACGTCACAAAAAGGCCGAATTTAATGTGGGGTGTCCGAGCCCGTAGACTCGGCCAAAAATTCCCCGTAGACCCCGTATAAAACGGGGTCGAGTAGCTATCACCCGAGACGAGACTCTGCCCTTCGATATAGCCTCGTCCTGGGATCCTCTTCGTTTGGAGTCAGAGAGTTTGACCAACGCAGCTGGAGAGGAATCTCCAACTGCAGGATATCTACTAACCGCCCCATGCGGTCAGATGTGGCACAAGGCCGATTATTATTTGGGCTTTCCGAGCCCATAGGCTCGGCCAAAAATTCCCCGTAGACCTCGTATAAAACGCGGTCGGGTAGCTATCACCCGAGACGAGACTCTGCCCTTCGACATAGCCTCGTCTGGAGATCCTCTCTACACGGAGGCAGAGAGTTTGACCAGCACAGCTAGAGACGAATCTCCAACTGCAGACCAACATACAGTATTTACTACTGTATTTATGTGAATTGTGATAAACCCATTATCGTCTGTAGGTATGCTACAACACATGCAATGAAGAAAAATGTCCCCAAATTAATAAAACAATGTTTGATCGTCTGATAGTTTATGTTATTATTAAGAGGAAAGACCAAAATATTTTTGATTATTGAAATTTTTGGAAATTTTGGCTAAAAATCTACTTTTTTATTTTTATTTTTTATTTTTTTTTTTGCGCAAGCGGGGAACCAAATATTAGTATAAGAAATATCAGCGTCTTTTCCTGTGGTGAAAAACATTGATTTTTAAATTCTTGCAAAAATTAAATAATTGTTGGATTTTAATGAAACTTTAAAGACATATTCACAACTGATTGAAATTATTTTAGAAATCTTTTCAGAACATCTTGGTAAAAATATTTTTATTTACGTCTGTTACACCATACTTTGTTAATTTTATGAAATTTCGAGAAATTAAATTTTGTCCCGCTTAATACAGAAATTTAAAAGATTTAAAACTTAATTAGTCTGTAATAAATTGCTGTATTTCAAAAACTAATTTAAATTGACTGAAAGTAGTATTTTATTCTAAAATAGCTGATTAACACCAGTTTTAGTGGTTTTTCATTCGATGTAATTCTCTTTATTAAAACATCTAAAAATAAAATATATTTTTCTGAAACTTTATTTAAGGAATATTAACTGATTTACTGTATAATTAATCTGATTTGAAACAAATGTTATTTGAAATGCATTTTAAAAGCAAATACTAGGTGTTTTTAACCGACAGTAGTTGTGTTTACGTGCTTGACGAGTGATGAGAAGTGCTGACAAGGTGTTGGCAAGTTTATTGTTGTTCTACGGTGACTTTATCTGTTAATGACGTGAGCGACTTTTTATATAATTTTTGAGTACTAAGTAATCTAAAAAATTATAGAAAATATTCACCGTAATCTCATTTTAGGAATGTTGACTTTAAATTTACTATAGACATCGTTCTTATTTTCCGATAATGTCGTGAATGGTCGCCCATACTTTAAAAAATGGACACATTTATATGTTTGAAAAAATTCTTTTAAAATTCTTGATTAGTAAAAATAGTTTTCCCAAAATGGCTGAAATTAATGCAAAATTTTAAAAGATTTAAAACTTAATAAATTTTGAAAAAATGAAAAAAAAAAAAATGAAAAAAATTCCAGTAAATGTTCATTATCGAAAAAATGTTTTTCTTAAGGCAATAGTGTCAATATATTTCATACATAAAAGCAATTAAAATATTTTTTATGAAATAATTTCTTAATTTTATTGCATTTTGTTACTTTACGATTCAGAGCAGATTTTTGTTAACTGGGGGGTCTGTTTGACAAAAAAAAAAAAAAAAAATAAATAAAATAAAATAAAATAAAATAAAATGAAATAAATAAATAAAATAAAATAAAAAAATGATTTACATTCTCCAAGTAATTTTACATATAACTAATTGTTATGGTAATTTACTAAACGCACGCATGGATTGTCCGAGTTATAAATAGGAGCAGGTACTGCCTTTTGGAGAGGGAAGTTTCCAGCAGTCAGCTCTGACAGTCGGACCGAACATTCTTGCTGTAACGTTCTCGTTTGTATATGTTTGTATTATTGTTTCTACTAATATATTTGTTTAACTCACTTCCTCTCTTTTTGTCTTTAAATCTGGCCCTAACAAGGCCACAACAGTTCCTTATCTCAGTCTGTTCATTATCTATCTATATATTTATCTAAGCTTTTTCCTGTCATGATAATTTGCCCACGCACGCATGGAGTCTCCCAGCTATAAATAGGAGCAGGTACTGCCTTTTTGTAGAGGGAAGTTTCCAGCAGTCAGCTCTGACAGTCGGACCGAACATTCTTGCTGTAACACTCTCGTTTGTATATGTTTGTATTACTGTTTCTGTTAATATATTTGTTTAACACAATTCCTCTCTATGTGTCTTTATTTTTGGCCCTAACAAGGCCACAACTCTAATATAAAAATTAAATAAGTGGGGATTAACAGATGTAAAAAAAAATTCTAATTTTTTTGTGAATAAGTCTTGAAAGTTTTATTATAATACGACAAGTATTTGATTTTTTAAAGAATTTCCAAAACCATGTGTTTTTCACCGCAAAAAGAAAGAAAAACGCTAAAATTGAATATACGAATAATTGGTCCTTCCACTGACGTAAGAAAAACAAGATTTTTACTAAAATTTCGAATATTCTAAAAAGGATAAAAAAATGTATTTTAATAATCAAGAAATCATCTTCTTATAATAATCGCAAAGATTTTGACGATAAAAATTTGTTTTTATTAAGTTTGGGACATTTTTTCACCGTAGTACACCCAGAGCAGACCTGTAGAAGTATCTATCTATCTATCTATCTATCTATATATATATAGGTAATATATATATATATATATATATATAGGTAATATATATATATATATATATATATATATATATATATATATATATATATATATAGGTACCTCTATACTCTATAATGTGTTAGTTTATATATATATATATATATATATATATATATATATATATAAAAACTAACACACATTGACAGACAAATGACAATGCCAAATCTGTGAAGGTACCTATATATATGTGTGTGTGTATAGAGGTACCTATATATATATATATATATATATATATATATATATATATATAAACACACATGGACATACAAATGGTAATGCAAATGTTAACCGTTTCCTTATAACGTGTCTTATAAAACGAAATTTTTAATTATTAATTATATAAAAAAATTGTTACCACGAAAAATTAGTAAAGTATGCTTAAAAATAAGATACAAGATTAACAATAAATCGTATTTAGATAGTGTATATTAAGAAAGAATATATGAAAAAAATTAATGAATAAAACTAACAATAATTATTTTACCCATTTAAAATTTAAAATTTAAAAAATAAGTAAAATTATTAAGAATACAAACCATACCCAGTAATATATATATAAAAAAAAACCCAAAAAAACTTTAAAAAAAAGGATAAAGAATTAAATAATCTAAGAAAAGGAAGGTCATAATGTAGTTATAAGATATGATTTATGACCAATCGTATCCGAGTACGCCTGTCTATCACGGCGGCTAGCCAGTCCCTATTGCAGACGCCTTCTCAGTCATATTTCTGTGTGTTCAACAACCACAGAGCCTACTCGTGATTTATACTGCAATTCTGTCGAGTGGATCTTAGTTTCAGTTTCTGTCCGAACAAAGCCAGCACGCTCAAACACTCGGTCACGATGACTTGTGACTTCTTGGTAGGACAACCATCGACGGCTCCCCAATAGATCCGTCTATCTAATTCCGTTCACAACGCTTGGGTCAACCCGTGGT
>CAHIKZ030001004.1:1367500-1380000 GCA_903632075.3 Acanthosepion pharaonis | reverse complement strand
TCTTTTCTTTTCATTTGTATATATATATATATATATATATATATATATATATATATATATATATATCCCAAGTTGTTATCCCAAAGCTCCAGGTATTAGAACACTGGTAAAGCCGTTCACCTGTCAACTTTCCCAGGTTTTGCCGTTTCGCACGGAATATTTCATATATCACAAATGTATATATTTTTACACAGATTCCTCCTTCGTAATTGCGATCGTCCCAAGGAGAGAATTTTTTTCTTCTTCGGATTTTTCCAGATGATATTCTCTACCCAACACACTACAGAATGTTAATAGCTCTCTTAGAACGGATTTTAGGTTTGAGCGCCAGGCACGATGGTATCAGAAATTCCTCACGGGAATTCAAAGAAAAAAAAAAAAAATGCAGAATCATTAAAAAAAAAGCAAAAAAAAACCAACCCCCCCCAAAACGCGAATTTGAGTGAGCGTTTCTTTGCCTACACTCTAGACCTGGTTTCGGATCTGAATGTCTAAACCAATTGTTTATAGCTTCAAGAAGAGCCATTAATTCAACCAACAGGTGAAGAGCAATTCGCCATGGTTAAACGTAATTAGTGGAAATATCCAACTAACAGGATCGAGAAAGTTTACAATAAACAATAACAAGTGAAAGAAAAGAACAGGGCAAAAAATAATATTAAATAAGCAAACAGCACATGTAATAGGGAAGATCGATTTTGGAAGCGTGATATTGTTATGAATTATCAAGAGTGGTCTCCCCTTGTTTTCTTACTCTCATCTTTGAGAGAGCTATTTCTGTTTATTGGGACTATGAAAGGACACTGTACGCGAACGTTGTATACTCAGTTGAATAAAGCTTTCTTAAAGCCTACACCTGCGTGCTTTTGTCATTACACTTGGTTCGAGAGTAAATATCAGTCGTTTATGCTTGAGTCTATAATCGTTTCCTTGGTGTTATGAATAATCAAGAGTGGTCTCCCTTTGTTTTCTTACTCTCATCTTTGAGTGAGCTATTTCTGTTTACTGGGACTACAAAAGGACTCTATACGCGAACCTTGTATTCTCAGTTGAATATCGCTTTCTTAAAGCCTACATCTGCGTACTTTTGTCATTACAAATGGTTCGAGAATAAGTAAATATCAATCCTTTATGTTTGGGTCTATAAGCGTTTCCTTGGTGTTATGAATAATCAAGTGTGGTCTCCCCTTGTTTTGTTACTCTCCTCTTTGAGAGAGCTATTTTTGTTCACTGGGACTATAAAAGGAAACTATATGCGAACCTTGTATTCTCAGTTGAATAAAGCTTTCTTAAATCATGACACAAAATATTTTTTCAAAATCGTTACCGTGTTTGGAGAAAAACGAATGTAAAAAGATTAAATTTAGGTTCAAAATCTTAGCGTTGGAATTTAATTCCGGTGATCAATAAAAGCCTTATAGCACAGCTTTATAAAAATTATAATTTACTGAAGCTTTACAAACTGTATATGGACAAGATGCATGGCACAAGGACATTATTATTATGCACATTATTACTATTATCATTGTGCCATCAAATAAAACCTTCATTTACTTCAAAGGGAAATTATACTGAACAATTTAGCTATATTACGGTGTAATATGTCATAAAGTGCAGTGGTTTTAGTTTGATTTTCAATAAACCATTCAAATTTAAAAACATTTAGTCTTATAATTTGTGTCCAGCAGTTTTAGGGTGTTATGTACACTTTGATCTATTTTTAGTTTTTATTAATTATAATCTAACAAATCTTATTCATTGAGTAGACATTTTTTAAAATCTTTTTTTTTTATAGTGCTTATCGAATACAGTAAATAAACTAGCATATTTTGCTTGTGGTGATTCATAGTTAGAATTCTGGTTTAAATATACTTTCTATTCAATGTATCTAATACAAAATATATCAACTTTATTTGCATTTATTCTTTAAATAATAAAATCTCAAAGTAATTTTGTGAAACAAAAACCTGCGGAAATTAGCTGTTTCTGTACATTTTTCAGACTATCTTTAAAACTAAGTGCTCAAAAAGTGGTCAAAGCTATGGATTTAATTTTCGGTGTCAGTACTTATCACATAATTCTACAGCTTTAACATCGAGGGCAAGGTGGATTTCCTAGCAAAAGTGAAAAATCAACCTGACCTAATAGGAAAGACAAAGTAAAAGTAATATGGCAGTTCATAAACTAAGAATGGCGTTAACACGCAAAATGGGGAAACGGAAAAGTGACCGTAGCCTTCTGGCTACAAGACAAGAAAAAGAAAAAAAAAAAAAAAAAAAAAAAAAAAAAAAAGAACCAAGTCAGGATGAGACCGAGAAGTGGCCTAATCTGATTGGTTAAGAAAACTTCCCAGCATGCATTTGTGTGTTTTGTATATAAATTAGGGAGGGAGAAGTTTTTTTGACAGACATTCCAAAGCAAATTGACATTATGGACTCTGCAAATTTTTACATAATGGTGTGTAAGTCCCATGTGAATTTGCGGTATTATGGTACATGTAGGATTGAGAGGTGATGGATAAGTTCTTGTGGTGATTGAGTATATTGAATGAATGGGTCGTGATTCTGGTTAACTAGGACTAAGATAATTACTGAGGACTAGCCTTTCTCCATTTCCCCTTCGGCCTTTTGCCAAAATTCTTTGTAATATTACAAAGAATAAATCTACATTCCAATGCAAATTGTGATGGACAAATTCTTGTGGGGATTGAGTACATTGTAATGAATGAATGACTCCTGACTGTGATTGACTCGGATAGACAGTGTAGACCAGCCTTTCCCCACTCCCCCTCTTCGGCCTTGCTAGCCTTGATTTTCTTTTTAGTCTTCAATAGACACAAGATGGCCGATTCCTGGCGGACTATGTCCCTGGTTAAGCTAGACTCTTTTATTCACCTAGTTAATCTGAGTAATTGTTGTTCACGGCCTGTTATGATCATTGTCAAGATTCCCAACCACCCCAGGTTGTTTTTTGTCTCCTTTTTATCTTGACAGGATCAGCGTCTGATATTTTCCCGCCCGTAATTTATTTCCCTCTCCTGCCCTGCCCTTAGCGAGCGAGCTTCTTGATTCTGATTATTGGCGGAATACAGCGGCCGCTCTTATTTTTCGTGGGTTGGATGGGTCTCATAACACAGTTTTATTTTTAACTATCTGTCTATATTTCTGAGATGAGGTATTATGTACACTATTTACATTATTCGGACTATTGTCCTCATCTTTGTCGCCATATTTATTACAACGTTTCGGCCTTTCAGTATCTGTCTATATTTCTGAGATGAGGATTATGTATTATTTACATTATTTACTATTATTTTGTCGCCACTTTATTACAACGTTTCTCATCTTTCAGTCGTCATTTCTGAGATGAGGTTTATTACACTATTTAATTATTCGGTTTCTTTGTCGCCATATTTATTACAACGTTTCCCTTTCAGTATCTGTCTATATTTCTGAGATGAGGTATTATGTACACTATTTACATTATTCGGACTATTGTCCTCATCTTTGTCGCCATATTTATTACAACGTTTCGGCCTTTCATTATCTGTCTATATTTCTGAGATGAGGTATTATGTACACTATTTACATTATTCGGACTATTGTCCTCATCTTTGTCGCCATATTTATTACAACGTTTCGGCCTTTCAGTATCTGTCTATATTTCTGAGATGAGGTATTATGTACACTATTTACATTATTCGGACTATTTTGTCCTCATCTTTGTCGCCATATTTAGATTATTATGTACAACATTTTCGGCCTTTTGTCAGTATCTGTCTATATTTCTGAGATGAGGTATTATGTACACTATTTACATTATTCGGACTATTGTCCCATCAACTTTGTCGCCATATTTATTACAACGTTTCGGCCTTTTTGTCGCCAGTTTATCTTTCGGCCTTTCTATATTTCTGAGATGAGGTATTATGTACACTATTTACATTATTCGGACAACTATCCTCATCTTTGTCGCCATATTTATTACAACGTTTCGGCCTTTCAGAATCTGTCTATATTTCTGAGATGAGGTATTATGTACACTATTTACATTATTCGGACTATTGTCCTCAACTTTGTCGCCATATTTATTACAACGTTTCGGCCTTTCATTATCTGTCTATATTTCTGAGATGAGGTATTATGTACACTATTTACATTATTCGGACTACTATCCTCATCTTTGTCGCCATATTTATTACAACGTTTCGGCCTTTCAGTATCTGTCTATATTTCTGAGATGAGGTATTATGTACACTATTTACATTATTCGGACTATTGTCCTCAACTTTGTCGCCATATTTATTACAACGTTTCGGCCTTTCATTATCTGTCTATATTTCTGAGATGAGGTATTATGTACACTATTTACATTATTCGGACTACTATCCTCATCTTTGTCGCCATATTTATTACAACGTTTCGGCCTTTCATTATCTGTCTATATTTCTGAGATGAGGTATTATGTACACTATTTACATTATTCGGACTACTATCCTCATCTTTGTCGCCATATTTATTACAACGTTTCGGCCTTTCAGTATCTGTCTATATTTCTGAGATGAGGTATTATGTATTTACATTATTTACATTATTCGGACTATTGTCCTCAACTTTGTCGCCATATTTATTACAACGTTTCGGCCTTTCATTATCTGTCTATATTTCTGAGATGAGGTATTATGTACACTATTTACATTATTCGGACTACTATCCTCATCTTTGTCGCCATATTTATTACAACGTTTCGGCCTTTCAGTATCTGTCTATATTTCTGAGATGAGGTATTATGTACACTATTTACATTATTCGGACTATTGTCCTCAACTTTGTCGCCATATTTATTACAACGTTTCGGCCTTTCATTATCTGTCTATATTTCTGAGATGAGGTATTATGTACACTATTTACATTATTCGGACTACTATCCTCATCTTTGTCGCCATATTTATTACAACGTTTCGGCCTTTCAGTATCTGTCTATATTTCTGAGATGAGGTAGTATTATGTACACTATTTACATTATTCGGACTATTGTCCTTTGTCGCCATATTTATTACAACGTTTGTTTCATTATCATATTTTTTATTATTCGGACTATTATCCTCATCTTTGTCGCCACGTTTACAACGTTTCGGCCTTTCATTATCTGTCTATATTTCTGAGATGAGGTATTATGTACACTATTTACATTATTCGGACTATATCTTTGTCGCCATATTTATTACAACGTTTCGGCCTTTTATATTTCTGAGATTATTATTTACATTATTTACATTATTCGGACTACTATCCTCAACTTTGTCGCCATATTTATTACAACGTTTCGGCCTTTCAGTATCTGTCTATATTTCTGAGATGAGGTATTATGTACATTATTTACATTATTCGGACTACTATCCTCATTGTCCCATCAACTTTGTCAGCCATATTTATTGAGGTAACGTTTCGGCCTTTCATTTTATCTGTCTATATTTCTGAGATGAGGTATTATGTACACTATTTACATTATTCGGACTACTATCCTCATCTTTGTCGCCATATTTATTACAACGTTTCGGCCTTTCAGTATCTGTCTATATTTCTGAGATGAGGTATTATGTACATTATTTACATTATTCGGACTATTGTCCTCAACTTTGTCGCCATATTTATTACAACGTTTCGGCCTTTCATTATCTGTCTATATTTCTGAGATGAGGTATTATTATACACTATTTACATTATTCGGACTACTATCCTCATCTTTGTCGCCATATTTATTCGTTTCGGCCTTTCACTGTCTATATTTCTGAGATGAGGTATTATGTACCATTATTCGGATCTTTTTGTCGCCATATTTATTACAACGTTTCGGCCTTTCATTATCTGTCTATATTTCTGAGATGAGGTATTATGTACACTATTTACATTATTCGGACTATTTCATCTTTGTCGCCATATTTATTACAACGTTTCGGCCTTTACTATATTTCCACTATTTACATTATTCGGACTTTGTCCTCAACTTTGTCGCCATATTTATTACAACGTTTCGGCCTTTCATTATCTGTCTATATTTCTGAGATGAGGTATTATGTACACTATTTACATTATTCGGACTACTATCCTCATCTTTGTCGCCATATTTATTACAACGTTTCGGCCTTTCAGTATCTGTCTATATTTCTGAGATGAGGTATTATGTACAGTATTTACATTATTCGTTCTATTGTCCTCAACTTTGTCGCCATATTTATTACAACGTTTCGGCCTTTTTACATTATCTGTCTATATTTCTGAGATGAGGTATCAGTATCTGTGTACACTATTTATTATTATTCGGACTACTATCCTCATCTTTGTCGCCATATTTATTACAACGTTTCGGCCTTTCAGTATCTGTCTATATTTCTGAGATGAGGTATTATGTACATTATTTACATTATTCGACTATTGTCCTCAACTTTGTCGCCATATTTATTACAACGTTTCGGCCTTTCAGTATCTGTCTATATTTCTGAGATGAGGTATTATGTACACTATTTACATTATTCGGACTACCTATGTCTACATATTTATTATTTCGGCCTTTCATTATATTTCTGAGATGAGGTATTATGTACATTTCGGACTATTGTCCTCAACTTTGTCGCCATATTTATTACAACGTTTCGGCCTTTCATTATCTGTCTATATTTCTGAGATGAGGTATTATGTACACTATTTACATTATTCGGACTACTATCCTCATCTTTTGTCGCCATATTTATTACAACGTTTCGGCCTTTCAGTATCTGTCTATATTTCTGAGATGAGGTATTATGTACACTATTTACATTATTCGGACTATTGTCCTCAACTTTGTCGCCATATTTATTACAACGTTTCGGCCTTTCATTATCTGTCTATATTTCTGAGATGAGGTTTATTACAATTTACATTATTCGGACTACTATCCTCATCTTTGTCACCATATTTATTACAACGTTTCGGCCTTTCAGTATCTGTCTATATTTCTGAGATGAGGTATTATGTACATTATTTACATTATTCGGACTATTGTCCTCAACTTTGTCGCCATATTTATTACAACGTTTCGGCCTTTCATTATCTGTCTATATTTCAACGTTTCGAGATGATATTTCGAGATATTATGTACACTATTTACATTATTCGGATCCTCAACTTTGTCGTATTTATTACAACGTTTCGGCCTTTCATTATCTGTCTATTTTCTGAGATGAGGTATTATGTACACTATTTACATTATTCGGACTACTATCCTCATCTTTGTCGCCATATTTATTACAACGTTTCGGCCTTTCAGTATCTGTCTATATTTCTGAGATGAGGTATTATGTACATTATTTACATTATTCGGACTATTGTCCTCATCTTTGTCGCCATATTTATTACAACGTTTCGGCCTTTCAGTATCTGTCTATATTTCTGAGATGAGGTATTATGTACATTATTTACATTATTCGGACTATTGTCCTCAACTTTGTCGCCATATTTATTACAACGTTTCGGCCTTTCATTATCTGTCTATATTTCAACGAGATGAGGTATTATTATTTACATTATTCGACACGCCATATTTATTACAACGTTTCGGCCTTTCAGTATCTGTCTATATTTCTGAGATGAGGTATTATGTACATTATTCAACGTTTCGGCCTTCAGATCTGTCTATATTTCTTGAGATGACTTATGTACACTATTTACCTACATCCTCATTTTGTCGCCATATTTATTACAACGTTTCGGCCTTTCAGTATCTGTCTATATTTCTGAGATGAGGTATTATGTACATTATTTACATTATTCGACTATTGTCCTCAACTTTGTCGCCATATTTATTACAACGTTTCGGCCTTTCATTATCTGTCTATATTTCTGAGATGAGGTATTATGTACACTATTTACATTATTCGGACTACTATCCTCATCTTTGTCGCCATATTTATTACAACGTTTCCTCATCTTTGTCGCCTTTCAGTATCTGTCTATATTTCTGAGATGAGGTATTATGTACATTATTTACATTATTCGACTATTGTCCTCAACTTTGTCGCCATATTTATTACAACGTTTCCTTTCATTATCTGTCTATATTTCTTGAGGTATTATGTACATTATTTACATTATTCGTATCCTATATTTTATTACAACGTTTCGAGATGATATTTCTGGTGATTTATGTACACTATTTACATTATTCGGACTATTGTCCTCATCTTTGTCGCCATATTTATTACAACGTTTCCCTTTCAGTATCTGTCTATATTTCTGAGATGAGGTATTATGTACACTATTTACATTATTCGACTATTGTCCTCATCTTTGTTGCCATATTTATCCGATCCTTCAGTATCTGTCTATATTTCTGAGATGAGGTATTATGTACACTATTTACATTATTCGGACTATTGTCCTCATCTTTTTATCCATTATTCGGACTCGCCAGATGATTTATGTACACTATTTACATTATTCGGACTTTGTCCTCATCTTTGTCGCCATATTTATTACAACGTTTCGGCCGTTGTACGCTCCGGCCTTCTTCAGGTGGCTGGAATGTCGAACTGAACCCTTTATTACGCTCACTGGGGTAGACTGTTCTAGTTCCAAGAGGACACATGGACACAGTGGATAAAGGCGTTAGTTAGATCCAGTGACAGGACCCAAAGATTTTGAGTTCAATACCCGGTTAAGGCAGTGGAGAACTTGGAAAGGGTAATTAACAGGAGATAAGTGATAGCTGACATCCATTAAACATGGCACGTGGAACTAGAACAATCATACCCCAGTGAGCGTAATAAAGGGTTCAGTTTGACATTCCAACCACCTGAAGATGGCCGGAGCGTACAACGGCCGAAACGTTGTAATAAATATGGCGACAAAGATGAGGACAGCAGTCCGAATAATGTAAATAGTTTTATTTTTGTTTTCTTCTATTTTCGTTTTTAGGTTCATCCCCTCCCCACATTTAATGTTAAATTTTTATGTCAGCGGGGTTTTAGTAGGATACATGTGAATGTGTGGTGTTTTTGGTGAATGTTCGATTGGGTGTAGAAGGATGGATTTTGTGGTGAATGAGAAAACTGTAAGAATGAATAGGTTGTGAATCAGCTTAGCTACGTGGTTGGATAGTCAGTGACGACTAATCTTTTCTCACTTTTCTTTCAGCCATGTGCCAAATAAAAGTTTTTTTTTTCAAAATACACATTCCAATACGAATTGAAACAAGCAGATGCTATTCCAGTCCCCGAACAGTACTGGATATGGTAGTTTTCAAAGTTATACACAAAAGAGATTTTATTTGTATTAAGAGATTTGAGAGTCTGAACAGTGTTGGATGTGTTACTGACCCTTCTCAAAGTTATGAAGAGATTCTACCAATAAAAAAAGAGGATATTGGTTTGTTTTTGTTTTGTTCTGTTTTACGGCATATCAACATCTCAATGGGTTATTTAATGCCGACAAGATTTTTATTACAGGTAATATATTTTTTTCAAAAATATATTGTTGGTAATATTTTTTCAAACATATATTGCTGATAATTTTTTTTTCCAAAAATGTATTGCTAGTAATATTTTTTTTCCAAAAAATGTATTACTGGTAATATTTTTTTCAAAAATGTATTGCTGGTAATATTTTTTTCAAAAATGTATTGCTGATAAATTTTTTTCCCAAAATGTATAGCTGGTAATATTTTTTTCCAAAAATGTATTACTGGTAATATTTTTTTCAAAAATATATTGCTGGTAATATTTTTTTTCCCAAAATGTATTGCTGGTAATATTTTTTTCCCCAAAAATGTATTGCTGGTAATATTGTTTTTTCCAAAAATGTATTACTGGTAATATTTTTTCAAAAATTTATTGCTGGTAATATTTTTTTCCAAAAATGTATTACTGGTTATATTTTTTTCAAAAATATATTGCTGGTAATAATTTTTTTTCCAAAAATGTATTGCTGGTAATATTCTTTTCCCAAAAATGTATTGCTGGTAATATTTGTTTTTCCACAAATGTATTACTGGTAATATTTTTTTAAAAAATGTATTGCTGGTAATATTTTTTTTTTAAAAATGTATTGCTGGTAATATTTTTTTTTCCAAAAAATGTATTGCTGGTAATATTTTTTTCAGAAATGTATTGCTGGTAAATTGCTGGTGATTTTTTTCCCTTTAGGGATTAACTATTTCCCCATCGTTGGGACCCTAACAGGTGCTACCACCCCGGGTCAGGGTGGACTTGCGAACACCAGCAATTAAGAGCTCCTCAAAACCTCCTGATCGGAGACCTTGCTGTTGGACTTAGTTTATCGTCTTACCCGGGACGCCGGATGTAGTTTATCGTCTTACCCAGGACGCGAAGATTTCTTTGTTTGAACAATGTTAGATGTGTTAATGAGTTCACTCAAAATTATAGTAGACAAAAAAGAGATTTAAATGCCTGAACAATGTTTGATATGGTAGTGGATCTTCTAAAAGTTACAGGCAAAGATTTTCTGTCTAATGGAGATAAAAATTATATCGCTTGTCGAGTAAATCACGTCGGATATACCCAGATATAGGGTGAGCGATGAAAGAAAGGTTTATTCTCCCATATGCATTTTACCCATTATGGGCATTATTATATCTATTATTTCACGAACGTCATTATCTGTGCGTTCCATTTTTTTTAATTTTTTTTTTTTTTTTAGCATTTCACCCCAAGCAAGGCGGGAGTTCCATTAGCATGCAAAGGTTTACAGAGATTGAGAGTAAGAGTAAAGAGGAGTGTTTGGAAATGGATAAAGAGAAGGACAGAGATCAAGGTCCAGGCATCAGTAGATGTCGATTATATAAAATTTAAACAAATATTTACATTTGTCCCACAATGAGAAATTATAACATGTATGCAACAACAAGCAGTAAGGCAAAGAAAACGAAAAAAAAAAAGAGTTTTGCGTATAATAATTTTCAGTAGTAGCTGGCACTGTCGGATATTCGTCTGTGTTTCTGGAGAAGCCATACTTAGGATTTCAGATTCGAGTGGGCCGGATCCATCTTTTATATTCCTAGCGAGGACTTATTCCGCAAATAAGAAACGGCGAATCCTGGGTTTTTCCCAAAATGAGACAATAAAATTTCCGGAGATATTTCCCTATCGCATCGATAAATATTTGAGCTTAACAACAAAATATTGCAATAAAAATCATAAATATGAATGCTGGCCGTTACTTTAAGCAGAATGCATTGATTTGAAATCGGCATTTTTCCATTTCACTGAAACAGCCGATGAACATTTCTATCTTCCCTTCTTGCTTTCTTTCTTTCATTTTCTCACTGAAATAAAAAAAAGTCTTTTCTTCTCTTTCCATGTGATCAAAAAAGTATATTCCATTATTTATGAGGTACTAGCAGCATGACCCGGCGTTGCCCGTGCTTGATTCAAAATTCGTACGACTCATACAGCAATCGCTATCACTTGACTTAAAATATTTTTGCCCTTCCTTGCCTTTAAAGGAGTTCCCTTTGCCGTGCTGATGTTGCTACATGCCTTACTTCTTGCCTATCTCACACTGCGAATTTTTCTAAGCTCTATACTAAACATTAAATCTGTTACGAAAAAGAACTAAACAAAATGAACACAAAACGATCAGCTTTAAAAAGGACTCGTAACTGGAAAACCGAATGAAAAAAAAAAATGTTAACAACAAATACTTTTTCACACCCAACCCAGTTCTGCGGAATCAGAAACAACGTTGAGTTTAAGCAAGCGAATGAGCCAATTGGAGTAAAGTGCCATGCAGATTTAAATTTTTCCCACTTGTGACGAATGCCGCTATCGATTTTTTTTTTGCATGCTAACATACTAGTTAACATTCGTGTCAGTCAGCTGTTGGCTCTCACGCTGGCCAATAGAATCTTCCTGCCTATTCACGGCAGCCAGCTATTGGCCCTCACTCTGGCCAGTAGAAAATGGCCGCAAACTACATGAAAAATGCCGTAGAAGCATGAAAAAATCGATTATTTCCACTATCGATGGGAGTTGGGAAATGCAAAGTCGGTCTTGGTCTTCCCGCTAACTTGGAGCATGTCCATGTAAATTTTGGTGCAAATCCGTCTAAAAATTGCGGCCGTGCATTCGTCACACACACACACACACACACACACACACACACACACACACACACACATATATCCTGCCATTTATAGATAGAGATTGGCAGGAGATATTAAACACATTTTGCCTTCTTTCTTTCTTTTTTCTTTCTTTCTTTCTTTCTTTCTCCCCGTTTTACGAACATTTAAAAATAACTCAGCTGACGATGTTACTTTTATTTAATTTATTGGTGACTGGATCTTTGGTAATTGCCTTACCCGTTTTCCGCCATTCGATAGTGAACGTCTGAAAAATGCCACGTTTATCGCTGTCCCTATTATTTCTCGGCCTGTTGGCTTGGGGAGGTTCCAACAATATTACACCCAAGCCCCGGAACGCCTTCCACCCAACCAGTGCCTCT
>CAHIKZ030001004.1:1337500-1357500 GCA_903632075.3 Acanthosepion pharaonis | reverse complement strand
TATATATATATATATATATATTAGGTTGGTGCAAAAAATAATGTCGTTTTTGACGCTCAACTTAACGTCAAAACGACATTATATATATATATATATATACCCAAGCATATATATATATATATATATATATATATATATATATATATAAAGCATATATATATACATATATATATATATATATATATATATATATATATATATATATATATATATATATATATATATATATATATATATATATATATATATATATATATATATATATATATATATATATATATATATATATATATATATATATATCAAGCATAGGATTGGTGTATACGGAATAAATTCCAGTAACCAAAAATACTATTCTCAAAAGAGTGCTCAATACAGAGTAGAGCAAATATAATTTATTCGAAAATTATAACATAAATATGTTATAAAAACATATTCATGTTATTTTCCCCGAATAAAATATATATATATATATATATATATATATATATATATATATATATATATATATATATATATAAATATAAAAAGAACGAAAAGAATAAAATTCAAACGTTCATATCATTAATTTAAAAAAAGGTTTGCATACAAGAGTAGAACAATGAATATTTATTGAAAACCATTACATTAGAACATGCCAGTTACTACTACAAAATTGCATATATTTTTTTCGACGTTTAAATACGTGTCATCAGGTAGTTAACAATGATATTAAGTACTTTCGAAGATCCATGTCTCCATCTTGAAGGTTTTAGGCAGTTTTGATCAACGTTTCTTTTCCTGCTTAGCCGTAAGGAATTGTAAATGTAGGATTACCTTACATTTAAGTAAAATAATAACAATTATAATATTTATTAAGAATTTATTACAGGAAATATCAACTTTTCCGGAAACTTTGTTGACAATTATTTATTTAGTCACATAACAAATAGATAAAAATAATGTAAAATTTGATGCCATATTCGATTTGTTAAGTATTTTTCATGTTCTTTGTTATTGGCAGCATTTTAGAATAAATTGGCTGCAATGCTAAGTTTCCCCCGTTGAACAAACTGGAATTTTTTCATTTACACTTTGTTACATCTCTTTTCCATTGTTGTTTTTAGATTGCTTTCTTCCAGATATTTTGATGGGCAATAGCGAAATCCAGAAATTTGATATGCTTTTCTCCCATTTCAAAAATAAAATCTGTAAAAAGGAATATTTTACATTAATATACGACCAAAAATTAAATGCTTTTCACAAAATATCTTAATGATTTCACTATAATTATGTAATAATAATGTAATGATATTCCGCAGACAAATCTGTGGTTTGTGTTACCTCATCCCATTTCATAGTTACGAACTATAAACCTAAATTGATTGGTTTGGTTTAATTTTGTTTTACGGTATATCAACCTCAGTGGGTTATTTAATGCCGACAACATTTTTAGGATGGATTCGTAATGAATAGAATATGTATTCTTTGTTTTAGATTGGTTTGGTTTATTTTGTTTTACGGCATATCAACGTCAATGGGTTATTTAATGCCGACAACATTTTAAGAATAGATTTGTATAAATAGAATATGTATTCTTTGGTTTAGATTGGTTTGGTTTATTTTGTTTTACGGCATATCAACCTCAGTGGGTTATTTAATGCCGACAACATTTTTAGGATGGATTCGTAATGAATAGAATATGTATTCTTTGTTTTAGATTGGTTTGGTTTATTTTGTTTTACGGCATATCAACGTCAATGGGTTATTTAATGCCGACAACATTTTAAGAATAGATTTGTATAAATAGAATATGTATTCTTTGGTTTAGATTGGTTTGGTTTATTTTGTTTTACGGCATATCAACGTCAATGGGTTATTTAATGCCGACAACATTTTTAGGATAGATTCGTATGAATACAATATGTATTCTTTGGTTTAGATTGGTTTGGTTTATTTTGTTTTACGGCATATCAACGTCAATGGGTTATTTAATGCCGACAACATTTTAAGAATAGATTTGTATGAATAGAATATGTATTCTTTGGTTTAGATTGGTTTGGTTTATATGGTTACGATGTAATGAATAATTTGCAATGAAAAAAAGCAATTTTCGATTCTTTGTTGAAGACGCCCTCCTCTGTTGAATAGCCTCGTCAGATCGAGACGATCAAATGAATATCATGTATGGCGCAAAACTCTTTCAGAAATCTCTAAACTCTCAGATGGATACAACCGCTTTCTTAGATCAATGCTTAAAATGGCTTTGAAGTTCTTGGCAAAGATCATCCTTCTTGGAACATTGTGGACTGGCGCTACGTAATCACAAAGAACTGTACCAAATAACGAAAACCACATCACTTAAGGACAACCAACAGCGGCAACGAACTAAAATGGTTGGCACATGTAACTTGAAGAGACAATGAAGATACTGACATTCCACACAATTTCAAATAAAAGGTTAGGAAGGAAACCTCGACCACCAATACTAGAAAGAGCGATAACAGCAACTGGATTTGAGAAACCTAGTTACCTGAAAAAATAAAAAAAATTAAGCGAACAATTTTATAAATTTCAATCGAAAGCAGTACTGGCTGCTCGGTCAATGAATACCAAATGTTTCTGTTATGGTCCGGTTCTTTGTACCACGGTGATAGTCCAAGGTAGAACCAATAAAGAAGAACTCGAACACGGATATGGAATAACACAGATATATTTCAAACAGGAATATATACAGAGAAGTAGAAAGTGTTTAATAGAGAGAACAATGTAGTCTCGACCAGTATCACTATTCCAATGTCTTGCAGTAATTGTCTGAATGCGACTCTGTTTCGGACTGCCTCTGACTCGACTGACTGACTCGCTCGCTCTGACTGACAGACAGACTCCTGACGGACTTCACTCCAGACTTCAGACGGAACTCCCTGCTTCCTCTTGAGGCGCAGCATTTATTACGTATGGAATAGTCCATTATGTTATTATGGGTAAGGTCCCCTAACAGTTTCCGTACAGGGAAACGGCTGATATAACCATTAACATTAACGTTCTCGTTGTTTTGCTTTCTTTCATTTTCATTTCCACTCCTTACTAATTAGTAATGGATAGCAGCTCGGACTTCGTATTCCAGTAGGATTCATTACATTCATTTACGTGCTAATACCCTTGGGAAAAGGTATGAATCTTCTTCTTCTCCCCCTCTCCAGCTATGGGTAAATATCAGGACCGACCGCATGAAGGCAACTAGTCTACCGCAGAAAGAAATGGCAACATACTGTGGGAAAAAATCTGCCTCGTCAGTCATGTATCGAAAGTTACATGATCGCCTAAGCGTGTATCACGCATGGCCCATAACTGAACTGATTGTAATTTGTGGACATAACACACGGATTTTATTTTTCCAATTTAAGTTCCGGTTAGTCTTGACCCCACAATATCTATCTATCTATCTATCTATCTATCTATCTATCTATCTATCTATCTATCTGTTTGCCTTCCTATCTATCTATCTATCTATCTATCTATCTATCTATCTATCTCAGTCTCTTCCTATCTATCTGTCTTGATAGATAGATAGATAGATAGATAGGAACAGAAACAGATAGATAACTAGCTAGCTAGATAGATAGATTATCTATCTATCTATCTATCTATCTATCTATCTATCTATCTATCTATCTATCTATCTATCTATCTCAGTCTCTTCTCTTCCTATCATCTATCTATCTATCTATCTATCTATCTATCTATCTATCTTGATAGATAGGAACAGAAATAGATAGATAGATAGATAGATAGATAGATACAGAGACTGATAAACAGATAGATTATCTATCATCTATCTATCTATCTATCTATCTATCTATCTATCTATCTCAGTCTCTTCCTATCTATCTATCTATCTATCTATCTATCTATCTATCTATCTATCTATCTATCTATCTCAGTCTCTTCCTATCTATCTATCTATCTATCTATCTATCTGTCTATCTATCTATCTATCTATCTTGATAGATAGGAACAGAAATAGATAGATAGATAGATAGATACGGAGAGACTGATAAACAGATAGATTATCTATCTATCTATCTATCTATCTATCTATCTATCTATCTATCTATCTCAGTCTCTTCCTATCTATCTATCTATCTATCTATCTATCTATCTATCTATCTCAGTCTCTTCCTATCTATCTATCTATCTATCTATCTATCTATCTATCTCTTCCTCGTCAGTCATGTATCGAAAGATACATGAGCGCCTAAGCGTGTATCACGCATGGCACATAACTGACTGACTGACCCCGAAGCATTTTTTTCTTTTTATTTATCCTGGATTTCAAACATTTTTTTTCTTAACGAATCATTAAGAAATATAATGAGAATCATCTGACCCCAATCGTCACTAATTATTATTTGTTGGTTTTCCTTTTCTTTTTTCGTTTCAAGTGTCCTGCTTCACTTTTTCGACCCACCCAAGCCTTTCCCTTTTCCAAGTAAGGGCACAAAAGGACCTTTCTACTTCAACCTATATATATATATATATATATATATACCCTCCAGAATATCTACAACGGAAAACACTTCCAGTTACTTTATTCTCGAGACGAAAGATTCGTCTGGGAGCGTCAAAGACCGGCTTAAAGTGCCACAAGCCCCTCAGGTTTTTATTTGCTTATATATGTTTTTATTTCTTGTTAGTCAAGGGCAACTGTTCTGAATATCTCCTCATCTTTCCCCTACCACTTTTATAACCTCTCCTGACGACGAGTTAAAAAAAAAAATACTATACAGACATATTTATTTATTTATTTGGGATTTTATTTTATTTTTTTTTTTTTTTTTTAATTGATAATTTTACGTACTCTGAATAGGCTAGTAAGTAAAAAAAAATAATAATGAAATAAATTTTCATATTTAACTAAAATTTATATAAGGACACTATATTTATACAGGTTTATTCAAAAAGATTTCGAAAACTTAATGAAAAGAAACGCTAAGAGATTACCGTATTTTTCGGGTTACAAGACGCTGCAGCGTGGAAGACGCACCCTAGTATTGGAAATAAATTTCTAAGAAAAAAAATAATCATTCTCATACAACAACATATTCATCATGCACCCCTCACATACTGGCGCCACGTATTGTTTACATTAAGCACCCGTTCGATTTTGTTTGTGTGGCAATGACATAATAGTCAAGAGCAGAATGGCTCCCGCTGCTGCTAGTAAACAGAGCTTGTTTAAGTTTGTGGCTCGGCTCCAGGAAGGTTTATAGTCTTGGAAATACTTGTAAAAGCTAAGTACTAAGGTTACATCATATAAAAGGGTGAATTCGATAGATAGCTAATATTACAGCGTAATAACTCAATATACAAATGCACGTCCCTATTAGTCAAGCCAATTAGGTGACCGTCCGATCTTACTTGAGCCTGGGCGTTGCCTTACATTCGTCTTGGAAGACGCACACGTATTTTTTCAGGGTGTTTTTTTCTTAGGAAAAAAAACCCTGCGTGTTGTTAGTCGGAAAATAGGGGTATATATATATATATATATATATATATATATATATATATATATATATATATATATATAAAAAAATAGATCCTAATGAGTCAGATACTACCTACCTAGGTTTCACGACATGCGATCGCCAGGGTCAACTGGCTAAGGAGGAATTAACGAGGAACACATTTATTAATAAAATTACTGCTAAAACCTAAAATTAGCATAAGCTTAAAAGATATAAAACACGTGACTAAAAGAAAAAAAAAACAAAACAAAAAAAACAAAAACGACAACCTTTATTCTAATAACCAGCCTTTCCTATTCCTGCATCTCTTAAAGATTCAGTTAGAACCAAAATAGGCAAAATATTTTTTAAATTATTTGAAAAGAGTTCCCCCACGTTCAACATATTGAATCTTGTTAGTTCGAACGATGTTTACGCCCTGACAATACTTAATAGATAATGGACTATTTTCCGTTTTGATCGCGTGGAAAGAGGGAAAAAGCACAACTTGGTTTGAATGAGAAAATGAACGAATGAACGAACGAACGAAAGAAAGAAAGAAAGAAAGAAAGAAAGAAAGAAAGAAGTATTTAACATCTCCTGGCAATACCTAATTAAAAATGCACTATTCCGTTTTGATCGCATGGAAAGAGGGAAAAAGACACTACTTGGTTTCAATGAAAGAAAGAAAGAAAGAGAGAAAGAAAGAAGTATTTAACGTCTCCTGGCAATACCTAATAAAAAATGGACTATTCCGTTTTGATCGCGTGGAAAGAGGGAAAAAAGCACAACTTGGTTTGAATGAGAAAATGAACGAACGAACGAAAGAAAGAACTTGGTTTTAACGTCTCCTGGAAAAATAAAAAAATGAACTATTCCGAACGAACGAACGAACTACTTGGTTTCAATGAAAGAAAGAAAGAAAGAAAGAAAGAAAGAAAGAAAGAAGTATTTAACGTTTCCTGTCAATACCTAATAAAAAATAGACTATGCAGTTTTGATCGCATCGAAAGAGGGAAAAAGACACTACTTGGTTTCAACGAAAGAAAGAAAGAAGTATTTAACGTCTCCTGGAAATACCTAATAAAAATGAACTATTCCATTTTGATCGCATGGAAAGAGTGTAAAAGACACTATTTGGTTTCAATGAAAGAAAGAAGGAAATGGAGAAAGAAAGAAAGCGAGAAAGAAAGAAGTAAATAACGTCTCCAGTCAATACCTAATAAAAAACGGACTATTCCATGTTGATTGCGTGGAAAGAGGGGAAAACACACTACTTGATTTCAATGAGAAAATGAAAGAAAAAAAGAAAAAAAATTAAGGGAGTAAGGTAGGAAGGGATGAAGAAAGAAAGAAAGAAAGAAAGAAAGAAAGAAAAAAGAAAGAAAGAAGTATTTAATGTCTCCTGGCAATACCTAATAAAAAACGGACTATTCCGTTTTGATTGCGTAGAAAAAGGGGGAAAAGGCATTACTTGGTTTCAGTGAGAAAATGAAAGAAAGGAAGGGTGGAAAGAAAGAATGAGGAAAGAAAGAAAGAAAGAAAGAAAGAAAGAAAGAAAGAATGAAAGTGTTTAACGTCTCCTTCCAATACTTAATAAAAATGGACTATTCCGTTTTGATCGCGTGGAAAGAGGGAACAAAGCACCACTTGGTTTGAATGAGAAAATGAAAGAAAGATACGAAAGAAGGAAAAAAGAAAGATAGAAGTGTTTAACGTCTCCTACCAATACCTCATAAATAATGGACTATTTTGGTTTGATCAAGTCGAAAGAATGGAAAAGACGCTACTTGGTTTCAGTGTGAAAATGAATGAATGAAAGAAAGAAAGAACAGAAGATTGAAGTGCTTTAGCGTCTGTTTCAGTGAAATGAAAAGAGTCTTTTCATTTGTACCCACTTCTTAAACTAATAACCAGCATTCATATTTATGATTGTTATTGCAATAGTTTGTTAAAGTTGTTAAAACTCAAATATTTAACGACGCGATGTGGGAATTTCTACGGATATTTTATTGTCATAGAACTCGCCATGAGCTGATTCAATAATGAACTTTAAGAATTAAAATTCACCAAATGAAATAGGAAAACTGTAAATTTTTCACGGTCTAAAAACTAGTCATTAATAATTTTGCTAAGTTTGCAATGATCTTTATGGCGACTCTTTCCTGGGGTTCAATGAGTCACTTAACCTCAAACGAAAACTTCCAAGGGATCTTGACGAAATTAAATCTTAAGACCCGAATATTTTCGACAATAGTTGGTAGTTTTCAAGGCAAGGAGACTGAAAGTCCACGATTGGCCAATATGGCCGTTATATTGTTGTAAGTTTAAAGTTTGCAACAAACGTGGTTTTACGTGCTATGATTATGAATGGTTTCGCCATCACATGTTAAATATGACTAAACAGTTTGAAAGCATTTTAACACGCGAACGGCTAGGTCGAAAGAAATCTATATCATAAAAGAAGTAGCCGATTGTCTGTCCGTCACCCACTACAGTGGGTGACGGACAGACAATCGGCTACTTCGGTGACGGACTACTGTAACCTACAGAAGGTTACTGAATAGAATAATCACACGAAGGTTGGTAACGAACGATAATACTTAGGACAAGAACAACACATATAAGATTCGCCAGCGGCGCGTAGAAGTAGTTGTCAACTGTTAGAAGTGAGTCAAGTGAATTCCGCAATGGATCTCCAACTGCAGACCAACATACAGTATTTACTACTGTATTTATGTGAATTGGGACATACCCATTATCGTCTATAGGTATGCTACAACAGTAAACTTTTATGTGCGTAAGTAATGTATATGCACATGTCTGTGGTGTGCGTAAACGACTGAGGTTATGCCGTGTATGGTACACAGAAGAGCACACGCCTGCACCCACACATAAATACACAATTTGACGGACTTTCAAATAATACATTGGAATAATACAGTCTGGACAAGCAGTACCTAGGGCTGAGCAATAAAATCGTAAAGTTGGAGACAGACTAAAAAAGAAATTAAAAAGACCTTTCATGTTTGTCTCTTTGCTCGCCTGTGTGTTTGGCGTTATATGTTAAATGTGACTAAACGGTTTGAAAGCATTTAACACACGAACGGCTAGATTGAAAGAAACTCATACCATAAAAGATATAACTGATTATCTATCCATCACCCACTGTCTGCGTGTGACTTTGTTACATAGCCTCCTCGTGCTGGGTCTTGGTCACTGTGCCAATTGATACAATGTTCTATAGTCACCCTCGTTCTGGGGAAAGTCTTGGTGACGGTCTCTATTCGATAATAAAGTTACATTCTTCTCTCTCGTTTGTTTTCTTCCGGCCGGCAATTGCTAGTTGTTTTGGTTCAGAGATAAATGAACTTCAACACGGGAAATTTGACTTAACTATTTTATTAACGTCGAAGTATACATTTCTACCTATCCAGTCGGTTTGCTCCCCCTCCGTTGGGGAGACAATTCCAGACACGAAAGTCAACATGTCTACATTGCTAGACGCGTGAGAACCAACTCCCTAAAAACAATTTCTGTATGTATCGTTCTCACGCTGTCTCAGCCACTCAAAATCGACTTCCTTATTTTGTCTTGCATCTGATCCCTAAGGTCAACCTGAGGAAGTCAGAGGAGAGATACACTTCCGCCTAAAAATAATAGTCTTCTAAACTATTATTTAACAATTTTATAAAAAGAGCATCTACCATGTACAAAAGACTGCATTAACACGTGAAACTGAAATGTGTTGATTCTATGTCCGCGTTGTCCATATTGTCATACTATATTGAGCAATCGTCCCCTATAAATATAGCAAATTTTAAACAATATATGATGTATTCTCCCGTCGATTCGACGCAGGGACGGCGGGTATTACATCTGAACCTCTGACCGGGATGGAGAGTCCAAGTGTGATTGGTGAACGCGGGCAGTGCTTTGTGACTCTCGCTATCTTACCAACATTTGCTTTTTTTCTACCTACATTTATATACGTTGCAAAAATAAGTTTTCTACCTACATTTGTATACGTTACAAAAATAAGTTGTCTACCTACATTTATATACGTTACAAAAATAAGTTGTCTACCTACATATGTATACGTTACAAAAATACGTTTTCTACCTACATTTGTATACGTTACAAAAATAAGTTGTCTGCCTACATTTGTATACGTTACAAAAATAAATTGTCTACCTACATTTATATACGTTACTGTTATGGTCCGGTTGCTTGTACCACGGTGATAGTCCAAGTTAGAACCAATAAAGAAGAACTCGAAGGCGGATATGGAATAACACAGATATATTACAAATAGGAATATATACAGAGAAGTAGAAGTGTTAGTATGAACAATCAGGTTTAGTAGAGAGAACAATGTAGTCTCGACCCGTATCACTATTCCAATGTCTTGCAGTAATTGTCTGAACGCGACTCTGTTTCGGACTGCCTCTGACTCGACTGACTGACTCGCTCTGACTGACTGACAGACTCTTGACTGTCTTCACTCCAGACTTCAGACTGAACTCCCTGCTTCCTCTTGAGGCGCAGTATTTATTACGTATGGAATAGTCTATTATGTTATTATGGGTAAGGTCCCATAGTTACAAAAATAAGTTTTCTACCTGCATTTATATAGGTTACAAAGATAAGATTTGTATCTACATTTATATACGTTACATATATAAGCACAATTGACAATTAAAGAATAAAAAAATTTCTCGGATTTTAACATCATTCTGGGATCTTTTTCTTTTTTCGTCCAAATCCATGAATTTGTTTTGCTCATATGAAAAGCCCCGAAAAAAACACAATATAAAACCACTACTTTTTATCCATAATGTTGAATGTGTTAAAATTATTCAACGTTTTTAACAAGAAAATTCTCAAATTGATATTAAAAACTGCCGCAAAACCTGGTTGATTTATTTAAGATAAAATGATCTATCATGACATGTCTGTAATTGTATTTAGGTAAATTGTATTTACACTATTTGCATTGTTCGGACTATCATTCTCATCTTTGCTGCCATATTTATCACAACGTTTCGGCGCTTTTACGCTCCGGCATTCTTCAGGTGGTTGGAATGTTGAACTGAACCCTTTATTCGCTCGCTGGGGTAGACTGTTCTAGTTCCACGTGCCATGTTTAATGGATGTCAGTTATCAGTTATCTCCTATTAATTCCCCTCTCCAAGTTTTACACCGGCTTAACCAGGTATTGAACTCATAACTCTTTGGGTCCTGTCACTGGATCTAACTAACGCCTTTATCTACTGTGCCATGTGTCCTTGTATTTATTTTCAAATTTTTTGTTAGTCACCTTTATAGCATATGATCTCTTATTGTACATAATTTTTCTATCTACCTTTATATACATTACAAATTAAACTAAGCACAACGGACTATTAAAGGATGAAAATATTCTCTCGGATTTTGGTGTTATTCTGGGGTCTTCCAGGGTCTAAAAAGCCAAAGCCACACACACACACACACACACACACACACACACACATATATATATATATATATATATATATATATATAAACGTAATCAATTTACAAATACATGAATTATTCAAAATGCAAAGGTTAATGATTTAAATGGCGACATCCATCATCAAAACAATTCAAATAATATACAAAACCTCCGTATCCGTTATGAATGAAATGATCCTTGTTTATATAAATTTCTGCCGTATTAGTTCTTATTTTACTACAGGCTTTCGTCTGTTTCTACAGACATCTTCAGGTATAGAATAGATGTTGTTCTTGTTTTTTCTCTTAGTAATAAGAGGACAACGAAAATATATGTATTGTTGTATCCGAAAATGCTATTGAAAATGAGTTATTGTTTTTGAACGCGCAAAAGCAAAGCTGAGTTTGATTTAAAATTTTTAAAGGTTGTGCGTTCATATAAAATATGGTGAACAAATTTTTTAACTCATTTTCATTACTAAGAACAAGACAACATCTATTCTATACCTGAAGATGTCTGTAGGAACAGACGAAAGCTTGTAGTAAAATAAGAACTAATACGGCAGAAATTTATATAAACAAGGATCATTTCATTCATAACGGATACGGAGGTTTTTGTATATTATTTGAATTGTTTGCGATGATGGATGTCTCGCTATTTAAATCATTAACCTTGCATTAGTTTTTGTGTGAATAATTCATATATATATATATATATATATATATATATATATATATATATATATATATATATATATACAGGACCGAAGCGTACTAACCCGGAACCTGGCTAGGCGCCCACGTTATCGTTATACCTCACCTTCTGTCGCATCTCTTCTAAGCCGTTGCGAATGACAAGACCTCAGTCTTCGAGCAGTGGGTGACTCAGTTGCGGCTCTGTCTTCGGAGGGAGACTCGGCTGAGAAAAACAAATGTATCCGATCCCGCTTTTGCGGGGGCTGGGGAAAATTTTGACCATTGGCTCAAGTGGATCCACTCGGGGCCTCTACATTAAACTCGACCTTGTGTCACATCTCGTCTACAGTGGGGAGACTGGGTGAATACCTAGCCATTTCGAATCTGTCTTCGGGTGACTCAGTCGGGGGTCTGTCTTCGAAGAGAGTCTCGGCTCAGTAAAACAGACAAGCAAAATGCCCGTTCCTTGCTGTTGCAGAGAATGGGTAACGTTTGGACCAGCGGCCCGAATATACGCGCTAGGATCCCCTGCGTTAAACCTGACCTAAGTTAGCAGGTATGAGTAAATACCTAGCCGTTTGGAGTCAGTCCAGTGTCCGTTTACACAGACCGATTCTAGTCTTGCCACGCACTCGACGTATTTTTTCATTAACCGACTGGAACTCATATTTTTGTGTTGGAAGAACTGTTATAGCTTATGTTAAGTTTACTGACTGTTTTTTTTTTTGTGGAATATTTTTTAATTTGATTTTTCACCCTTTCCCCCTTTTCATTTTTGTTGTGAGTGTAACATTTAGTTTCACTAGTTTATAGATTTATTTTCTGTGTTATTGTATTTTAATTTTCAATTTCTTTTATTTTTCAGCTCCCGTCCGTAAACTTAAATTTTTTAATTTATTTTTTTCGTATATCTTCTCTTTTTATTTACTCCTTTTGATTTTCATTTTCTACGACTTCCTTTTTGTGCTCTAAAGTTTTTTTACTCGTCTCCACCCAACCGCAAGCCAAGTTTAATTTTATTCGTTTTTTACTTGCGTGTTAGTCAGCCATTTTGTTTAATTAAGAGTTTTTTTTGTATTTTATTTTTTACACGTGTCTCTATTTTTATAATTTTTCTTTTGTAGTATTTATTTTATAGGCTGTTTATTTTGTTGGTTTAATTTTTATAAAAAAAAAATTCAACTCTTTAGTTCATTGCGTTGTTTCTGTAAATTTCTTCCTTTTATTTTTGACGTCAAGCATTTTTTATTTCCCCTGTCTTTTTTTTTCATTGTTAAATTTCCTTTGCGAGAAGGAAGATTTTCTGTTGTTTGTTTAATTTTAAGAAAATTTCGTATTTTTTGTTTTTTTTTAAAAAAAGAAAAGTAATTTAAAGTAAGCAAAGATGACCGATAAACATCGGTCAATCATAAAAAAAACATGTTCGTGGTGAAAAAGATAGATCCTCCCGATAAATACACTTAATCCACTGTGACTACTGAGAAAGTAGCCATTGCCAAAAAAAACAAAAAAAAAAAAAAAACAAAAAAAACTGACCACCAAATACATTCAAAAAAAGTATGGAAACCAAAAAAAGACAAAATCAAGAAAAGGGGCTGCCAACAGACTCCAGTAACAACGGCAACAAAAGAAAGACAAAAATCTAATGGCCGGGGACTCGCCTTTTTTCTGGAAGTCCCCACCGAAGTGCATGATCAACATTACGGAGTTCCCAGAAAATGCCAAGAGTTAAGAACATCTCACCAAAGAAGATGTACTCTTGGTAGACCTTCAGCAATTACAGAAGGTAGAAAAAGGAGTTGTGCCGGTCTTTGTGGTGGACAAGCATTCGATAAAATCATTGACGTCCCTGGGGATTGAACTCCAAAGAGTCGCAAGAGGCACGGGTTATTTCATGGGGAACGTCCTGTTACCACCAGCCGACTGAGAGGACATTTCCAGTCGAGATCTTATCAAAAAAGATCTCATCATTAGAACTAAATATGAGGACAGACAGAGGACCAAGTATCAGTATACGAGGTTCCACCCCAAGTACTAGGGGAGCACTTGGCCACTTATCTGGCTCAATTTGTGCTGATACTCAGTGCTTCTTCTGACGACCTGAACGTGGATTGGAGTTTCGAAATTATGATTGACCATAAAGCTTTCACTTCCTTCCCTAACTGTCCAACCCGTTGGAAGTATGGCAGGACTGGTCACTTCTCTTATTGCCCAGAGAATAAAGTCTCTGGATTTCTGTCCCCCACCGACCCAAATCTCCGTCTGATCAAGTCTGTTATTTCCATCCCGCCTGTGCATGCTAACGATTTGAACTGGTGTGATGAAACACTCGGTTGGATTCAATGCGTGGCCCTCATTTCCAGGAAAGACTTTGCTAGCCGCTTTTCGCATGTTGAAAAGGAAAAGGGGAATGGCTGGTCATTGGCAAGACCAGAGAGAAGCTCCGAACAGCAGGATCTCAGTCCTCGGAAGCCGCCATGATGAAAGACATGTACAGTCTCACTGCCTCTACCAATTCCAAGGGCGAAGACCCAGCCAGCTAAGCAGAAACAATCAGGAATACGAGAAAAATTTTGAAAAGGAGAAACTAAAAAGATTGAAGGAATCCATAAAAACAAGAACTTAAGTCAGTAGCGCGAAATTTGGGCCCCTCTTCCTCGGCACCGTCTTCCTCTTCAATTAAAAAGCATAACATGGCCCTACATCCAGCAGCAAAATCATTGACTCCCACCATTTCCATGATGACCACTCTCAAATAGGCTCCTTCTACTAAATCATCAGCAAAAAGAAAGACCACGCCTTCGACCAGTCCCAATCCATCCCCTGCACACACACACACACACACACACACACACACACACACACACACACACACACACACACACACACACAAATTACTCCAAAAAGAAACGGGATCAACAAAAAAGGCAACGAAACCCTTCATTTGACACCACAGAGCCTTCTTCAGAGAAGAAAATTAAATCTAAACCAATTTTTAACAGCGGGAAACATGTGTGCAGATTGTCGAGGGAGCATATGGAAAAGGCCTTAACTCAAACAAAAGATAACTTAAGATATTTATTGAACTTTAAGGAAGAATGTAGAAAATCCAAAAACTTCCCAAACGCTAAAAGTATCCTAATCGTGGTTCGATCAGGACAAGTATCTCAACAAATATCGATTATGCTGCAGGAAGCGAATGGCGCCTTTAGTACATTACCTCCTTTGGCATTTTATTAACGACGACAATGTCAAAAAATTAAATCAGTTTTGTTCAGGGAGGTTGCCGCTTTTTGTTTACCCCTCCCTTTATAGAGCACTAATTTTAACATTCTCTTGGGACATTGGTGGCCTGTCTCTTGATGACACCATTAAGAGTGAGACGGGTCATAGGTCAATATGACAAGTCGTCGGTGTCCTCAGCCTGGCCATGTTTAATTCAGATCCCAAACCCTACTCGGACTGATAATGGCACTCTGGTTAGCTAGTTTGAATGTCCAGAGCGGGGCTCACTCGCGATCTCCAACGACTCGGTGTGGATTTACGTTGTGTACAGGAGATCCGGTTTTCATCTCGCGACTATGAATGTATTCTGTCTACGAGGTTTGTCCTCTATAGTCAGCTTGTTTTGATGGACGTTCGTGAGGTGTTTCGTGGCTAGTGAGCAAGCGTTTGAAGGCGGTGTTTACTCTTGACTTTGCAGATTCGGCGAACAGGCTTTGCGTGCTGGATGTTACCATAAAGGCTAAGTCTCTTCGTCTCATTGGGGTTTATGCGCCCAATGACCATACGCAGCGGTCTGGTTTGTTTCGGCAGATCGAGCCGTTTTGGGTGACATATCATCTGGTAGTTTTAATGGGAGATCGGAATGCCGTTCTTGACTCCGATATAGACCTTATAGGGGAAAGATTGGGTACTAACAACCCTGATGTAAAGTCATTTCGGAACTTTATTGACAAGTTCGATCTTGTCGATAAGTATCGTAATGAGCACTCTCGGGAGGTAGTGCGGACTTGAACTAATAGGAAAGGCTTGGAGAGGTGTGTTCCAGTTGCCTCCGCCGAGTTCTAGTAAAGAGAGTCGATGTAAGGCTTTTAGGTTAGTCCAAGTTGACATTCTATATTTTACTCGGATCATAGGCTCGTCCGGGTTCGTGAAAACGTAGATAAGCCTAAGGTTAGGATGGCTGGCTACTGGAAAGTAAACGCATCATTATTTGGTGAGCTAGATTTCCAGTTTCAGCTGCTATTAATGCTGCAGCGGGAATTGACGGAGGCTGTAGTTGGGAATAATTCGTGAGATATATTAAAATCCAAAGTTAGGCTGTTTGCTGCTGATTATAGTCGACGACTCAATCTAGCCAGATTAGCAGCGCAAACGGCATGTGAAGTGAAAGTTGATCGGGCGATCAAATTGCGTGTTAGTGGGGAAGTAGGCTTAACTGACCTCCTTGCTTATGAACAAGAATCAAACTCTTGTAGTTCGGGCTAGGTTAAAAACATTCTTTTCTGTGGCTGCTGAATTGCGCTCAGGGGAGGCTCGAAATGCATCCAATCGACATGTCGTGAGCGTCACATTGCCGGAAAAACGGGCATTTGTGAGGCTTTTCGAGACTATTAACAGGATCTGCTTACCATCTGTTTACCGGGGAGTCCGGTCTGGGCCCTGCTCAATTCGACGCCTATTTGGCCGACTTTCCTCGCCTTGAGGGGGCTGAAGCGGATGGGTTCAGGGTCCCATAACAGAGTCTGAGATCTGGGAAGTGCTGAAGCTGGTTGGCCGTAACAAAACTCCGGGATTAGACGGTCTTCCTTACGAAATGTACTTGAAGTAGACGCCTGTTCTTATTTCCTTGGTGAATCTGATCTACAACAACTGGATGAAGCAGGGTGTCTATGTCTCAACGCTTCACCAGGGTTGTGATCAAGTTACTATGCAAAAACAAGAACGTTGTGGATGGTATAGGTAACTTTTGACCTTTGACGATGTTACAGAGTTGAAAATTTGAGCCAAGATCTTAGCCAGCCGTTTGCAGGATGTTCTGTCTAATCTGATTGTTTCTGAACAGACTTGGGCTATGAAGAGTAGGACTATTCACGAAAACCTTCATTTGGTACGCCGGACCATCCAGAAAGTCGACAGTGAACCTGCGCTGATGAATTTAGGATCAGTCTAAGGCATTCGATAGGGTTGAGCATCGATTTCTGGAGGTTGTCTTTTTAGCTGTCAGTTTCGGGCCCTAATTTCGTACCTGTATCCGACTTTTGTATGCGTCCCCCGGTGCGTTGGTATAAGTGAATGGTTTAAGATCGGAACCTTTCGCGTTGTCTAGTTCCATTCGTCAAGGTTGTGCATTTTCGCCCTTGCTTTATGTTCTTGCGTGGGAGTCCTTCCTTTGCAAGTAAAATGCGAATCCAGTCCAACGCGGAATCTCCTTACCTGGTGCTACCACCTTAACCAGGTATTCCGCCTATGCTGAGGACATTTCGGTTCTTGTATCGAGCAGGGCCGAGATTGACGAAGTCGGCAAAGAGATCAAAGTGTACTAGACGGTGACAGGGGACAAGATCAACCGCAATAAGTCCGTTGGCTTGCGGTTGGGCGCGTGGAAGGAAGTTTCTCTTCCCGGCTCTTTTCTCTGTACGAACGGACCGGTCAAGATACTCGGCCCTGGTTCGATCCTGATCACTTGCTGGAAATGAATTGGTCAGAGGCGCGGGGGAAGGTCGAGGGCACAGTTCGTCTGTGGTCTCCGAGGAATCTTTCCTTAAAGGGCAAGGCGGAAGTATGTGTCTCGCATATCTTCTCAATTCTCTTTTACCAACTCTCCGCGCTTCCGCTCCCGTATGCCATACTAATGCAGTTAGTTAGGGTCTTGTTTCTCGTCTTGAGAGGAGGCAAGCCTCCATAGATATGTCGGGAGATCTGTTATCTTCATCGTTTTGAAGGTGGCCTGGGTATGCCTAGCGTTGAGATTCGTCAATATACACTTCGCATCGCGTTCCTAGGCCGAATGTATTCGCAAGTTGATGGCAATGGCGAATTCTGGAAGGAAGACGCCAGTAAGAACTTCCCGCCCCTAAGAAGTGTGCACTCGTGCAAGGAGGAGGCCTACCGTTTATCCCGTGGCGAGTGCTCCTTCTATCGTGAATTACGGGCGACGGATTGCCTCTCCGACGTCCAGGCGTTGTTCCGTAAGGTATTATATCAGGTGTTAGTGAGGGGGGGGGTCTGTTCAAGATAATCTGATTGGCGAGCTCGGTTTTACGAAGTAGGAGGCTCGCTCCATATGGCCTTGGGCGCCTTGGTTGAAATGCCTTACTAACAATGAGGCATCATTCACCTGACTGGTGATACGAAAGGCGTTCTGGTTCGTCAAAAAAAACTTCCCTCAACGGGCTTGGGAAATTCTCCGGTGAGTCGGTGGAGACCATAATTTCGCCTGCTTTCACTGCATGGTTGTAGTTCCGTTGTGCAAGTTTATTGAAGAAATCATTGTTTCCATGCTGCGCGGAAAGTTCTATGTCCTTGTGACCAATTCTCTTTGTAGAAATATGGCAACGTCGTTCACTAACACCATGTGTTCTTGTGTTTACTAGGTGTTATGCGAGGACGACGCGACAGAAGAAATTCTATGGAGACGAGAAGTTTCCCTCTTCCCAATTGATCGTCTTCTTTAGGTATCAGCATGAAGTCAAGATCAGGATGGAAAGGAGACAACTCTCTCCATTCGAATTTGGCAAAAGGTCAGTGAGTATTGGGCGTCTGTGTCGAGTAAAAGGAGTTGACTTAGAGTGGCATTTTGATGCCGGTTAGGATATTGGGAGCCCTGTAATAATCATTGGCAACGCTGCCCAAAATAGTTTAGTTTCGTTTTTTAGTTTTCTTTACGCCAGGTTAACTTAGCTAGGGATGCATGCACATTGATCCCTTTTAATTTTTGTCCCCCCCACTTAGTTTAATTCCTCATCTTCTCCCCCGTTAGGTGACCAGAAATGTCAGTTCTCTGGTAGATGTGGGACACGTTTTGTTTTTCGAGTGTCTTCCTTCGTATTTGTTGCAGTGTCTGAATAAGTATGTAGTTGCGTGTGTGGTTGGTTGAATGATTGGCTTTTACTTCATCCACTTTCCACATTAATTACGTCCAGTTGACTGAAATTTCTGCCACAATTAAGGATTGTGATTTGCTTTTATTACTAACGCCATTTTGTTTAGTGTCTTCTATATATAGTATTAAGCACATTGTAAATATTTATTGGAGTTTTCATTTTTAAATATTGTTATTCTTCCCTCCTTCCACCAACAGACACATGGCACAGTGGATAAAGATTTAGATCCAGTGACAGAACCCAAAGAGTTATGAGTTCAAAACCTGGTTAAGGCAGTGGAGAACTTGGAGAGATGAATTAACAGGAGATAACTGATAACTGACATCCATTAGAATGGTACATGGAACTAGAACAGTCTACCCAAGCGAGCGAAATAAAGGGTTCAATTCGACATTCTGACCACCTAAAGAAGGCCGGAGCGTACAACAGCTGAAACGTTGTGATAAATATGGCAACAAAGATGAGGACAATAGTCTGAATAATGTAAATAGTGTACCAACAGACAAATTGTACATATGGGGATTTGTTTGGACTTTATGTAACTTTGAGGAATTATGATGGTTGTCGTAAGAATGATAAGTCAGAATATGGTATTTGGGGGCAAGGAATATTATAGAGTTTGTTTGGGTCAGTGATTGTGGCAAGCTAAGTTTAGGATAAGATAGAGGATGACCAAACTCCCCATCTCGACTTTTGGCATTGTGCCATGTTTCTTGTAATTTTTACAAAAATATATATTAGCCGTTTGGAGTCAGTTTTCAGACTGATACAGACGTCACGGCAAGTAACTGAAGCATTAAGTATAGAGAATCCTCATACGAAGTATATTATATAAGTAAGAGTGTGTTATAACAACAGCTGTAGAAGAATGACGTTATAACAGTGGTGACGAGTGATTCGAATCTCAGTATTATATTATATTGTTGAAGGCTTTGTGCAGGACCAATCACACGTTTTGAAGGGCCGAATACAGAGACCTGGTGCACTACGTGCCACAAGGTCCCCAAACGACCCTCCGCAGGTTTTGAATTCACAGTTGTCCTTCTTCTAGACCAGTTGCCATCCAAGGCTATAGAACCCCGTCTGTCCTGCTATTTAGCCATAGCGAGAGGAGAAACAAGAGAATTAATCCCTTTCCCAAGGGTATTAGCACGTAAGTGAATGTAATGGATTCGACTGAAATTGAACTGGCTGTCTGATATATATATATATATATATATATATATATATATAT